>MU226930.1:2214255-2280145 GCA_018584345.1 Thuja plicata | reverse complement strand
TTATACCTCTTTCTTTCAAATTTGCAAAAAACATCTTGAAGCAATGTTCTACATAATGAATGTCATGCTCTCTATCATCACTTATATAAAAATGATATTCCTTCTTGATGACCCGTGCTTCAAATGTTCTCTGAATACCATCCAAATCTAATTGTGTGTGTCAATAACACACATGTACCATAATAGTAATTTTCTCTAAAAAATAGTATTCCAATTGAATTGCCTTTTGATGAATAAAGGAATAGTTTTCTACAAAATCAACAACCGATACAATAGTTCCAAGTGGGAAATCGTCTCTCAGTGTTTGGAATTGTTGTGCTTGCCATTTTGCAAAAAAATCATGATGAATGTAGTTTTGAATCAATTTTTTGAAATTGTCCATAAATAATCCAACATTTATCTCCTCTTCAAAATATTATAACCTTTTGTATTCTTTCCAAAATTTTGTTTCATTCTTTACATATTTGTAACTCTTGCAATTTACCATCTTTGTTACATCAATGTTTTCATTCTTCAAAGGAAAAAGAGTCAAATCAGCACATGTTTGACATATTCCTTTTATGCAATTTATTTGTCCAACTACATCATCTCTTTTGTCACATAAAATGAATGAGATGAACTCACTTCATCTACTAGGAGGAGCATTTTCAAAACCATAATTGTCTTCTAAAAACTTTTGAAAAACCTGATAGTGGAGATCAAATTCAATATGATAATGGAAATAACATGTTTCAAACACTTTGTTTGTCCTGATATAATATGGCTTCAATCTTTCAAAAAATGTTTGCCCAATCTTTATATTAGGATTTGAACTAAAAAATGACACATACATTTCATGTTGTGTTGTGTCCAACCAATGTTTCATATGATATTCATATTGATTAGTTGAAATTCTATGTCTGATAACATTTGTACTGTTTGATGAAGGACGTGTATTATCATTCCAAAATAATGTGACCAAATACTTGATTCCTCCATCAATCCTATCATAATGAGGAGCTCTACACATGATTTCCCAATTGCCTTCCAAGACGCTATCATCCAAACACATTCTCCTATTAACACATCATGATATTCTTTTCCTACTAAAACCAATCAGAGATGAAACTGAAGATATTTGTCTTTTTCAGAGCATAGTGTTAACTACAATGGATGTCAACATAAATTCTCTTGTAATGGTCTTATCTTTAGTTTGAGATCGCTTCCCTACCTGGTTCAAACCTTTCCTAAGATTTTCAATCATATCAATTTGCATGTCAACAACTTTTCTTTTCTTTGATGTTGTGTCTATACCCATTAATTTTAATGCCCCTTCAAAATTTTGGTTTATAAGTACAACTGAAAGCAATTGGGCTTGTTCAAGTGTTTCTAAATTATCAAATTTAGACAATTTTTCTCTTTCTATCATATTCATTAACCTCTCTTTAGCAAGACTTAAGGGTTGAACATTAGCAATTGATCTCAAATTCTCCACATCCATTGTAAGTAAATGATCTAAGTTTCTATAATTAATATTTATCTTTATAGTTTGAGTTAAATTTAGAAGTTCATCCATACCAGTAGGAGTACGTGATCCTAAACCTTCTCCAACATCAATTGCTTGAGCTTCCGTAGGGAGTGATCCCAACCCTTCTTCAAGGTGAAATTCTTCAACTTCACTTGACCCTCTTACTTCAACTTGTCCTTCACCTTCTTTAGTTTTATGATAATATGCCAATGAAGCTTCACGATTTATTTGTTCGGTACCAGGTGACCTTTTTCTACCAGATTTATTTTGTCTTCCCTTCTTGTTCCCCATTTCTTCTCTTCAAAAAATTTCTTCCAAAAGAACAGCAACAAAAAAAAATTTCTTCAAAAAAATACTTTGATATAATATTTCTCCTCTCCAAAATTAAGCCTTCAAAAAAAATAGAAATAACAATCCTTCTCCAAAAAATGCCTTGGTAAAAATTGATCAATAATAGAAAAAGAGAATTCACATTTTGCAATTTGGTAAAAAACTAAAAAGAAAAAACATTACTTTTATACCATTCTAAATTTTCAAAAAAAAAATACAAATTCAAAATGGCTGACCTAGTTCACCTGAAGTACCCCAGGTAAAATTTTGGTAGGGTGATTCTCATTGGAATTTTCATACAGGAAGACCCCTAGAGACCTTCGCGCAAAGAGGGTCTTCGCACAAAGACCCCTATAATGAAAAATTTTCCCTGAGAAAAAAAAAACTCTTAAAAAATGGCCTTTCAAGGCCTGGGACAAGGACCAAATCAAATGATTTTCTGAAACACATGATGCCAAATGATGAGATTTGGAACAAGCTTTCTAATGAATATAATTTTAATACATATTGAGTTCATTATCACTTTAAAATATTACTTTAACTAAACATAGGTTGTTTGGTCATTCAACAACTTGTCTCTTCAAGGCTTTGGGAAAAATTGTAAATTACAAAAAACAAAATATGAAAAATAGGTAGGAAAAGTGTATTTTTGTTACCTTTCTATAAAAAAAATGAATTTTGATATATAGAGATCAAGTTAGAGTGATCAAAGTGACCTTATGTCTAAATTACAGTTACTATCACTTTAGAACTTAATAAACTATGAAATATTGACCCAAAATGAATGAAACCAATTACATCCTCTAGATATTGAAGTTACAAATATAATCTCAAAAGAATTACATCATTATCATATTTTTAAAAAAAATTATGCTGATCCAAGTGACAGTCACTTCTTAAAAACACAGTTTTTTCACACAAACCACTTTTTGAAGGAGAAGGAAAAATGAATTTAAATGGATTTTAAATTATTTTTTAAATATATTTAGAAACTAGACAAAAAATGCTAAAAGACCCTAGTTTACATCATCTTCAAATTCATAATAGTTTTGCGGCAATAGGTGTTTGAAAGTGAAGTTTTTTCTTAGAATGTTGATCTTTGTGTCAAAGTTGGCCAAAAAGTGGGACACACTATTGTGGGACCACCCTAGTGGTAGTTCTGATAATCTAGCTTCAGAGGAGTTGGTTGAAAAACTGAGTTACAGAGGATGAATCATCCTAAAACCCTATCATATTGTATGGACACAAGATGAACACAAGGTACTTGTGAGTGAACAATGTCTAGTTAAATTCAAGATTAGGAAGTATTATGATGAGGTTTGTGTGATATCATGCCTATGGATGTGTGTCATATTTTTTTTGGTAGTTCATCGCAGTATGATAGGAAAGCTATGCATGATGGTAGAAGGAATGTTTACACTATTGTTTCTAATGGGATGAAAAAAAATTTGTTACCTTTAGAGGAGCCTCTTAAGAGTGAAGTATGTACTAGTGCAATAATTTTTCTAGTAGATAGAAGTAAGTTTTTGGATGGATTGAAGCATAATAATGTGTGTTTTTCTTTAGTACCTAAGGACTCTAAGGAGAATGTCCTGGTAAAACAACACCCTAAGGAAATCATTGGATTGTTGAATGAGTATGTTGACATCATATCAAATAATGTACCTGGTGGATTACCACCGGTGAGAAGTATTAGTCATTACATGATTGTAATACCAAGGGCTAGTCTGCCTCATAAAGTAGCATATAAGATGACATCGATAGAGACTGAAGAACTCAATAGGAAAGTGAAAGATTTATTGTAGAGGGGGTTGATCAGAGAAAGTTTAAGTCCATGTGAAATGCCTACAGTGTTAGCACCTAAGAAGGATGGAAAATGGAGAATGTGTACTTATTGAAGAGCTATCAATCAAATTACAATCAAGTATCAGTTTCCTTTACCAAGGATAGATGATTTGATGGATTGTTTGAGTGGAGCTAAGTATTTCACCAAGATAGACTTGAAGAGTGGATATCATCATATTAGAATCAGAGAAGGTGATGAATGGAAGACTACATTTAAGACAAATCAAGCATTGTATGAGTGGTTGGTAATGCCTTTTGGATTGTCTAATGCACCTAGTACTTTCATGAGGTTAATGAATGCAGTTCTAAAAAGATTCTTGGGTAAGTTTTTCATTGTGTATTTGGATGATATCTTGATTTTAATTAATAATAAAGAGGAGCATTTGATGCATGTTAAGCAAGTATTGTAGAGGTTGAGGGAAGAGAAGTTGTTGATAAATATCAAAAAGTGTACTTTCAAGAAGAAGGAGTTAGTATACTTGGGATTCATAATATCTACTAAAGGATTGAAGATGGGTCCTAGGAAAGTGGAATTTATTTTCAAGTGGCCTGCACTAAGGAATGTTGGAAAGGTAATATCATTTCATGGGTTGGCTAGTTTCTCTCAACAGTTCATCAGGAAATCTAGTTCAGTATATGGAGTGATGAATGAAACTATGAGAGGAGATAAAAAAGAGTTCAAGTGGACACATTTAGAGCACAAAGGAGTTTTGAATTTCTAAAACTGAAGGTGATAGAACAATCAGTATTATCTTTACCTAATTATAATAAGGTATTTCAAGTAGAGTTTGATGCTAGTGGAAATGCAATCAGATCTGTCTTGAGTCAAGAAAGAAGACATGTTTCTTATTTTAGTGAGAATTTGAATGATGCTAAGAGAAGGTATTCGGTGTCTGACCAGGAATTATATGATATAATCCAAGATTTGAATAAATGGAGACATTTCTTGTTACCTAGGGAGTTTGTATTGTATATTGATCATAAATTATTGAAGTATTTGAGAAGCCAAGGTAAGTTGAATCAGAGACATGTGAGATGGGTTGATTTCATGTAGAGCTATACATTTTTGTTGAAACCTAAGAGTGGTGTGTCAAATAAATTTGTTGATCCTTTGAGTAGGAAAAGAATTTTGTTGATTAATATGAAGATTGGAGTATTATGATTTGATGAATTGGAGGTCTTGTATGAGGAGGATCCAAACTTCAGTGAACCTTTGGAGGCTTGTAAATAACCTTTTGTTGCTAACAAAAGTAAGTGGTTGGATTATTTCATTCAAGATGGGATTTTATTTAGAAGTAGTCAATTATGTATACCTAGGATTTTCATGAGATATAATCTGATTATGGAGAAACATAGTGGAGGTTCAGCATGGCATTTTTGCATTGATAAGACAGTAGCTTTGGTAAGTGAGAATTACTTTTTGCCACAAGTTCAGAAGGATGTGAGTAATTATGTACAGAGTTGTAAGGTATGTCAAGTTGCAAAAGGAAGTAGTCATAATGTGGGGTTGTATACACCTTTGATAGTACCATTCAAACCTTAGGAGGAGATTAGTATGGATTTTGTACCTATTTTTTTGAGAGCACAAAGAGGCTATGATTCTATTTTTGTGGTTGTAGACAGATTTTTTAAGATGGCACATTTCATTCCTTGTACAAAGACTATGGATGTAGTGCATCTAGCTGATTTATTTTTCAAGGAGATTGTAAGATTACATGGATTACCTAAGAGCATTATTTTTTATAGAGATTGTAGGTTAGTTGGTTATTTTTGGAGGACACTTTGGAAGAAGATGAAATCTGATTTGAAGCTCAGTTCTACTTTTCATCCACAAACTGATGGATAAATAGAGGTTGTGAACAATTTAGTTTAGGAAAATTGTTAGGGTGTTTATTTGGAGATAATCCTGGAAATTGGGATTTAGTTTTACCAAAAGTGGAGTTTTCTTATAAAAATTCAGTAATTAGGAGCACAGAGAAGACAATATATGAAGTGGTTATTGGGTTTAACCCTAAGGAAGTAGCAGAATTAAGGGATATCATTCATGTTGTTAAGAAGAGTTTTGAAGAAGAGGAATTTGTTGAGGTTATGAGATCAATGCATGGAGTGAGACATCATTTGGAGGAAATGAATCAAGCTTATATGAGAAGAGAAGACATGAAGAGAAGACATAAGGAATTTCAAGTAGGAGAAGAAGTTATGGTGTACTTGTAGAAGGGTATATTTCATTTTGGTACATATAACAAGTTGAGGATGAAGAATTTTGGTCCTTGTAAGACCTTGAGGAGATTTGATTCAGGGGATGCATATGAACTGAAATTACTAGAAGACGTGGATATATCATTAATTTATAAAGTTGTTGATTTGTATGAGTATCATGAATCATATTGTAGTAGAAGTGAAGGATCAGATGTTGGGAAATAATATCCTAATAAGAAGATGGATTAGATAGAGAATATTTTGGATAGTAGAGTTAGTTGAAGTATAAGGAGTAAGCAGTATATGGAGTATTTTGTAAAATGGGTGGACATACCAGTGGAGGATTCTTCATAGATTTCGCGGGCTTAGGTTGACCACTTTGGATTTCCTTTGGCCCCAAAAAAGTGAGAGGATATTTTTTTATTAACCTCGGGTATCTGATGCAAAAGTCTCTTGGGATCTTAGCAATCTTGCATCCACAAAAACAATGTATGTTTACTGTTTGATTATTCTGGTGTTTTGGTTTTCATTTGATATGCACTTGTTCTTTTGTGTTGCGGTCACTACAGTGTGTTTGTGGCTTCATTTTGAGCCTTATCCTATGATCACACATCATTTGGATTCATCATGCATGATATTTTGGAGATTCTTTTCTTGACTGTCTTGATCTTTATTTTTGGTCAGTCATGGTATTTCTGATCATTTTCCTGATCTTCTGGTAGGAATCTCTGAGTGTGATCATCCCATCTCATTTTTATGTTTGAGGCTGAATTTATTATATGATCGTGTCTCTTATTTATTTCATTAGATGTTGTTCTAGATGATTTGGGTCTCGACCTAATTATTGTAACATGTTTTCTCAATTATTGGGAAATGTGATCTTTTCTAGGCCGACTGATGTTGCGAGTTATTTATAAGCTTATGTACTTAATTCTAAGGAATAGGTGATTTTCATAAGATTATTTGGCATTATTTGGCTAGGTTTTGTGAGAGGTTTTCTGAGAATCAGCTGCAAGGATTGGACTAATATTTTGAGGTTTCTCCATCCTTGATTGCATCAATTGGCCAACATAGGTAATTATCATATCAGATGTATATATAAACATAGAAACCTTTTTGTATCTAATGTAAGACTAAGTGTGTATGTATGTATGAGTAAAAATTTGTGGTAGCAGTATGTAAGAAAAAGGAAGTTGAGAGAAGTTTTACTCTGATATCAAGAGAAGGCTTTACATACTATGTTGCAGGAACTTGGTGAATGTTACAGAAGATATATATTGGATCTACTACTATCTATGACTATTGTGCTATCAACTGGAACTATTTCATGCATAAGAAAATGAAATTCTATTAGATCACATTTTGTCACTAAATCATTTTTTGTATTGGCAGTGAGCCTATTTGAATTGGTAGTTAGCCTTTCCTACTTCTGAGTAGTTAGCCCAACTAGCGGTGAGCCAAACAATAGTGAGAAAATCAGTAGTGATCCCTTGTAAAAATCACCTTAACCGATGTCACCTTAGTCATTGTTCATTTAATCAAAACTATTTTCTCTCTTTTTTCTAATTTGGGTTTCCATGTTATATTTGGTGTTCAGTAGGTTGATACTTTTGTGATTTTATGTTTTATTTGTTATAAGTTTTTAATTAGTTCAATTATTTACCAGGTTAACAAAGATAAGGCAATTATTTGTTAATAAGTGATTCAACTCCTATCTCAGTTATTCAGCATATTCAACAATTGGTATCAAAGCTTGGTCGCTTGTAGAGAGATCTTAACTATTTGAGGGACATCTAGGATGTTTGAACAAATGAAAGGATAGCACTATTCTGATGAAGATTGGTATATCATGATGAGAAACATTGACTGCACTAAATCAAATAATGAGAATTTAAAATAAAACCTAAAGGAAATGAATGCATGTATCTCAAAGCTAAGGTATGAGATCCAGAAATTCAAATCAATGCACAAGGAAGTAAGTCAAGAATTGAAGGAGTCAAAACAAAAGATAGAAAGTCTGGAAAAGAAGCTAAGTGATAGGAAAAATAATGAATAATTAATCAAAGAAGAGTTCAAATAGAAATTGGAAGATTACAAGAAGACCGAAGGAGATATAAAGAAAATTTTTAATCAAAGTATAGAAGAGTCAAATAAAACTGAAGAGAATCTCAAGGACATCATCAAGACGAATCCAGATGAAAATGAAAGGTTGAATCAAGAATTAAGGAAGCTGAGATCTAAATCAAAGGTTTGTGAGAGAAGTACTATATTGGATCAACTTTTAGCCCTACAGAAAAGTCACAAAGACAAAGAAGGATTAGGTTTCATCGGTGAATATTCAAATCTGAATGAAAAGGGAAAATAGAAGGTAGTTAAAGAAGAATAAAATTCTGAGGTAGCAAGAAAGGTCAAGAATTTGAATATATCTACAAGAAGGCCTTTGTCAAGGTAACTGAACTCTCAAAGGTGCTCATCTTTTAATAATTACTATTGCATATGAAAGAATTTTGATCGTAAGGTTATTGATAGTAAGATGAGGAAGGAGCACAAGGTTCAATGCTTTAATTATCATAAGTTTGGACATAAAGAAAATTAATGCAGAATTCAAGCTTCTAATCTGATTAGTAAAAGTTGTATGAACAATATTTTCATGGGAATTGTTGTGTGTCACAATTTTGGTCACAAGGCTAATCAATGTAGATCTAGAGTTTAATCAATAAGATTAGGACAGTTTAATGTCAATTATTTCAAATATGGTCAAATCGATCATTATGCTAATGCATGAAAATCTATTTATGCTTTGGTAAAGTCAGTAAAAGATAATAATATTGCAATACCATGTGAATCTCACAAGACAACTATGCTATGGAAGAAGAAAGATTTTGATGAAGAGAGGTCTATTGTACCAGATATTGGTACTAGCTCTTTCAGTAATTGAGCCAAATGCTTTAGCTTAGGGGGAGTATTAAAATGCTATATCAGTCACTTCCCTTACACTAAGGCGATATTGGTTGCAATTGCCTTGTCTCTGGTATGTTGGGTGAATAATTAATGATTATAATTATTTCAGATGATTAATGTGATTGTACAAATGGGTTGGGTCATTAATAATTAACTTTTAGAAAGAATTACAAATTATGAAGGATCATAGTTATAAAAGAAAATTTTTGAAATCATTTGTCACTATTGCAAGAACAAAAATTAGATTTTTTCATAGATTCTGGGAGAGGTTGAAGAAATATATCTAGTTGTGAAGATGGAATCTCAATTGGTTGTTCACGATACCGGTGTGATTGTGTTAAGGATGTTGATGAAGACACAATTGAAATAATTTGATCATGAAAAAATTAGACAGATGGAAGTTGGTTTTTTAGCAGAAGATTTAGAGAGAGTTCATAGCCTTGGCTTGGATATTTGGGGAGAATTTCCTTGGTTCGATGACAAGAAAATTATCAAGTTTTTGTTGAGTTGATTTTAGGATGGAAACCTAGTTTTGGATAAACCCTATTTTGTAACAAAATAAGTAATTTAGGATCTCACGAGGTTGTGTAGTATTAAAGACCTTTCTAGAAAGAAGACAATAAATTATAATGAAGTAAAGGATTTGAGTGGTCTCAACCGTGATCAATGTACACTCTTCATAAACACCCTTGAGGATTTCATGGTGATGTATGTTTCCTATGGAATCTCTTACAAAAATGTCTTTCAAAATTGTGATGGTGCTACTTTGGCTATGGTATTCTATATTGCACATAAAATGGTTAGGGAAGGTGTTCAAATTGATCTTTGTAAACTATTATTGGATAATTTTCTTGAGAATATATAGATGTCAGTAGAAGATGGTTATGGATTTTTTTTTTGATCTTTGGTTAAGTGTTTGATGGTTTATTTCTTGAGGTCTCTACCAAGTAGATAAAATATAGTGTGGAGGACCGGCATCCCTATCAATAAACAAATTTATAGATATCTATGGTTTCTGGAAAACAAAGAGGATGATTGCAAGTCATATTTTACATCAATATAGATGAATATTTTCTCTGGTTTGGTTGTTTCTAGTATTGTTCATTTCAGTCATGTTCAGTAGGGTTCCTCCTCTGGACATAAGAATTTAGATATTGATGTTGGTGGTTCCCTTTCAAAACCTAATAGAAGAAAGAACAATGAAAAATAGAAAAGTATTGTTACCATTTTAGAGGATGAAGAAGAAAAAGGTGAGGATAAGAAGGAATAAAAGGGGAAGAAAGAAGAGGTTGAAAAAGATGTAATTTCTCCATCAGAATATGGCTCTGTGTATTCTAATGTGGTCCAATATATGTTAGAATATGGTGAGATTGACAAAATTAGTATTTTAAGGATTAATTTATCTTCGGTGAGTAGAAGAAAGATTGAGGATATGTTGACCAATCACTTGATCAATAAGAAGAAAATTGTCTCTAATGTTTTAGGTGTTCTACCTGTTGAATTAGTAAAGACTTTTGAAGGAAGATTTCTACAATATAGTTCATATTATACCACATAATCAGAGAGTCTAATGAGAATAGGTGTATCGATGATAAACAAAGACTATTTAGGATGATCAGTGAAACAAAGGGGTATATGAAAGCAATTTCAAACTTTTACAGGCATTGTCTTTAGTGGCATGTTGTTGTTGACAATTTTTGAGGCAAAATTGAAGCTATTGAGGGAGAATTAAATGAATTAGGGAAGACATGTGATTATTTCATGGACAAAAAAGGAAAATAGAGGAGAAGAGTTGGTTTGCTACAAGGTGAAATTTTGTAGTTGCAGAGACACAGAGAATATTTGGTGAAAATATTATAGTTGATGGAATTGGTTGAATTTTGATTAGAGCATGTTTATGGTACCCTTGTTGATGTAGAATATTATGAGTAGTGGTTCCAGTCATTAGAATAGAGTGCATCTTTTGATATGGTGGTGGAGCATGATAGTTTATATGCTTGAATTGGTATTGTTGTGACTGAGTAGAAGAGGAATCTTCCAATCGTTAAATAAAGGTATAAGAAAGTTTTTACAGTGAAATCTGTTATATTTGTTTGACATTATAAGTTATGGTGTTTGGCCCTTTTCAATTGTGGAAAAAAGGGGAGAGAAATTTGGAAGAACAAAAACATTGAAGGATTATCTACTCAGGGGGAGTTTTTGGGATGTTTTGATTTTTTGTACTTTTTGACCCTTTTGTTGTTTTATCATCAATGCCAAAGGGTAGGATTGTTGAGTTCAATAAGAAGATGATAGAATTTTTTTTATTGATGTCAAAACCTTATATCAGATGCATATCTATGTTGGTTGGTTTTTGGTAGTTTCAATTGGATACTTGGTTGTTGTTGGCTAGATATAAGTGGTTTAGTTATATGTAGAACAGATATAGTATGGGAATTTTTTTGACTATGGTGTCAAATGTACTTGTTCCTATTATTGGAATTAATCTCTTTGGTATATTTATATGTTTTGGTGATGAATGAAGATTTGGATGGTACTTGTTGACTTTTGAGTTTCATAGTTATTTTGGGTATCCCTGCTACCTGGATAGCCTTGCATATCATTAGATGATTTTGGTATGATAGTTTTATTTTGTTTCTCGACAAATTCTATCAGGTTTTATCTATCAATTGGTTTAGAATTTTTTTTGATCTCAAGACATGGATCTTGACCTCCCCTACAACATGATCTTGGGAGGCCCTTGGATCCATACCATGAAGTCAGTTCCCTCCACATATAACCAATGTCTAAAAATTTTCCACAATGGATTTGAGATCACTTTCCTAGGTGATCCTAATCCTTTCCAATTCTATGCTAATTTGAGAGAAGGTCCCGCACAACAAGTGCCTACAAACAGTGAAGCTACATCAACCAATTCTTCCAAATATGTTAATGCATCCACTCTCACCAAAATGGTCAAAGGAAAAATGAAGATTGAAGATAAAGGTTGTAAAGAGTATACAATGGCTCAATAATTTCACATTGGGAAGCTCCCTCTCTCCCCAAAGTCCTATGGAAAGCCCCTATTATTGAAAAAACAACCAACAAAGACCACCATGCAAGTTATTCCCTCCCCCACATTCACTAGTTGGGGAGGTTTTCCTGAGAAAAATGTGTACAATAATGCATCTAGCTGGATTTACAAGGATAAACAAAAAAAAGAACAAGAACAATAACCCACTGAGATACTTGTTGAAAAATATGGATCAGGGTTCACAATAATGTAGAAAAAATTCTATGATGGTCACAGTGATCTCGGTGCATAGAAGCAAGGGGATTGTTGAACCTCTTATTGCAAAAGGCCATCCTCCTCATTTGGGAATCAGATTTAAACCATTATGAATTGTCTCTTCGAATACTAAAGTGGCCTCATGTAAAAATGTGGATGTTTTGAATGATGAAAAGGCATCTGAGGTTCCCCATTCTGAAACTATCAAATCCAATGAGTGGGAATGGACTTCATATTCCTCTAGTTCTTATGAACTTGACTGTGTCTTCCCTGAGTCCGATGACCAACCAATTGAAGATAAACATGTTGATAAAATACCCCCTCCAACAACTTGTCTTGTTCCCTGGGCTACAATTTTCTAGGATCCTAGTCCTGAACCTTCTATACATGAAGCCTCTTACTCTGATGAAACTGATCTTTACATCTTTTCCCTTACCTATGGCTTCAAATACATTTTCACTACCGATGATGACATCCCATTTCTTTACCCTAAACTTATTGATTGTGATCAACATGGATCATCAAGCTTAGATTGCTTCGAAAATAATGAAGCAATAGCATAATTCTTTGAGCTCCGAGAGGGCATGCCATCTGGGGATCATAAAGCAGGGTCCTTTATTAACCTTGTTGCCACATCATATTTCGGGGAGTCAACTCCATCTTCCAATCGTAAAAGTGAAAATGATAAAATTAAAAAAAAAATGAAAAAATGAAAAGAATAGGTCTTCTAGTGAAACCCGAAAGGCACCAGTAGACCATACAAAAGTAAAAATAAAGGACATATCTGAGGGTAAAAATATATTTGAGGCACCCAAGGATGGAAGATTGGACATACCCCCTCTGAAGGAGAATTCAACATTGCTAATTGAAATGATTGAGGAAATTGACTTGGCAACGCCAAATAACCCAAAAATCATACACTTTGCAGCTTCACGATCACAAGAAGAAAAGGAAGAATTTTTTAGATTCTTTCTTGAGAGAGATTAATTTTGTGTGGTCCTACACTAATATGCCTGGTCTAGATCCAGAATTAGTTCTTCACCACCTACCTTTGAAGCCAGGAGTGAAACCAGTCAAAAAAAAATCAAGGAAAATGAGGAGCTTCTATTAGGGGTGAGTCTTGATCGTATAAGGGATTGCAAGATGTCTCTCCTTGTTGAAACTAAAGTAATCTAGGAGGTATCTATGATTTTTCATTAAGGTATTGATTACTTCTTGTGTTAACCTTGAAATATGGGTCTCAACTTCACCAAATTTTTTCCAATAGTGTCAAATAGGATTTCAAATTGTACGAGTAAGTGTGTCCAAGTAGTGAAATATTATTTGTGTTTGTTGTGAGTAAATGACTCTAGCATCAGAGGGTTAGAATGCCCTGATAGTGAGCTAGGAATCAAGAGGTTTTAATAAGTGAGTAGACCACACATTTTGGGACCAAATGTGAGAATCCAAAAGGACATGCAAGGTAGTCTCCTAAGAAAATTCTGAAATGGCGATAGGCAGACCAACCAGAGAAACAGGACCAGACTGAAGAGCCAAAAGGGTATCCAAAAACACTAAGTTTCTTTGAGAGGCACATGTTCAAGTACCCACTGTCCTAGATGCAACTCACTAAATGTGAGTTTTGATTTACCAGATGCGAGCTTATGTAAACCAGATGCAAGCTTTGAAATTCCAAATGTGAGCAACTTTCCTACATGCGAGTCAGGAATGACCAAAAGTGAACAAGCACCCTAGATGTGAGCTAATGCAACTAGATGTGACCTAGGATAGGCCAAAAGTGAGCCTCCAATGGTTTTTTCATTTTTTGTCATTTTTTTGTCTCGAAGTATGTAAAATTTGTTCTGACGATAGAGTTTTTCTGAGACTTTCCAGAGAGTTGCAAACAACATGTATGTCAAGAAATGAAATTTATTGCTTTTTTTAAGGATTTTATCTTTTTAGTGAGATTTTAGGACACATCAAGCAATGTTTCTTTGTTAAGGGGATTCAAACACTTTCCCTATTCCCTAGATTCTAGGTATAGAGTGAAACTATTTACTCGTAGACTCAGGTACACACTCACATACTAATCAGAATATGACCATCACCAAGCACACAATGGCTCCAGCCATGATGTCATATTATTCGACTCCAAACACAAGTGAGGGCATGAAATGATGAGTATCTTGGGGCAATTACTATTTTCCTTGCACAAAGATTATCACCCTTTCAGAGATAAACAGGGTAGTTTGACTAAAAATATTGTTTAATTATGGGCATCCATTCGCAATCGTCCCCCATAGAATTGCACAAGGAAAAATTGAGGCATATAGCCCTATGAGTACTCAAATGTGTGTAGTCTCACAAACAAGATTCAAGCGACTCCGCTCTACACACACTCACGCATGTTCAAGGAATGATGTCAAAATTTAAGGAAAAAAATTGACTACGTCTTCCAAGGCTTTGGCCTACAAGGAAGCAATTATTTATAGTGAGTTGGAAGGGTTGGCGTAAAACCTATCCTCACTTGGGTCATCTTGGGAGATTTTTTCCTCAACCGCCAGGCCCTCTAATGTTTTGAAAGCATATAACAAAGGATTGGAGACTTAGGAGTCTAGATTTTTTATTCTTCAAAAGAAGAATCTCATACTCTCCTATTTCGTGCCATTTTCTCCCAAAAACACACCAAACATGTTCATTTTCCTCAAAATTTGTAACTCAAAACTCAATCCCCCATGATGATTCTTTGATTCTTCCAACTTGGGAAAAAGATAAAATCCTCTAGTGAGACTAAGTAATAAGTTTCAATTTGATTTTTAAGTTCCTATTGTAAGAAAGAACAAATCATGTTGAAAGTAATTTTTTCTTATTCAATTTCCCCAATTTAAGATGATTTTCTTATTCAATTACTTTCCCAAAAATTAGACAATTTGAGCTTTGTTCATTTTCCCACAAGTTTAGTGCTTTTCTTGTTCATTTACTATCCAAAAATTAGACAATTTGATGGTTCAATTATCCCACAATCTTAATGAATAGCTTGGTTCAATTACTATCAAACTTTAGAAAAAAAAAATTCCTTGTTCATTTCCTCAAATTCTCATCAAGTTTTAAATTGACTTTTGAGTTTCTAATTTTCCTTAAAGGAAAAGAGCATAATCCTCTGGTCAATTTATCAAATGATAGAAAATGTTCTTAAGTGTGAAAGCATAAAAAAATAAAATTCAATTCGAGTGATTTAGGAACCTACAAGCCATAAGTTAGTAGTTTCTTTCAAACTGTTTCACAAAAAAGTCTCAGACAACAACCTGCAAACAAATGTTAGGCTGTTCAAAGTACAGAAATAGGCATGGCCAAAAGAATAGTGGTTAGAATTTGAAACTTGAAATTCAACAAACCAAATTCAATTTCCTTTACTAAATGAGATGTAAGAATTCTGGGATGTTATTGCCTCTCCTGAATGCGAGCTTTTACACAAAAGGCGATACAAGATTTACTAGATATGAGCGTTCCCTGGATGTGATTCAGGATCTACTAGATGCGATGTTAGAAATCCATGGTGTGATTCTATTTCCTGAATGCGATGATCTTTCCTGTATACAAGCTTTGGCAAGTAAAGGTGACTCTGAACCTAAAAATAGAGAACACAAGTTATCCAAAAAGAAGTTAAAAATGAGGAGAAATCTGAGGATTTTCCCTAAGGTGGGCACTAGAAATGTGTGTATTTTGTGGGCCTGCAAGCTGCAACACAACACTTCAATATGTCATTGCATTTGTGAGATAAACATGAAATAACAAAGGTAAAGCACACTAAAATTCACATATTTCTCCCCATCTAAGAAGAGTATGAAATATGCTATAATTTGCCCTCAAATTATGCATAAATCAGTGATAATATCATGCTTAGAATGGAATATTTAAAGAATGCAAGCTAAATACTCAAACAAAGTTCATTTTAGAGATTCAAATGAGATGATGTAATTACTATCAATCAAAATGCATTAATAATTCTACAAATTTAGATCAACATAAGGATGTAATTAAAATTCTAAGATTATGGGCCCATTGAGCTCAAAATTCATTCCTTTTATAGAAGAATTTGAGGAATGAGAGGTCGAGATTGAATTATGAAGAGAGGTGGAGATTGAATCCTTGGTGATCCATGTGAGGTGATCCAAGTGATTTAACTCTCATTGGCTAATGGATTGACTTTCCATTTTGCAAGTGAGGAGTTGTAATTAGGAGGTTTTATTTAATTCCTTTTAATTAATTACCTTAGCCATGCATTTAATTGTTTTGATTTAATTGATTTGATTTGATTTAATTGGCTAAGGCAATTAATGAAAATTAGTTATAAGATCACTTTGGAAATTAAATTTGATTTAAATGAATTATGCCAATTAATTGAAGAATTGTCTTGACATAATTAGGGGTATGATCACACTTAGGGAAAATAAGGTCTCTGGTAAGAGAAGAATAAATTAGGGTGGTTACAATTGTATGCTAGTTTTATCAGACCCATAGATTATGTAGACTGGATTTCCAACCTAGTACTTGTCAGAAAACACACTGGGGGCATAAGGATATGTACTGATTTCCATGATCTAAATAGAGCATGCCCTAAATATGATTTTCCTTTGCCTAATATTGACATCATTGTCTACATGACAGTAGGATATGAGATGCTATCACTCATGGATGGTTTCTCTGGTTACAATCAAATCTGCATCGCTCTTGAGGATCAACCAAAGACAACTTTCACATGTCCTTAGGGAACTTATTGTTGGAATGTCATGTCCTTTGGCCTCAAGAATATCGGAGAAACATATCAATGAGCAATGACCACCATATTTCATGATTTCATTCATATCTTGACAGAATATTATGTTGATGACCTACTCTACAAGTCTACTACCAGAAAATATCAATTAAGCATTTTTGCCAAAACATTTGAGAGAATGGAAGCATATAAGCTTCGCTTAAATCCCAAAATTTTGTTTTTGGAGTGGTTTCGGGAAAAATCCTAGGGCATATTATTTCTCAAAGAGGTATTGAAGTGGATCCAGAAAAGGTGCAAGCTATTTTAGTTATTCCTCCTCCTACTACTCTGAAAAAGTTGAGAAGTCTACAAGGGAAATTGCAGTCTATCTGTCATTTCTTTGCACAACTCACCGACAAGTGCCAGTCCTTCCAAATTTCATTTCATAAAGGTTTGAATTTTCACTGGAATGAAAAATGTGAGCAATCTTTACAAAAATTGAAAGAATATCTACTACATCCTCCAATTTTGATGCCTCCCAGTCCAGGAAAACCATTATTTTTGCTACAGAAACAACATTGGGTTCTCTTCTCACATAGCATGATGAAAAGGGAAGAGAAAGAGTTGTCTATTATATAAGAATAACACTAGTTGGAAATTAATTGAATTATTCACTCATTGAACGAGCCTATCTTGTTGTGGTTCTTGCAACACAGAAACTAAGACATTATATGCTACATCATAAAACTGTGCTCGTGTCCCAGATTGACCCCTTGAAATATATTTTAAGAAGAGCTTCTCTCATAGGCCACCTAGCCAAATGGGTAATGCTCTTGAGTGAATTTGACATCAAGTATGTATACTGAAAAGCAATTAAAGGCCAGGTGATAGAAGATCAGCTTGCAGAAGTGCCAGTTCCAGATGATCACTCATTGCTCTCAAAATTTCCAGATGAGTCTATTTTCACATTCACCAACTTTAATGAATGGCAACTTTACTTTTATGGCTCACACACTAGACATGGATCAAGAGCAAGCATCATGTTTATCACTCCATAAGGCGATGTAACACCAAAATCATACAGAATTGCATTTGATTGCACCAACAACATCGCCAATTATGAAGCCCTCGTTACTGGGCTCAAGCTTGCTATTCAATGGAAAATTCAACATCTTAAAATGTATGGTGACTCCCAATTATTCATCCAACAAGTAACTGATGACTATGAAACAAAAATATGAAAAATTGATAGCTTACAAACAGTTGGCTGATTTTCTAAAGGATCAATTTGTTACAATAAGATTTCGGCGGCTTCCTTGGGTACACAATAAGTAGGCAGATGCTATGGATACTATCACCTCTATGATTGACATGCCAAACAATGAAGAATGATGTGAGTTTCTCATTAAGTAGTTGTTGCTTCCTGCATTTTATATTCCATAATTTGAGCTAATGTGTGATATTGTTGGTCCTGATTCCCCTTGGTACCATGATATTTATGATTACCTACATGCCCAAATCTTGTAGGGAAGATCACACCTCTATCTTTTGATGGCCACAAAAATATCATAACTGCCACTGAATATTTTACTAAATGGGTGGAAACTATCCCTATGATATATATCACAGGTAAGCAATTTTCTAAATTCATTTTGAATAATATCATTTTCCGCTATAGAGCTCCTTTAGCTATCATTACTGATCATGGTAGCCCATTTCGAAATAAAGATGTTACAAATATTTTTGATAAGTTCAAAATCTATCATGGATTTTCCAGCATTTACTATCTATAAGGCAATGGTCAAGCAGATGTGTCTATTACAAGAATAATCAAGATTCTTCAAAAGACTATTAATAATGTTGGTTGAGACTGGCACTTGCAACTGAATCTTTCTCTTTGTGCCTACAGAACTAGCATTCGCACCCCCACTGGTCCCACTCCATACTCTCTTGTCTATGGTGCTGAGGCCATCTTACCTCTTGAATTTGAAATTCCATCACTGACAGTATCTTTGCAAGGCATTATTGATGATGAGTAAAAAAAAATTTCTAGGTTGCATGAGCTTGAAATGCTAGATGAGTAGATACAAGCCGCCTTGGTCCACTTGCAAGCATATCAAAACCATCTAAAATGGAGCTATAACAATAAATTATGAGCCTGCCATTTTGAGATTGGAGATTTGGTCCTAAAAATGAATTAAAAAACCTAGCCACACAGAGAGAGCCTATAAATTTTGAACCAAATTGGGAAGGACCTTATATAGTCATAGTAGCATATGAGTTCAGAGTATATTAGCTTGCAACACTAGAGGGATAACCATTGTTAGAAGTAGTGAATAGAATGCACCTCTGTAAGTATTACGCATGATCCTAAAAAAAGTACAAAAATTTGCAAAAGGTTCCTGAAAAAATACAAAAAAAAATTGCATAAGTTTCTAAAAAAATACCAAAAACACAAAAAAAAAAAAATCAAAATGAGGAAAAAAATGCCTTAATGAAAACCTGGTAAATAGGTGTCTTGGCACGCAAAAATAGGAATAAAGAGAAAAATATCATCCACAAGTGAAAACATTGTAAACAGGCACTTTGGGAAAGTACCATGGTGAAAACCTAGCAAACAAGCATGAAGCGTAATAAGTTGTTTCTCCAACATCTACCATGATTCCACCTGGTATTCTTTTGTCCTTTCCTGATCATATATTTCACTTTGAATTGACCCTAGTGCCCCTTTATGGCCTGTAATTGGTTGATTTTATTTGTCTTTTCCTTGGCACACCCAGCCTGTATGTATCTTGAGCCTCTGTATATAATATGTATTCTGTCTAGGGGTAGATTCCTCACAATGACTGACTTTGAATTTGAATTTGAACTGGGGGAAAGACCTTGAACATGTTTTATTCATGAGATTCCTCATCTATCAGATTGGAGATAACAACTTGTAAATATCTTAATATCCTGCAAAAACCCTAAAAATTCAAATAAGAGGCTAAAAATTCTAAAAACAAAATAATGTCATGAAAACAAATTCTAAAAATCAAATACGATCATGAAAAAAGACCTTAAAATCACATATGATGCTGAAAAAAGTCTCTCAAAAGAATAAAAAGTCATGAAAAAATCCCTAAACATCGTAAATAAGTCCTAAAAAAAGATTATCACAAAAAAAATCAAATATCTCAAAAATCCTAAAAATTGCAAAAGCTTCTTCAAAAATCTCCAATAAATTTGTACATACTTGTCTTTCTTTTGTGCAATGATCATCATGTTTATAGACATCTGTGGAAAATTCATCATTCTGTGCTTAATGAAATCATGTTCTCACAAATGTGAGCTGAAATATTGTGATTCAACACTCACTCTATTTGGACTTGTTCGATCTTTCGATCTTTACTATCGACCAATCATTCTATCCAACCTATCAATCAATCATCCAATCAGTTAATCCAAAAACTAAGCTATCAACCAAAGAACATTTAATGCAAGTAACAAAAAGATCATAATGGTTTTTGGCTCACATTGTTTCAGTGAGTGTTTTATCTTTTCTTGATTTTTTATTTTGGTCATGTTCCTATGCTACTCGATGATATTATCTGAATTTATGAGAGTAGCCGGGATGGTACATGATCAGTTTTTTCTTTGTCTTCTTCCTGTTTGATGATCTCATGAAATTCTTGGGCATTTCTTCTATATGCTTCAGGATGGAGAAGATCATCCTTTGTCTGCATTGTATTTGTTTACCCAAAAGTATGGCTTTCTCACTCTGGCTTTTTGTTCCATGATGCATTGCATCCAGTTTTGCAATATCAAAATAAGATCTTATGACATAATTGCACTTCTGAAAGCCAAAATATTTCTATCTTACTAACATTTCTTCATCTAATTTTCTCTTTCTGCTAACACTTCTTCAATTTAGTCATCGGAGTCGCCTTGGTCTAGTACTCTAGTACATAAAAAACATGGGCATCCTGCATACATGCATTTATAAATGGGAAAATACCAAAAACATGTGCATCTCAAATTAATTCCTTTATAAATGAGAAAAATACAAACATACATTTTCATTTTGCATTCATACATTTTCAAAAGCTGCAAACTTTCAAAAAAATAAAAATAATGATTGAATTCATACATGTATATATTGCATAAAAAAGAGATACATTACAGTATATGAGCATCATCATACAACAGGAAACTAAAATCATGTGCATAAGAATCCATCATGTATATAGGAAAAATCATCATAAAGTAGCTGCATATCATATATATCTCAAAAAAGTATCAGAGTACAAAAATCAATGTGTCTGTATACACTGAGGCCCGTAGGCTCATAATCTATAAAATCTCTATCAAAAATGTTCCTCTGCTAGAGAGAATCTCCTGTAATCCTATTCTCTCTTAGTTCTCTTGATTCCTATCCTTTCTAGAGGATGAAGCCCCTCCTATATGATATCCTCGATGTCCTAACCTTGGTGGCCCCATCAGTCCCCGCACTCCCCTGCTTCTTTGTGTCCTATGGGAGTGTGATCTACTAGAAGACGCTCTATAACTCAATGTCCACTACTCTCATGGCACATCTCTACTATAGATATCCTTCTAATACTATGACTCTGGTCAAGCCTCCCCTAATATCTCTGCAACCCTGTGTGCACTTGCATCTGTGATGGTACTGATGAACTATCGTGACTCCTCCCCATCCCTCTGTGTTGTGGACATAGTTGTATCTCGAGAGGCAATCAAAGTATCCCTCTCTACTGTCAATCTATCCACCTATTTTTTGAGTGATGCTTTCTTTGCACTCCATGATTTCTTATCTTCACTCCATGATGCTTGCTCTATGGTCCATGCAGCTCTCTCGAGGGTCAGTTGGTCTATCTGGCTAGTCATATCTGTAATGCATTGTCTCTACTACCTACCCTCCTCACTCATGTAATCGAGAACCTGTATGTCATCCTCCTATAGCAGATCCTCTCTATCCTCATCCATCTATATAGGCATAGAACTGGGATCACTGTCATCACTATCCCCATCCTCACTGCTCTCTTCATCCTCCTCATCCTCCTCCTCATCTTCCTCCTCCTCTGTTCTCTCATCCCTAGGAATTTTTAATCTCAGTACTAGTAGCATCAGATATGTTAGAGGAATCAGCTTGTACTGTGCAAACCATCTATCATACTCAGTTGTCATCCCTACATTTGCAATGTCTGCACCTGCTCCCCACTTCCTTGGTTGTAACAGCTCAAACTTTGCATATGATACCTGGGTCCTGAGTATTGCACCCCATGACATGACTTCACTTCTTGATCATGCAAACAGTGTCATGCCTATAAGTACTCCCTATCTCTCTCCAAACTATCTGCGCACTCTCTCTGGCAACTACATCTCGATCACTACATGTCCTATGATAGTCCACCTAATGAGATATCTCTCATGACTGCAATAGGGTAAATGCTCTCTTTCATCATCTCATCTGGGGTAATCTCTATCTAGTCACCACATGAAATCTCTGAATGTATTTATCTCATGTATGAAGTGCAGTGTGTAACCTAGAAGCCCCTATATGAGCACTTTGTAATAGCGGTACACATATGGAATCTCTAGAAATAAAATTCTCTCTATAATGGGCTGAAAGATAAATATATTATCATAATCCCACACCTATAGCAATGTGATCCCGCTACCAATCGATATTCCTCCTTTATAAGCTACCTGATGGAGATGGTAGTAGGTCATCACTAGCATGCACGGACCCCATGAAAACATTGTCCCATCCATGATCATGCACTCTAGGACTCTCTCCCATACAATAGGGAAGCTATGGCCTCGTTTGTCTGGTACTAGTAATCCTCTGATCACACATCATATAACTATGACCAACATGTCATGTTTTCTCGCCACGGTCTCCCACATGATCTCATAATCCCTGATGTCTAGATCTTCATCATCATTGTCGAACAACCAATGTAATGCTGACCTCCCTGTAGTAGGGTTTTACTTTTCCATCTAACCATGTATCATGATCTTAAGGATGCACCATACATCCTCCAACGTCACAATCACCTCACCCATCAGTAGCTGGAACGAACTCATCTCTGAGTGCCATCGCTCCACCAGTGTTGTGATCAATCTATGTTTTTCCCTATTCTCAGGCATGTATGTGATATAGTAGAGCCCTGATGAGGCTAGGATCTTCTTCTCATGCTCACTCATCTTATGATGTATGTCTAGGCACGCCGGTCTTCTCTCCTGTGTCTACAATAATGCCAGCTCCTACAATTACCATGCAACTTTGGTCAATATTGTGTACTTTTTGTTACTTTTTGTTACTTTTTTTACTAACCTTGGCCATTTTTGACAAAATTTGACCTAATTTTGACCATATCCTAGGTTTGTGACCTTTTTAAGAATGTTTGGGAAGGTTTAGGGCCCCCAGACCTTGTATCCCTCATTTGGAGTTTTCCTTGACCAACTGCAGAGTTTGGCTAACCAACTGCATAGGAAGCGCGCTTGGGCACATGTGTTGCACACTTGGGTATCTGAGTTGCATAGTTGACATGTGTGGGGTATTCAAACTTTCCCTTTGACCCAATTTTGACCCTATTTTTAAGCCCTAACTACCTATAAATGAGTGCAAACCGTAGAAATGACTCAGAGGCATAGATGTACTCACCTCTGGTCCTACATCTATCAGCCATTGGTAGTTGCGCACTCATTCCCTGCGCTAATTTTGCACTGGCACTTGATCCATTCTCCTTACTCTAGAGCTCAAATTCATCCAAAAGAGAGAGTGAAAATGACCTCCAAATCCCTCTCCAAGCCTTTTTTATAGCCTCTTGGTTTCCTATATGGACGTGCAACCCTTTCCTTTTGTCTTGGTTGTGATGCTTTTTGCACTTTGAGCCTCATAAATTTTGCGTTTGACCTCTGATTTTTTATCCATTCATTGTTGTGGATCTGTCTTGTCCTTGTCAACAAATTGACCTATCACTTGCATTTTTTGGTCAATTTCTTGAGGGGGCACCTATGTATCCCGTTATCATAGGGGGCATGTTTTAATACTATTTTCTTCAAAATTCTTTGACAAAATGCTCACAATCGCATTGTATCAAAGAAGGGCAAAATTTAGACACCCAAAAATAGTTTGAGCCTACTAGTCTACATGTTTTTAACATTTTTGGCATTACAATTGAAACATTGTTTTGCGATCTAATTATTATTCTATGTTGCGCATATGATCTTTATTATATGATGACATTGTGTCTTTCATTGATAATTGCAAATTATTCAATTATTTACTAATATTTCTATCCTCTTGGCTGAACTGATCATTTTCCTAATCAATTCTCATCAATCCTAAATCATCCTAAACTGATCCTATTCAATCCTAAATGATCCTAAACTATATCAAATCAATTCAAATATTTTCCATTCTCTTCCTAAACATTTTAGAATCATTTTGGACTCATTCCAACCATTCTGGGGCATTGTCTAAGATCATCGATGCCTAATTAAATCACTTTTCAAATCAATCAAAACTCTTTTCCAAATCTAATCAATCTTGTCATCATTCTAGGGGCATTTTCCAAGTTCATCAATGCTTTGTATCCTTTTATCGCCCATTTGATAACATTGGCCAAGATCATCGATATTATTGTTATTAACCTATCATCATCAATTCAATAGTATTGTACAAGCTCATCAATGCTATTGTAGATCATCATTATCTCGGAAACATTGTCCAAGTTCATCGATGTGTCCCAATTCCTTTATCAATCCTCTGGCATCATCAAAGTTCATTGATGTTATTTAATCATTTTCAAACGTCATTATTTGAGCACATTGTCAACGTTCATCAATGCCTCGGAGCTATCATAATCCTATCAATATTATCAAAATCAATTCAAATGCGCATTAATAATTTCAATTTGACCAATAACCCGCTAATTTATCCTCTTAGGATAAATGACCTAAAATTTATCCCTAGCCTCTATGAATAAATTATATTTATTCATTCTTTATCCTAAGTCTCAACAATTAATTAATTTCTAATTAATTGATTGGCTAATTCTAGTTTATAGAATTTCAAAATTTCATAAATGTTAATTATTCTTTTGTGAGCAATATAGAATTATTAATTGAATTAATTCCTCCTAAATCCACCTAATTTTTCATATCCTTTAATTATACTTCATCTCCCTATTAATTTTCTTCATGATCTCTCCCACCTTTCCCTATCGATTTTCCCGTAATTTATGCTTTCATCTTCCTATTAATTTGCTTCTTCCTTTTTCCTCCATTATGCATTGATTTATGCATAATAATTTGTGCATCCCTTTCTAATTATGAAAATTGTCTCTCTCATCCTATAAATTGAGATTCAATTCTCTCATTCAAGTTTGAACCAATATCTCCTAGTATTCTTGCTATCAACTTGGCTTTTGAACCTTTGTGCACTCTTGTCATTGGAAAAGAGCAACAATGATCAACTCTATGGAGAAGAAAGGAGAGAATTTGAGCATCATTTGAAGGGGGTTTTATGTTTTTTTTGCATATTTTTTGAATTCATATTTCAATGGTTCTAATGTTAGATTAGATGGGATTGCATATTTTTTAGGGTTTTTTGGTTACCTAGATATGCATTTTATACCTTTTTATGGTCTTACAGGTTGTAGTGTTCTGTCAATTCCAAAATTTACCTATTCTCAATAATTGGGCTATGTTATATGCATATCTCAAGGGTGATATATCTTTAGGTCCTATGGTAATGTAGTATGAAGACTTTTATGTATGACATATTTAGGTTCAGGAGTAGCATGTTAAATATAATTGTAATATCATTTGTATTGAGGCTAACATGTTTTGCAGACTAGATGACATATGTAATTATCTTATTAGATGTATATATAAGTAGAGAAACCCTTTTTGTATCTGATGTAAAATTGAGTGTGTATGTATGGGTGTGTGAATTTGTGGTAGTTGTATGTAAGCAAAAGGAAGTTGAGAGAAGTATTACGGTGATATCAAGAGAAGGCTTTACATACTATGTTGCAAGAACTTAGTGAATGTTGGAAAAAGATTTAAACCAGATCCAGTACTACCAATTACTACTATACTAACAACTAGAATTTTTTCATGCATAGGTAGATGCAATTTTATCAGTTCACATTTTGTCAGTAAATCATTTTTTGTATTAGCATAGAGCTTATTTGTATCAGTGGTTAGCCTTTCTTATTTGTGGGTAGTTATCCCAACTAGCAGTGAGGAAACCGATAGTGAGCCCCTATAAAAATCACCTTAATTGATGTCACCTTAACGAGTGTTCATTTCATGATAATTAGTTTCTCCATGGTTTTTCCTAGTTTGGGTTTCCACATTACATCTTGTGTTCATTATGTTGATGGGTTTGTGCTTTCATGTTTTTGCTATTATAAGTTTCTAATTAGTTTAAGTATTTACTATAATAATAATAAAAGGAAATTTTTTTGTGAATAATGGATTCACCCCCCTCTCATTTATTCGGCTTATTCAATAGATTTGCCCTGTATTTACATAATATGTATTAAAATTGAGTGGGATTCACCAAATACTTGTATGCCATTTAAAATTCTTGTTGAATTTTTCAAATGTGGATTGGCATAAATACAACAAAAATTTAGATTTATTTTTACATTGTTTGGTCGATTTTGAGCTCTCAATTCAGATCAATAGCCAACTCTCAAACCAGGAACAACCATTGTTGCATTGATGACTGCTAGTGCTACTCACTAAGAATCTAAAGGTAAGTGATCTTTTTTTTGAAGTGTTATAATATTATTCATATCAATCTATTAGCATTTTTTAGTGCATCCTTATTGAGTGGGGAGACCTCAGACATCTAGATTGTAGTCCCTAGGGCCAATGAATCATATAGTAGATTATTTCTTCTTAAACAAGTAGATAGTTTTTTGCATTCTTTATTCTTTTGCCAAAAAAATGCAGAACCCTAACTTCATACGTTGGCAATGTTTATTATCAAAATGACGAAGGTACATCATCACAACTACAAGATTCACAAAATACACCAAATATTGAAGAAGGCGTTGAATATGATATCTCAAATAACAATAAAGAGGATTTTTTGGTAGATACATGTGTTAGAATAACTGAGAGGGGGGGTGAATTAGTAGCCTCAAAAATATTCCAATAAATCAACCCAAAAACTCAGTACCACAATATTAAGCCTCTAGTTATCTTCAGTCCTACAAGATGAATGCCTTCAAATAATCATAATAAATAACTACTGCTCGGATTTCACTTTTAAACCTTGGTCTTACTATTTACTGATTAACAGTCTTTCATTTATTGAAAAATAGTAAATTTCTTAGTGTATACTGATCAATCCATATTTAGTTATGTGTAATGCAAAACACTAAATTAATGACTCATAAACACATTGACACATGGATTTTTAACATGGAAACCCTATTAAGGGAAAAACCACTTGAGATTGGTAACCCAAAATTTTCACTCTTCTAAAGTAAGCTCGGTGAAGAGCCAACCCTGTTAAAGGTTACAAACACAATGTTAGGTGTGACCTTGTTAGAGGATTTAAATATAATAGTTTGTCACTTTATATATGGCATCTCTATGCTACCTTCTATGACCAAACCCAGTGTATTGTTTCATAATGGTATTTGGCATCTCATGATATCTTCATGATCAAACTTTTTGATAATCCTTAGGATGTATCTCAATATAGAAAGGATTGTTAAGTCCTGCTTAGTTAAGAGACTTTCTTATCCAATGGTTAAACTGAAATAGTAAATGATATATTCACACATACAACTTAGACTTGTAGATTCTCATATCTATTGTAAGCTCATTACACCTTTCTAATCAATGTATCTTTTCAACAAATTTGCTCCACTTCTTTCTTCTTGGTGATGTTGTGCTTCTCTATTGCTCAATGTCTGCAAAAATATTTAGCTCTTTCCTCAACTTGATTGATGAGGACTGTATAAATTTTTTCTTCATTAGTTTCTCTTCAGCATCCTTCTTCTCTTTTCACTCCCCTAATTCAAAATAAATTAGATTGTCTCTTTATAGACATGACATCACCATTTCTCAGTTCTTGACTTTCTTCTTCTTGGCGTGATCCACAATTCTAGCCAATCTTGCTTTAAATCTTTACTTCAATTTTATCCCATAGATTTCTCCTTGAAAACTAGATAAAATAGCTTTAAATCTTTTACTTATCTCAAGATTTAATCTTGTCTATTAAAATAATGTTAACAACCAGTTAACTCTATTTTTAGCTCTTGCCAGCTAATTATTTTGTCATTTCTGAACTTCAATTCCTTTCAGTGTTTTAACTCTTTGATAGCTTTGGTCAACACTTTAGTTCTCCTCAAGCATCTCCCTCGGGGTTGTATGCCCATCGGGCATCACTGTGAATTTTTTCTCATCTGTAATGCTTGTGATTCTGCTCATCATTAATGCTTGTTGGGTTTCTTTCTCAATCAACACTGTGACTTTGCTCTCAAGGTTCTCTGTCCCTTGGTGTGCACTTGTCCATCGGTGTCTATTGTCACTTTGTGAATACTAAACTTTTATGCATTACTGATAGCATAACCTTTATCTCTCTAGTTCTTTGAAGTCTTTGACACTTTGTATATAACCAATCAGATTATATCAAGTTGACATCAATGACAATACAATCCATTAACTGATTTAGTGTCTTGCATTATCTTTCTGCATTTTGATGATCACCAACTTAACATCTTCAAACATTCAATTAGTTATGGTTCATCAATCTCTCCCTTTGGCATTGATGGCAACACACTACATTATCACACTTTATTATTACTAATACAACATGAAATATATCAAGTGTATTTCATCCATCTCTCCCAAATCTTTTGTTCTATAACCAATACAAATGTATGGCTCTTGATAAGCTCATATAGCTTAGATTTGTTTCTTGCAGAGTGTCTTCTTCAATCTTCAATCCCTTTACTAGATAGATGTAGCAGCTTTTGTCTTTGATTTGTGTTGTCCCTTAACTGTTCCTCTCCTTGATAATCTCTTTTTCCTTTGACAGTAATAAGTCATTTCTCCCTTTGTGTGTATTCTCTTTCTTATGTTACTTCTCTCTCTTTGATGGATATTTCATATGTAATCTCTCCCTTTGGATAATGATATAATCTCTCCCTTCGAATCTCTCTCCCTGATAATGAGATAATCTCTCCCTTTAACAGCAATGCCAAAGTAATCATTGAGCATTCCAAAGTTATATCTTTTCTCTCCCTTTTTTTAATATATTCCTTGAATTTCCCTATCCATCAGCAATACAGTGACTCTGGTGTTTGGTGTAGTTTTGTACCTTTCTTGTACATATGTATCTTTACAGTACATTTCTTTTCCTTGCATCAACATGAATGATCTTCTGATTTGTGTATAGGCTAATGCAATCTCCTAGTCAGCTTACTGACTGATAGACAAGGGTTGGACCCCTAGCCTCTTTCTCAGGTACTCAAATGTATCTTTCAATAATGGATTGGTGAATGTATCAGCTAATTGTTCCTTTGATTGAACATATTTTAGTATTACTTCTTTTAATTGCACTTGTTCTCTTAAGTAATGATACTTGATTTCTATATGCTTGGTCTTAGCATGCATGATTGGATTCTTTGATATGTTGATTGCACTGGTATTATCACAATAGATAATCACAAGTTCAAGAATATTCATATTCATACCTTCCAGTAATTATTTTATCAATGCAATATTTGAGCAGTTTGCAGTAGCAGCCATATATTCTACTTCTGCAGTAGATTGTGAGTTGCATCCTTGCTTCTTACTGATCCATGTGACAAGTCTGTCTCCCATGAAGAATTCTCCTCCAGTTGTGCTCTTTTGGTCATCTATGTTTCCAACCCAATCAGCATCTGTGTAGAATTAAAGCTCAAATTTTCCTTCTCTTTTATACCATAAGCCATAGTCCTCGATGTTCTTTAGATACCTCAGAATTCTCTTAACAGCATTCATATGTGATTCTTTGGTATTAGTAGAGAATCTTGCAACTATTCCAACTGCATGTGCTACATCTGGTCTGGTATGAACAACATACATTAGTTTTCCAATCATTGATCTATACAAGGTCTGATTTACCTTATTTGATTTGTCTTCTTTTTTAGCTTACATCCAATAGCCATAGGTGTTCCAACTAGCTTGGAATCTTCCATCTTGAATATCTTCAGCACTTCCTTGATTTATTTGGACTAAGTGATATATATGCCTACATCTTGTTGAAGAATTTGTAGACGAAGAAAGAATTTGATCTCCCCAAACATAGACATTTCAAACTCTTTGCTCATTTCATTAGCAAAGGATTTACATAACATTTCATTTCCACCAAATATGATACCATCAACAAATATTTCACCAATCAGAATATTACCATCAGTATCTTCTTTTAAGTACAAATTCCTATTTTCACTTGTTCTTACAAATTCAATGCTAATGAGATAGGAGTGAAGTCTTTCATACCAGGCTCTAGGTGATTTTTTCAATCCATAAAAGGATTTATGTAGTCTACATACCATTTTTCTCTTGTCTGAATCAAAAAACCTTTATGGTTGTTCAATGTATACCTCTTCTTCCAGTATTCCATTTAGGAATGCAGATTTGACATCCATCGCTTATACCTTAAATCCTTTGAATGCAGCATAAAAAAGTAATATTCTTACTCCTTCTAGTCTAGCAATAGGTGTAAAGGTTTCTCCATAATCAATACCTTCTTCTTGTGCATACCTCTTGCATACTAACCTTGCTTTGTTTCTAGTGACTTCTCCATTCTCATTCAGCTTGTTTCTGAATATCCATTTGGTACCGATGACATTCTTGTCATCTGGCCTTAGTACTAGTGTCCATGTCTTGTTCTTCTCAATTTGTTCTATTTCCTCATTCACAACACTTACCCATTCTTCATTTTCAAGTGCAGTATTGACATATTTGGGCTCAAAATCACAAACTAAACATCTAGTGTTTAATGACTTACTTCTTGTTCTCATTCCAGCCTTCTTGTCTCTTATGATCTGATTCTATGGATGATGTCTTCTGACATACTTGGAAATTTTTGGTTCATCTCTTTTTCCATCATTTTGACCATCGTTTTCACCTTCATTCTGATCTCCATCGCTTGGAACATCATCTTGAGTATTTTCCTAATTTTTAGTAATTTCAGCCTAATGCTCAGGTGCAATGTCATGTTGCTCAGGAGTGATACATTGTTTCTTAGGTAGAGTGTTATGTTCTTTGGTGTAAACAAACCTATTGTAGTCCTGTGGCTCTTTTCTGCTTTCCTTATCATTCTTTTCTGCAAATTCATCTATTCTTACATTTGCACTTTCAATGATCTTGTTAGAGGACTTGTTAAGACACTTATAGGATTTGCTTTTGGTGGAATACCCTAGAAACATACCTTCTTCACTTTTGGAGTCAAGCTTTCTATTTCTATCATCTTTCAAAATATAACATTGACAACCAAAAATTTTGAAGTAACTTACATTGGGTTTGTAGCCATACCAAATCTCATAGGGTGTCTTCTCTGTGTCCTTCTTCAATTGTACTATGTTCAATGTGTAGATAGAAGTACTGACAGATTCCCTTGAGAAATTTTGAGTGATCATTTTCTCTATCATCAGTGTTCTTGCACAGTCAACAATTGATTTGTTTCTCCTTTCAGCAATTCCATTTTGTTGTGGTGTTCTTGGTGTAGAAACCTATCTTTTAATTCCATGCTCATTGCAATAGTTAGTGAATTTATCTATATAAATTCCCCTCCTCTATCTGATCTTAAACATTTCAAATCCTTACCACTTTGTTTTTCTACCATAGCCTTATACCATTTAAACATCTTGAATGCTTCTGATTTATCTTTTAAGAACATAACTATCATCATTCTAGAATAATCATCTACAAAGAGAATAAAATACCTATCACCATAGTAACTCTTTTTCCTCATGGGTCCACATAGATCAGTATGGACTAATTCTAGAATTGCATCATATGTATGGGATTTACTCTTGAAACTAGACTTTGTCATCTTAACTTTTTGACAATTCTTACACATGATATGCTTAGGTTTAGACATGCTCAGTAAGCCTCTTACTTTCCTTTTATTGCTTATCTTTATCATGTTGTTAAAATTCACATGGCATAGTCTTTTATGCCACAACCATATGTCTTCATTTCTATCCATTAAACAAGTGGTGTTAATGTCATCAAGATATAAAAGGTTACCTTTTTCTTGTTCACCAGTTTCGATCAACCTTCCTGATTCATTGAAGATCTTTGCCTTCTTATATTCAAATGCTAATTGGTGACATGTGTTATTCAGCTGTAAAACACTCAATAGATTATAATTAAGTCCTTTTACCCAGTATGCATTTTCACATTTGATCAGGTTATTCAACATTATGGTTCCTTTACTTTCAACAAGACAAGGTGTATCATTTCCCATTCTTACTGAACCACCATTATAGTACTCAAAAGTTTAAAACTTTTGTTTATCAATGGTCATGTGGTGAGTGAAGCCACTATCTATAATCCAGACATCATTCTTACTAACCTTAGATATGAGTGCAATTTCTACATACCTTTCTTCTTATTTGTCTGAAAGATCCTTCATGGCTACAAATACCATCTCAATGTCTTCATCAGATTCAGTGTCAATATCACCAACTCTATTCTTAGCTAGGTAACAAGCTTTCTTTCCTTTTTCCTTGTAGTCTGGGGTATCTCTTCTATCAGATTGTCAGTTGCTTTGGTAATCTCTTTTATCACCTCGATCAAACTTCTTTTAATATGTTATGTCATTACTTCTATCATCTTTTCTTCTCTTAGGACATCTTGCAGAAAAGTATCCAACCTCTTTACAATTAAAACATACAGGTGGTAATTTATCTTTGTATCTACCACTAATACATTTGGTACCAAATTGCAACGGCAGTGTCGTTGCAGTTTTTCCATCACAACCTTGTCGTTGTCGCAATTGTGACGACAGACCGTCTCAATTGTGACGACAACAAGGTTGTGACGGAAAAATTGCAGCGGCACTACCATTGCAATTTGGTACCAAATGTATTAGTGTACCTTTCCCTCTCTACAATATTCTTTCCATTAATACTTCAATCTCATCAATTCCTTGATAATCACTATCACTTTCACTATCATTCCTCATAGTGTGTTTTTGACTTGACTTACTTATTTTCAAAGAAGATTTGAATGAAGATTCTATAGATGGTAAGACACTATTATCAAAGTTATTCATCTCAAATGAAATCAGTCTACCAATCAGACTATCTAGAGTAACATTATTGTTTGCAACTGATCTCATTTATTGTATAGAAGATACTCTAATAGCATATACAGGCAGTAAGGTTCTTAGGATTTTACTTACCAGTGTCTCTTCTTCAAGTACACCTCAAACTCCTTGGATAGAATTGACTACCTCTTTTATTTTGCAGCTGTACTGAGTGATATTTTCTACTTCTTTCATCCTTAGGTCATCAAGCCTCCCTCTTAGGCTTTCTTCCTTGGCTCTTAGTACATTAGCATCTCCTCCATGTACCACCTTCAATTTATCCCACATTTTCTTTGCAAAGGTGCAGGTTTTGACATCTTCAAACTCAGCATCAGAGAATGAGGAAGCAAGTTCTATCATCATGCAATAATGCTCATTCTTTTCTCTTAATTTCTCAAGTGTGTGAGGTCTTGTAGGAAACACATATTCAATATCTAAGTATTGAACAACATCATTTCCAATACGTGATAGGTGGAGTCTTATTCTTCTTTGCCATGATGCAAAGATGTCTTCGTTCAACTTGGGCACATCTCATTTGTTCATCTTGTGATATTTTGCTTGAGTTGTTAAAATCCCTTTCTAAGCACACAAGCTATGATACCAATTTTTAGAGTAACTAAGAGGGGGGTGAATCAGTGGCCTCAAAAATATTCCAATAAATCAACCTAAAAAATTAGTACCACAATATTAAGCCTCTGGTTATCTTCAGTCCTACAAGATGAATGCCTTCAAATAATCATAATAAATAAATACTGCTCGGAGTTCACTTTTAAACCTTATTCTTACTGTTTACCGATTAGCAGTCTTTCATTTACCGAAAAACATTAAATTGCTTAGTGTATACCAATCAATCCAGATTTAGTTGTGTAATGCAAAACACTAAAGTAATGACTCATAAACACAATGACACATTGATTTTTAATGTGGAAACCCTGTTAAGCGAAAAACTACTTGGGACCGGTAACCCAAAATTTTCACTCTTCTAAAGTGAGCTTGGTGAAGAGACAACCCTGTTAAAGGTTACAAACACACTGTTAGGTGTGACCTTGTTAGAGGATTTAAATAGAATAGTTTGTCACTTGATATCAGGTATCTCTATGCTACCTTCTATGACCAAACCCAATGTAGTTTGTCAAATGGTATCTAGCATCTCATGCTATCTTTGTGATCAAACTTTTTGATACTCCTTGGGATGTATCTCAATATATGAAGGATTTTTAAGTCTTGCTCGGTTAAGAGACTTTTTGATCCAATGGTTAAACTGAAATAGTAAATTATCTGTTCACACATACAACTTAGACTTGCAAATTTTTAGATCTATTGTAAGCTCATTATACATTTCTGATAAATGTATCTTTTCAATACCTTTGCTCCACTTCATTCTACTTCGTGATGTTGTGCTTCTCTATTGCTCGGTGTCTGCATAAATCTTTATCTCTTTCCTCAGCTTGATTGATCAAAACTATATGAAGTTGTTCTCCATCAGTTTCTCTTCAGCATCCTTCTTCTATTTTCACTCCCCTAATTCATAATAAATTAGATTGTCTCTTTATAGACATGATATCACCATTTCTTAGTTCTTGAATTTCTTGTTCTTGGCGTGATCCACAATTATAGCCAATCTTTCTTTAAATTTTTACTTCAGTTTTATCCCGTAGATTTCTCCTTGACAACTAGATAAAAAAGCTTTAAATGTTTTACTTATCTTTGGCTTTAATCTTGTCAATTAAAACAATGTTAAAAAATAGTTAACTCTATCTTTAGCTCTTTCCAGCTAAGTATTTTGTCATTTCTGAACTTCAGTTCCTTTCGGTTTTTTAACTCTTTGATAGCTTTGGTCAACACTTCAGTTCTCCTTGGGCATTTCCATCGGGGTTGTCTATCTGTCGTGGTTGTCTGTCCATCAAGCATCACTATGAATTTTTTCTTGTCGATAATGCTTATGATTCTGCTCATCGGTAATGCTTCTTGGGTTTCTCTATCTTTTGGTGTGCACTTGTCTGTCGGTGTCTGTTGTCACTTTATGAATACTAAACTTCTATGCATTACTGATAGCATAACCTTTATCTCTCTAGTTCTTTTAAGTCTTTGACACTTTGTATATAAGTAATTAGATTATATCAAGTTGACATAAATGACAATATAATCCATTAACTAATTTAATGTCTTGCATTATCTTTCTACATTTCGATGATCACCAACTTAACATCTTCAAACATTCAATTAGTTGTGGTTCATCAACATAGGGTAGCAGGAATGAGATAATCAACTTGGGTGACAATAGTGTTCTTGATGATGATGATGATGCATAGAAGGGTAAAGGAAAATCCAAATAAAAAATGGGTCAGGAGTGGGATATGTCAAGGAATTTTCAAATTGATTAGGTGTTAAAGTATTCATTCATTGAATCAATGGAGAATCAAAAGAAAGGTGAACCTCAAATAGAATGCAAGTCTAAGATTTGTAGTTCGAAACATAAAAAGGATAAGAGTTTTTAGCTAAAAACTGACACCATAGAAAATAATATTGGTAAAGTTTACGAAAAAAATCATAGATGGAATTAAAAAATCAGTGACAAGATGAAAAATAAAGGAGAAATGTCAACATGCTAAGAATGCCTTAGAATATGGTGCACATTTTAAAAGATAGCCAAAGGTTGTTGAATGTGGAGGTTCAATTGAATCTACTTTTGGAAAGGCAATAATGGCAGAACAACTACGAAAAGTTGTTCAATTAAGTGTTGTTTTTTTATATTTTGAGAAGAGGGTGTCCTATGAAATACCACCTAGAAATTAGTAATTTATTACACCTTTTGAAAGTTCCTAACTTTCCTAATAGTCACTGGTCAATAAATAGTGGATGAGAATGGGAAAGTTGTCTTAGTAAGGTTGAAAAACAAAATATAAATGAAAAAATAGGAGATTCAAACTTTATTGCATTATCTTTAGACAAAGTTGTGGTAATATATAATACGTCCTCGGTATGCATGCATGTTTATACTATACAGAATCATGTCTTCCAATCTCATCTACTATGTGTTACTAAAATAAAGGATGGTGCGACAGTGAAAACTCTATTTGAATTAGTTAAGAATTTTTTTAATTAAATATGGAGTGATGAGTGAAAAGCATACCTTATATTTCCTTCTACACTTACCTAGTTTTATAGCCATTTTGACTTGCATTTACTCATATTTCCCTCTAATTTTCCATGATTATTATAGAATACGTGATATTTATCATGAGTGAAATAAATACAATATTTATATCACTTAACCTTTCAAAATGGCACTAATTCAGGTATTCATGTGAAATTGGGCACTTCATGACCGAGAGGAATATTGTGGATGTTTCTTCTCCAACGTGGCTGAAGATCTTGGAATTTTGTTATTCCCTATTTTAGCATATAGTTGGATGGTTAAGTATAAGCCTAGTATTTAATTTAAGTCTAGATTTTTTTTTTAATCTGAAAATAGTGGCCTGCAACCACTTCACTCTTTTCAGCATTACCAAAGTAATTCTAGCCATGTATCTTAAAACAAATTGTTATACGGTTTTTAAGTTTCTATGTATATGGTTTGTAAGACAAGTATAAATATGTATGTTCACTAAAGACTTAGTAATCCAAAAACATAATATCAATATTGAATTTATACTCTACTAAATTCTGAAGTTGTTGTCTCTTGTGTGAAGCTTTACGCAATCGGTTGTTAGCGAGGATGACCCACCCCTTGATCACTGATTGCAGGTTCTTTTGCTCATTTACTATTTTATGTGAAATATAGTTTGTTGTGTGTAGAAGTTTATTTACCTTTACATTGTGAATCTAATCATACTTGAAAATAAACATGTTATACGAATGTAATCGGTTTTTCTTCACGATGTCTTGATGTTTTAAATGGTATTACAAAAAATCGCATTTAGAAAATTAATATAAACTTTCAAGTGTTTAGTTATTTTTTTATCGTCAATGTTCTGTAGGGTCTAGTCTCCAAGTTACAGAAGCTCATGTTGCCATGTTATAGAAACTCATGTCGCTATAATAGTGTTATGGTATTCTAATTATTTTGTGTGAAATAGAGTGTGAAGTTTTTTTTGATTATTTGAGTGTGATCATGAGTATATAATTAAAGGCTTCAATCTTTCATTTTGATTTTGTCTTGCATTAATTAGATTGTTTTGAGAATACAATTTGTTGATCAACTTTAGTGTGTGTTAAAAATCATAATTAAAAATAGGATTCCATTTACTTGCATTGTGTACTTCAATCTGAAACATAGATTAGGAAGTGTGTTCCAATTCCATTGAAGTATGTTTTGATTCAATCCTTAGACTAGAGGGTGCGTATATTAAAGAGTGTTCCTTAAGAGAGTGTACCTCAATTTGTAGATGCATTTATCTCCACTTAATCCACTATCTTCATCCCTAAGGCAAATAACCACAATATCCTTCACAAGTCTACAGATCCCAGATTGACATAGCTAGGAGGAAACTGAAGAAACCAATATTCAAGTGCGATATAAGATAAATTTTATCATATTTAAACCCTCAATTTTACCCAACATTTTTGGCTTCATTTTTGGGGATGGTTTTAAAGGCATGAAGTTGTAGTCAATTAAGTTAGGAACATGGAGCCTTTGATAAAATCTAAGAAATTGTTGACCTTGCTTAGGTAAGTAACTTTGGTTTGTGTTGTAGTAATTCATTTAGGTGCATGAATAGACCTAGAGATAGCAAAGGAATATTTGTTAAGAAGGATTTAGCAAGTAATTCAAAGCCATAAAAAGAACAAAAAAAAAGAAAACACCAGTGATTGGGGAAGTTAAAACTAAGCCAAGTTAGTTTGAGTTGGGAAAGGATAACAACAAGCTAGTTATTAAAATTCCATCCAACCCACTTACTATCATCAATTCTCTAGAGTTAGCTAGACAAATTGTTGACTCCTTTGAGTCCTGGTGTAGTAAACCTTCTGAAAAGCCATTCTCAGTCTCCAATACTCCCTGGGCATTGGAAATCATTCAGGAAATAGAAAACATGGGAGATAACAATGGAGGTAACCATGGTGAAGGAAACCTTGGGGGAGGAAAATTAGGCAACAATGGACCCAGCAAGGATAGGGCATTGGTGCAACATCATAATCCCATAACCTTATCATCCTCAAGTGAATGGATAGGTAGAAGTTACCAATAGATGAATTGAGAATATTCTTACCAAGATTATCACCCTTCATAAGCATGATTGGGTTGCATGGCTTCCTGAAGTTGTATGGGCCTATTGCACAATGTGGAAGACCACCACTGGTCTAACCCCTTATGAACTCATCTATGGTAAGAAGGCAATTCTGGTGCAGGGGAACCACCTCCCCCTTAAAATTTTAGATTATTTAAAGCATTGGGTCATTTATTAAGTCATGTGATCATGTCTAGAAAGCATAAATTTGTTAATTTGCATTATAATGTTTCAGAAAAGACATTATATGACAATTGTAACCAAAATCCCAAATGGAATACGAAGGGTCATAGGTAGGTAAATGGTTTTGTAATTGTCAATTTATTTTTAAATACACAACAAATTATGTAATCAAAAGGGGAGAGTCGACAGAGAATAGATTATGGAGATAGAGTAAGAATTCTAAAAAGAACTGGGCTCTCTAGCCTCCATCTAGAGAGCCATCGTTATTATGAACCCTTTGGTTTTAATGAAATGTATTTCTTGTAATGGAATCGATAAGTTGGTATTTTGAGTTTCCATCTAGTCATTTTTTTTCTCTATCCTTCCTAGCTAAATGTGTTTTGCAATCGGTTTCACAGACCTCTATTTCAATTTGGCATTAGTTTTTTATATGTTTCTCAGTTTTGATTTCACTTTACGCAAGAACATAGCAATCATATGTTTTAGGTTTTAGATGAGGGGATTTTCTTGTTATTGAATCTAGTTTTGACATTCGATAGCAAGAAACCCATTTTCTTGATGTGTCAGGTTCTTAAGTTTCATTAAAGGACAATAAGGAATCTGGTTTTGGTTATCAATAGTCTCGAATGCATGTTCTTATGACAATCTCGATTTGGGGGGATGTTGGATAGAGTATTTTTAGTGTTGTCTATGTGTCAATTCTAATAGATAGAGAAGTGATTTGGAAGTCGGGTGTTCATTACATGCAAATAAACCGTTACGTGCAAGAACCGTTACTTAGTTTTGAACCATGCAAAAGACGTGGGAAAGGTTGATAATTCTAGTCATGCCCGCGTGGAATCCAAGAGCCTTGTGTCTACAGTGATCTTTGAAAGAGACCTGAGGGGGTGATATATATATCACAGAGTTGTATTTAAAACTATGGACAATGTTAAATGGCACTTTGAAGGCGACTACCTAAGATAATCACATTCTCATAACCATGGCGGCTTGGCCTTTGATGAGAGAGAAAAGGTAGTGGATTTGGCTATGATGAACCTGCATGATTATGAAGTGAAACCTTAGCCATATACAGAACATGCAATGAGAAGTGGATATAAGGTAACTATTGGTGAGTTTAGTTTTTGTGATGTATGGGGATAATACAAAGTTAAGGTTAGTGGGATATTGGGAGAGTATGAGCCTCTATTCAATATCTATAGAGAAAGAAAGTATCAACATGAATATTTTTGGAACACCATTGATTTCCTCTACATCAGATTGGTATTAGAGCTCAAAAGGTTCTGAGTGTGTAGATGGGATCTATACTAGGTGGTTTTTTTATTATTTCAAATTCTTGTTACAAAGTTTTATGGTTACAGATTTGGTGCCAGTTCATTCACCTGCAATGGTTAGACAAGGAGGTCTACCAAAGGCCATGGGAGATGGTCTTGTATGTTGCTAATAGACTGGGGAGAGAGGTGTGAAGGACTCCTAGGTGAGGGACAAAGGTTGTGATGTAGCATGGAGGAGTGGATTGTGGAATGGGAAGCACCATTGAGGCAACAATATAAACTCCATTGGTAGGAGTCAAAGTTTAAGGAAAGTGAGAACGTAGAGGAGGCATCGATGTAGTGGTCAAGACAAGGAGGCCAAAGATTCATTTGCAGTCTCACCAAGACATTTCCATGGGACATAGAAAATTTTAAAACTCGGGAGTATGATGCAGGGTAACCACCACCCCCCCTTCAAATTTCATATTATTTAAAGCATTGGGCCATTTGTTAAGTCATGTGATCATGTCTAGAAATGATAAATTTGTTAATTTGCATTATAATGATTCGAAAAAGACATTATATGACAATTGTAACCAAAATCCCAAATGGAATACGAAGGGTCATAAGTAGGTAAACAGTTTTGTAACCGTCAGTTTATTTTTAAATAAACAACAAGTTATGTAATCAAAAGGGGAGAGTCAACAGAGAATAGATTAGGGAGATAGAGTAAGAATTATGAAAAGAACTGGGCTCTCTAGCCTCCAGCCAGAGAGCCATCATTATTATGAACCCTTTGGTTTTAATGAAATGTATTTCTTGTAATGGAATTGATAAGTTGGTATTTTGAGTTTCCATCGAGTCATTTTTTTTTCTCTATCCTTCCTGGCTAAATGTGTTTTGCAATCAGTTTTGCAGACCTCTATTTCAATTTGGCATTAGCTAGTTATATGTTTCTCAGTTTTGATTTCACTTTATGCAAGAACGTAGCAATGGTATGTTTTGGGTTTTAGATGAGGGGATTCACTTGTTATTGAATCGGGTGTTGACAGTCGATAGAAATAAACCCATTTTTCTTGATGCATCAGGCTCTTAAGTTTCATTAAAAGACAATAAGGAATCTGGTTTTGGTTAGCAACAGTCTTGAATGCATGTTCTTATGACAGTCCCGATTTGGGGGGACATTAGATAGAGAATTTGTAGTGTTTTCTATGTGTCAGTTCTAATAGATAGAGAAGTGATTTGGAAGTCGAGTGTTCATTACATGAAAATAAACTATTACATGCAAGAACCATTACATAGCTTCAAACCATGCAAAAGATGTGGGAAATGTTGATAAGTCTGGTCACGCTCGCATGGAATCTGAGAGCCTTGTGTCAATAGTCATCTTTGAAAGAGACCCAAGGGGGTGATATATATCACAGAGTTGTATTTAAAACCACAGATAGTTTTAAATGGCACTTTGAAGGCGACCACCTAAGATAATCACATTCTCAGAACCATGGCAGCTTGGCCTTCGATGAGAGAGAAAAGGTGGCAGATTTGGCTATGATGAACCTGCATGAATGTGAAGTGCAACCTTAGCCATATACAGAACATGCAATGAGCAGTGGATATAAGGTAACTATTGGTGAGTTTGGTTGTCGTGATGTATGGGGATAATACAAAGTTAAGATTAGTGGGATATCGGGAGAGTATGAGCCTCTATTCAATATCTATAGAGAAATAAAGTATCAACATGTAGATTTGTGGAACACCATTGATTTCCTCTGCATCAAATTATTCCTATATAATTTGAGATCAAGACTCTTCACACCACACTTCAACTGGGTATGAGTCCTTCCAATGCACAAAAGGAATGCATTGATCAACTCCACTCTCTAGATGAACTACGCCAAGAAGCACTTTTCCATACCAAGGTTTTTTAGCAACAGCGTGCTCTATAGAAAGATTGACACATCTGACAATGATCCTTTCAACATGGTGGTTGGGTAATCTTGTACGACTCCCACCTCCAAGACTTTAAAGGAAAGTTTCACACACGTTGGTTGGGACCTTATGAGATTGAGAAGGTGTATGACAATGGAGTTTTCCATCTTTGCATGGTAGATTCTGAAAGAATAACTCTCCTCTTCAATGGTCACCACATCAAATTTTAAAAAAATCCCCTCTCCACAAATTCTTTCTTTTTAGACGTGGCTAAGGAACTTACGGTTGTTCCTTTTGGCTTCCTCTACAATTGAAATATTATACCTTACAAAATAAAAAAATTGAAATAAGAGATCCAATGATGAAAACCTACAAGCATCGTTGGCCATCTACCATTGAAAAATAGGGATTCTGGCGGATGTTAGTCGTATAATAACCCTGGATGGAAAAACTAGATTCTAGGCGTTTCTAGGAGACATTGGATTTAAAACAGATTTTGGCAGTCTAAGCTCTTTCTGGGGATGAACCTTGGAAGATTTTGGTGAGAAATAATATTAATAGATCTTTTATCAAAAAGGAAAAAGTTGAACTGATGTTCCTATCTGTGACAAAGAATTTTGTAATTTTTAGTTATCTACATTTAGTTCTAAAGTTTTCCAATCCCCCTGGAAGGCCTAGATTCAAGTTAGGGAGCTTATTATGTTTGGGGGGGTGGGGCAGTGGAGGATCCCCTACATACTCTATTATGGATAGATCCTTGTGGTAGGGTGTTGAGACTAATGGTAAATCCTTAGCATTAACTTAAAGTTTCTTTTCCAAAAATTGGCATAAATATGGCATCTCTATGGTGCAAAATATATTATAATTGACAATCGTCTAGGGTCTTGGGAGGAAATTTCTGCCAAGTATAATATTCCTAGCTCCCAAAAAAATACTTACTCCATTATTAAAAAAGTTGTGGGAAGTTTCTTTCTGGGGCATTCCATGAATACTATGCATTTTATACAGTGGGTAAAATGGAAAGATGGCACTGAATTGTATAAGATTTCTTCTAAGAAGATTTGTTACATGTTGAAAAGTGATTTATGTGTTTTTTATAGAGTGAACCAAGGCTGGGGGTTGATTTTGTATGTCTCTAAATGGAATTTTATCTTTGATTTTTTCTGGCACTCCTGAATCTAAAAAGGTATGTTTTAGATGGTTGTTACTTCTTTAAAAAGTTGTTGGATTTTTTATTCCTCGTGACAAAAACAACATTATTATGTGTGAACTTTGCTTTGTTCCTAAAACATATGAACACTTTTTTTTTAATGTAGTTATGCTTGTGGTATTTGGTCTATTTTTTTTGGGTCTCCCATTACTTGGAATAATGATCTTGGTTTTTCATGGAGTGAAATCCTTTCTGGCTATGTGGAGTCTTTTGATTTAAAGTCTAATACTTTTTGGTTTGTTTTAACTTGTGATATTTTATGGCTCCTATGGAAGGATAGGAATGGGGAGATTTTTTAGAAGAGAAGGAGGCAACTTACTGAGTTTTCTTGTAAACTCGCACACTTTAAAATTATGACACAGGTTGAAGTTGCATTGGAGATCTCCAAAGACAGATTTATGATCCTAATGAGTGAAGGTCAACTAATGATTCACAAAGAACATGTGGTCTAATGTTAATATTTCTCCGTGCACAAGGACATGTTGAATCAAAGGGAGCTTGAGAATTTGAACCAGTTCATCTAGAATCTTAAGATCAATGACAAGCCATCCGGACATAGGGGTTCTAATAATGAGATTCATGATGATGATAATGTTAATAACAGTAAGGTTCAATCTTCCAATAGTTGAAGTTACCATTGATGGTGCTATGTAAACAATTTTGTCCATGGTGGTTATAATAATATAGTTTATCTTATAATTGTATATCATAAAAATACTTGTATTTAGGAGGGGTATGATGTAAATGGACTATATGTTGTGGTTGGTTCTGGGTCTTCTGACTAAGGGTGTGTCCCTAGCATTTTCATGACTGGTTTTGATGTAATTGTAGACTTAAACTTTTCTAATATCAAAAATCTACCATCTTTTCACCCTTGTGAAACAATAGTCCCTTGACCCTTTCTCACATCTCTCTGCCACCTCACAGGCTAACTAGGCCTCCACGGTCTCTTCCACTAGTCTCACTGTTCTCCCTAGTCAAGTTGTTGACTATCAACCATTTACTTTTTTTTTACCCTTTCCTTCATAGGATCTAACATCACCCATTATTCTCGGTTACACCCTCTCCTTCCCCCATCTATGTTCTTCCATGTCATCCTTCGTTTCCACCTATTCTCTTCTTCCACATTTGTCAGTGGTCATTCTGACTCACCCTTGTCTACTCTATTTAATCCTTGTTGGCTACTTGTCCTGTCATGATAGTTTCTCCAATATAGTACATTCTTTTAGTCTTTGGTTTGTCTTGGCATGATGATGACACCTCTGGCCACTTTATCACACATCTTGTTTGTTCATGCTCATGTGGACTATTTTTATTGGCTCTTGATTTCAGACTTTTTCAGGATTCTTATTCACCGCTAGTGTCTCTGAACAGTAAATTTTTTGGAGGTTTTTTTTCATTTTGTTTCATCTTAATTATTTACTTATTGCTATGGTATTCATGGTTTCGATGAGGACATTGTACCACTTCCAGTTGGAGGGATGTGTCACATCACTTTATTTCCTATCCTTATTTGGGCAGCAGATTTTTCTCCATTTTTACCTTCCTACAACTCACAACTAAAAATAAATCGATTCTTCTTTTACCAAATATTGCCTTTAGATTTTACCATCCTACATTCTTACTTGTTGTGTCTTTATGTACTTTGCAATGGGGGGTCCTCACAATCATCAAGAACCCATAAATATTAAGTCTGCTAGAGTCAAAAAGGCATCATATAGGGTCTTTAAAAATTCTAGTTGGACTATGTTCTTCAAATGAATCTGTGGGTTTGGAAATGATGTAGCCTTTGAGTTTTCCATGGGTTTCAATGTTGAAAACAACACAGTCATACTCCAAGGCTTGACACTTTCTATATATGAGAAAATTTTGGCTAAAGCCACAGGACTTCTTGCTACTGGTGAGGCGTATTTTCCAAATTCTTTTGTAGATCATAGAGGCCCTCCACAGATACTCCCAAGGTTTCTTGGAACCAGGTGAAATGGTGCAGACTAATCTTAAGCAAGGTACTCTGAGGGTTTCATTAAAAGAGCATTGGAAAAAATTTCAGCAAGCTTGCCTCTCCCTTATTTTCTTTATTGGCTAAAGATGTTTCCTTCTCTTAGACACCTAAGTGTCACGAAACCTTCGAGACCATCAAGACAAAACTTGTAACCACACCTATCCTTAGAGGTCCAAATTGGGAGTTACCTTTCCATATCCACACAGATGCTTATGATTCTTCCATGGGAGATTTTATTTTACAAAACAAAGATAAACTCTTCTATTCTATCTACTAGATCAACAATAACTTCATGGGTGCCAAGGAAAACTACACAGTAACTGAAAAAGAGTTTTTAGTTGTTGTATATGAAATTAACAAATTTAGTCATTACATTACTGGTTATAAAGTATTTTTCCACATAGATCATTCTTCCATTCATTTCCTAATGAATAAACCTGTTATGACTGGTCAATTTATTAGGTGGTTACTTTTACTTCAGGAATTTGATGTAACTATACTTGATAAGCCTGATCGAGAAAATATGGTTGCAGACTTTTTATCCAGGTTGTAGTAGCCAGACAATGAACCAACTCTAGTTGATGGCACCTTTCCAGATGAGAACCTTTATTCTATCTTACAAAAGATTCCATGGTTCACTAATATTGTGAATTATTTGGTCACATGTAAGTTCCCACCTCATTTCTCTCAATGGGAGTGTCATAAGTTGATTGGCCTCAGTGGGTAGTACACCTAGATAAATGGCTTGCTATTCTACACTAGCATTGACAATATCATGCGACAATGTGTACCCAAGGATGTTGTCTTCAATATACTTCATGCATTCCATACAGAACCATGTGAGGAACACTTTGATACTTAGAAGACTGCACAAAATATTCTCACTATAGGTTACTATTGGTCTATGATCCACAAGGATTGTAAGTGTTATGTGCATCATTGTGATAAGTGACAATGTATGGGCCACCCCACACACTCTGATTCCATTGCATCTATAGTTATCCATAAAACCCTTTGAGAAATGGGTCCTTGAATTTGTACACCCAATTAATCCACCATCCAAGAATAAGGAATACATGCTTGTTTGCACAGCCCATGTTAGCAAGTGGGTTAAAGTTGTCATCCTAAAACATGCAAGAGATTAAAAAAAAAGTAGTTGATTTACTTTACTTTGAGATCTTCACCAAATTTCATGTACCCCAATAAATAAATATAGACCAAGGACCACAATTCACATCATAACTAATTTTTTCATTGGTTAAGGAATATGAGTTTGGCCATCAAAAATCCACCCCTTATAATCCTTAAGTGAATGAATAGGTGGAAGTTACCAGCATAGAAATTGAGAATATTCTTACCAAGACGATTACTCTTCATAAGCACGATTGGTCTGAATGGCTTCCTAAATATGTGTGGGCCTATTGCACAATTTGGAATACCACCATTGGTTTGAGCCCTTATGAGCTCATGTATGGTAAGAAGGCAGTTCTTTCTATGGAATTTCAGATCAAGACTCTTTACACTAAACTTCAACTAGGTATAGTCTTCCTAATGCACAAAAGCAACGCATTGATCAACTCCACTCTCGAGATGAACTACCCCAGGAAGCCCTTTTCCATACTAAGGTTGTTTAGAAGCAACATGCTCTATGTAAAGATCATCACATCTGACAATAATCCTTTCAACCTAGTGATTGGGCACTCTTGTATGACTCAGGCTTCCAAGACTTTAAAGGCAAGTTTCACACACGCTGGTTTGGACCTTATGAGATTGAGAAGGTCTATGAAAATGGATTTGTCCATCTTTGCATGGTGGATTCTGAAAGAATAACTCTCCTCATCAATGGTCACCACCTCAAATTGAACAAAAACCCCCTCTCCAAAGAGGCTTTCTTTTTAGATGTGGCTAAGGAACTTACATTTGTTCCTTTTGGATTCCACAGTAATTGAAATATTATACTCTAAAAAAAGAAAAATATTAATAAAAGATCCAATAATGAAAACCTATAGGCATCATTAGTTAGCTACCATTTGAAAACTGGGATTCTAGCGGATGGTCGTCGTATAATAACCCTAGATACGAAAACCAGATTCTAGGTGTTTCCAAATGATATTGGGTTTAAAACCAATTTTGGCAGTCTAATATCTTAAAAATAATAATAATAAATATATACAAATAAAAATAATAAAATCTACCATCATGTCACCCTTGTGACAGGACAATGCCTTGATTTCCCACCAACAGATGATCAAGGAATTAAAATCTAAATGGAAAATTGAAATTATGGCAACTATGCAGAACTTTGTGACAGACCAACCAAGAATAGTAATTGTTGCATGAGGACATGCAATGTCTTTAGTTGGGGGGAAATTATGAGTGAAAATCATACCTTATATTTCCTTATACACTTACCTAGTTTTATAGCCACTTTGACTTGCATTTACCCATATTGTCCTCTAAGTTTTCATGATTATTATAGAATAATTTATAATTAGCATGTGTGAAATAAATATAATATTTCTAGCACTTAACCTTTGAAAATGAAACTAAATTACATATTCATGTGAAATAGGGCACTTCATGACCGAGAGGAATATTGTGGAAGTTTCTTCTCCAATGTGGCTAAAGATCTTGAAATTTTTTTATTCCCTCTTTTAGCATATAGTTGGATTGTTAAGTATAAGTCTAGATCTAGTTGAAGTTTTTTTTTTTTCAATCTGAAAATACTAACTTGTGGCCTCTTCACTTTTTTCAGCATTACCGAAGTAATTCTAATCATGTATCTTAAAACAAATTATTATACATTTTGTAAGTTGTTATGTATATGGTTTGTAAGACAAGTATAAATATGTGTGTTCACTAAATACATGGTAATCCAAAATCATAATATCAATACTAAATTTATGCTTTGTTGAAGCCTGAAGTTGTTTTCTCTTGTGTGAAGCTTTACTCAATCGTCTATTAGGGAGGAGGTCCCACTCCTTGATCACCTATTGCGGGTTCTTTTGTTCATTTACAGTTTTGTCTGAAATATAGTTTGTTGTGTGTATAAGTTTTTTTACCTTTATGTTGGGAATCTAATCATACTTGACAGTAAACTTGTTATACGAATGTAATCATATGTTCTTCACAGTGTCTTAATGCTTTGAATGGTATTACAAAAAATTGCATCTATAAAACTAATATAAATTGTCAAGTGTTTAGTTACTGTAATGTTGCCAAAGTTGTGCAGATTATGGTCACCAGGTTACAGAAGCTCTTATCACTAGGTTACAGAAACTCTTGTTGCTAGAATAGTATTGTGGTATTCTAACTATTTTGTGTGAAATAAAGTGTGAAGTTTGTTTTTTTATTTTGAGTTTGATCATAAGTATATAATTAAAGGCTTCAATCTTTCATTTTGATTATGTCTTGCATTAATTATATTTTTTGAGAATACAATTTTTTGTTCAACTTTAGTTAGTGTTAAAACTCATAATTAAAAATAGGATTTTGTTTATTTGCATTGTGTACTTCAATATAAACCATATATTAGGAAGTGTGTTCCAAATCCATTGGAGTATGTTTTGATTCAATCCTTAGACTAGAGGGTGTGTAGATTAAAGAGTTTTCCTTAAGAGAGTGTGCCTCAATTCGTAGATGCATTTATCTCCACTTAATCTGCTATATTCATCCCTTAGGCAAGCAACCACAATATCCTTCACAAGTCTATAGATCTTGGATTGACATAGTTAGGAGGAAATTGAAGAAACCAACATTCAAGTGAGATATAAGATAAATTTTCTCATATTTAAACCCTCAATTTTACCCAACATGGAGGTATAAATGACTTGACAATTTATTAAAAGGTGGTATTTGTAGGAGTAGATGGAGCTTCAGTAATGCAAGGTCATAGAAATAGTATTTTCATGGAGATACAAACTTATTTTTCACCCTACATGACTTCCATTCACTGCATGGCCCATCAATGAATCTAGCTTTTAAAATTCTGATAAATTATCATCTAGTAAAAAATGTTGAAGATTTAGTCAAAGATCTCTACTCACACTTATGTCAAAGTCGTAAACAATTTTAGGAATTTCAAAATTTTGCCAATGGAATACCAATGGGAACAAGATTCTCAAGGATGTTGATACCAGATGGATCTCCTTGGATGGATCAGTACATCAAGTTAATTGAGAATATCAATCCTTGATTGTATTAATGTACAAAAATTTTCACATTGTAGAAAAAGACACTCCTGGCCTACTTTGTGGGTTAATTGATATAGAGACAATCTTCACTTTAGCAAGTCTTCTCCCCATGCTAGAGGAAATGTACCTTCTCGCAAAAAAACCCCAAGAAAGAGCTATGTATATTGTAGAATATGTTAAGCTATATAAAATGACATCTATGACCCTCAATAATCGTAATCAATCACAAGAAACATTTGTAAATGAAAAATTTGTTAGGTGGTAGACATTGACATATTTGAACAACCCTAATATTTTTTTACGGATTAGTACAAATGGGGAGTTATGTGTTAGTGTAAGCGGATTTGAGATATCAATACATTGATTTCTATAGTCATAAAACTAGGAAAGTACCCTAAGAAGTAAGAAGTGTTACAAGGGAATATTTTAGCAAATTGTTGAGTTTGTAACTACTTCTATGAAGAAAAATCCTTATTTTGTTTCCTCGAAGAATAGAAAATGATTCCCTTGTGTGGATGTACTTTAAGTCATGTCTATTATGTTTCCTCAATATTGTAAATTCAACATTGCATCTGATTATCTTAAGAAACTAACAACTTTGATAGGCCAATTTTGCAAATATATACATCTCAATAGACAAACTATAGATGTAATTTTAAATGAAATTATTCTTAGAGAAAAATCAGCCCATTTTTCAATAACTATGAGGGAACATTATCAAAAAATGGAGAACACCCACCAAGAGGGATTAATAACAAAGCCTTTGACAGTTCTAGGTCAAAGAAAAAAATTGTGTGATTCAATAAAAAAATTATCAAGTGTGGTTATTTATGTCAAAACATTATATTGGGTTTGGTGAAGGATGAGAGAGTTTGTAGTACTTTGGGATTCTTTATAAAATCAAAGATAAGAAACAAACTAGACAAGATTTTGGAAAATTGCTTGAGGTTGTATATATCTAGGCATGATGTCAAAAACATTTCTTATGAAATGGCATTGGAAATATGGAAGTTCAAATGTGAAATAACAAGGTTGGGAAACACTTCAAACCAAACTCAAAGTGGGATATTTGAAAGTGACAGAATGAATGGCAGTGACACATGTACTAGTAGTTTTGAGATGCAGTTAAGCAAAGGTATGCAGAGTGAAGAAAACATGTATAAGAATCAAGGAATCTCTCTATTTCATGTTGAGGATAATGACATAATTTGGGAAGTTTGAGAGATTTATCACTAGCGGTTACTAGGTATTTATTAAACTTATTAATGTATTTCATCATTCACATTAAAAAATCCTAAATGTGGTTGATGATATTTTTTGTTTTTTTCAATGTCACTTGATAGATACAATTGTATTTTTTAAATTTATATTTATAGATAGAAAATAGTAGAATAACAGAGCATATGTAGATTGAAAATAGTAAATAAGAAACAATTCATAATGCCTTGCATATATTTTAAACCATTCAGTCACAAATTATTCTTGCATATCCAAACCATACTTTAACATTCATTGTTAATTATTTTAAGCATTTTTATTCTTTCCTTGAAAGAAAGATGACATATCTTAGTACATTTTGGAGACAACCATATGACATGAAATAAAAACATTCTTTTGATTCATCAATGTCATTGTATCATAAAACATTGTACAACTCAAAATATCAAAATATAACACCTAGGAACTTAAAACACTATTCTACTATGCTCTATCAGATAACATTTTTCAAGAATCATATTATGACCATGATATTCTTTTTATAGAGTAAGAAATGAAACAAGCTACAGGTCATTTACAAGAATCAGATTTCAATAACGAAATATTCTATTCCAAACTAATCTCTAGCGAGGCATGAAGGCCTGTGAAATCTATTAATGTTGATGTGGGGCCACGTTGGAAAGTGACATAATGTCCTATGGTAAAGAATGACCAAGGCACTAAAATATCTTGGCTCATTGGAATCTATTCATATTAATAAAATAATATTAATTCAAGCCATGAAAAATTAAAATATGCTTGAAATTATAAATAAAGAAAATATAAACACTTGAAAGGATTTGGGAATACAAATTATATAATACATATTATGAATCATTGTATAATTTTTTGTAGGGTGCTCCACTCTCCATCTGATGGAAGTTCAATTTTTTGTAACATATGACAAGTGACCTAGAAATTTGTCAGCAATTCATAATTAGAAGAGGAACTTGACACCAATATTTCATCCAATGTTGCATTCAAGGTAATGATTCAATGTGACCTAGAAAGCTTGCCTCACTTGTGTCCTTAGGAAATAGTGCCAAATCATACATTTCATCCTCCATATTCTTTTTGAAATCATCATTTCCAATGTATTGCTTTGTTATGTCAAAACTCCTCGACAAACCAAGATCTATCAATTTGTGTACCTTTCCACACAGCTTCGTCATCTTTTTATAGCCTTATCTAGACATTCTTGTGCTTCCTATAGTTTCATACATTTTTTTAATAATAGATGATGCCTTTACTAAGGCATCAATGTAGTTTTGAATTCCCTTTGATGCCAAATATTTTTCATTGGCTTTGTAGACTATTTGTAAAAAAAAAATTACAATTTTCTCTCTTGAATAAATATTTATGTTCTAAGCAATGTGTCCATTTAGCTTCCCAAAATGTATTGTTAGACTTCCAATCAATATAAAGTACTGAGACAACTGGTCAATCCTTTTCATTATTTGTCCCCTTTTTTTTCTTTTATATACCTTACTGTTTGTTTCCCAAATTCGTTCAATCTGTCTTGGGAATATTTTATTTTATTTTTTGCCTTTTACAACTCTTGTACCAATCTTTCACTATTTTTTTCTTTCTACCTCCACTTTTACTTCCCCTTTTTTTTTAAATTTTTCCATCTCATGGTCCAATTGATTTTCTATATTTTTTGTTGAGGAATCACCATTCTACAACTTTTTATATAACTGAATTGAAGAGGGCCCTTCATCATCAATTTTTTAAATGTTTTCAACCAATGTTTGTTTTAGTTCATTTAGTTCCACCTCCATCTATTCATTCTATATACTTGTAGATGTAGAGGTGGATTTTTTTTATTCTTTTTATAATTCCCTACTCTTTTAATATTCTTCTTTCCTCTTTACTTTCTCATTTTATAGGTCTTCCTATAACTTTTCTATTTTTCTCTCTAGATTATTTCTCTCTCCAACTTGATAAATGATGCGTACACCACTTGGTTGGTCTTTTTTGACACATTAGTTTTGTCCACTTTTTTACATCCAAAAAATCCATTTGGATGGTGCTAACATGAAATGTAGAGTTCCATATGACTCTGTGGTACTGGTTGACTTTGATTTTAAATTCAGGACATAACAACCATGTACTCCATCATGTATTTTTTTGGGTCATATGTAGGAAATACCCTTTTAAATTCAAGTTGTTCCTCTAAACATGTATTAGTTGTAACTTCTTATTTTCATCATTTGTATTTTATTTGTCTCTAAATTGACCAAGGAAAGTAGAGTAATCAAAATCTAGGGTTGTTGATGCAATTGAATTTTTGAATGGTAAAGTAGCACTAGCAGTGATGTAGGTGCCCTCACCCATGTCTATAATTCTAACTATATCATTTTGATAATTCTAACTATAGATTTTTGAGGATTAGCAAACCTCATTCCTAATCCTTCCTCGTTGTCACTTACAACTAGAGTTATTGGACTCTTTTGAGGGGTTTGTTCTGAAGATGCAAACAATACCTTTGTAGTCAACATTGATGGAGTTGGTGTTGTACTCGTAATTATTGGCATAAAATTTTACTTAGTCACAATGCCTTTATCACTAGCATCTTGTATAGTAACTTCTACTCTTGGCCTTATTTGAGTGATTTCTTATTGTTGCACTTTTTCACCACAACTAGCACTAGTACCCACAACATCCCAACCAGTTGTAGTAGCACTTGATTCACCACCATGTTTTGTTTGTGATTGAATCTAAGTGTTTGGACAATATATAATTGAAGATATAATAAAATGAGGTACATGTGTATAATTATTACCTTTCCCTATTGATTCAACTCTAATGCCTCGTTCTTCACTAGGTTTTCTTGGTTCTACCAACAACAACATCTAAGGGCCTTATCCTTTGGACCCCAGACCACCATCTTGATATCCCATATTTTCCAGTATGGCTTCCCCTGAAGTATATGTTTGTTTGATGGACTAACTCAAAATAGGAAATGTTTGTAGAGTCTACAGTAGTTGTTGTAGTGGTACCTTCACATTAGGGTATCTCCCTATCATCATTACCATCACTATAAGTATATACTTTAGAGGGATTCTCTTTATTCTACAATTTTCTAAACTCAACATCCTCTAGGAAATATTTAAAATATGCACTAGTCCATGGTTCTCCTAGATTCTTCCTCAAAGTCCAAAAATCAGTGATTTTGTGGTGAGTCTAGTTAAGTCCACACAAGATTTAAATAGAGATTGTGGCATAGTTTTCTAGAAGATGGAACATCAACTATTTTGTACAAATTTTCAGACCTCTCTGATTTGGATTCCTTTCTCTTTTGTTCTTTGTGTGTGCAATCTCACAATGACAATTATTCTAGAGAAACACATGATGAACTATAATTGATTGAATGTTTCAAGTTGAAAAAGTTGATGATCACCGAGATGCAGAAAGTTAATGCAAGACATTAAATCAGTTAATGCATTATATTTTCATTGATCTCAACTTGATATACTTTGGTTGGCCATATTCATATTTTCAAATACTTCAAAGAACCAAAGAAATAAAGGTTATGTTATCAGTAATGCATAAAAGTTTAGTATACACCAAGTGACAACAAACACCGACAGACAGTGCACACCGACAGATAGAGAGCCCCGAGAAGAGTGACAGTGTAAATCAAGCAAGATACCCAAGCAAGCATTACCAAGAAAAACCAAAGTGAGTTGACACTCAGGGTTTATATGACTAATTTTATGTTTTCATTGTGGAAACAAAGTCATATGAAGTTTTGACAAGTAAGTTCACAACTTTGAATATCAAAAATTGGCTAAATATAGAACACAGAATAGAACAGAGATATGCAGTTGATCAGAGCACTAATGCACTTTTGTAAAATTGAATCAGACTATGCGCTTCCATACTTAAGCTTTATGATATGTCATTAAGATTATTCTATACAAGCATGGTACGGTATGATAGTACAGAGAAGTTACAACAAGATTAAGTGCCACTAGCAGTTCAGAAAATAGAGTATGAAGCCGACCTCAGATTTTGGATTAGCGTATAATACTTTATTTTGTAATTCCCATGCACCTATTGTAATATGTTTTTAATTGGGTTTTTAACACTCATGTAAACATGCTTAAGCCAAATTGTTTGTAAGCATTGTGGATGTTGTTTTTGGGCCGACTAAGGTCTTGTTTTTGGTCACGTCTATTCAGGCATGTTTATATACTTGACATGTAATTTTGTATGAAGGTAAAGAGTGGAAAGTAAGCAGAGAATATATCCAAAAGATCAATATGATAAAATTAGTATGAATTAGAAGTCTTCAAGAGATTAAAGCATTAGCACATAAAAGGAACTGATCAGACAACAATGTCATTATAGCAGTTCATCTTTTGATATAGTATATATCTATTACCTGAAGGTTGTAGCCTTCATCCTATTAGGAAGTGAGCTTTGGTAGTGATCCATTCACCTTTAATAGGGTTTTGTAAAGACTCCTAACAGGGTCATTGTACTTTCATTGTAAAGACTGCTCCTAACAGGGCAAAGGAACTCTAACAAGTTCATAAGACTAGTACAATTATTTGTGGGTACTAATTCCCACCAGGGTTTTCCTCTAGTCAAGGTTTCCCTGTAAACATATCTTGTGTTATGTGTTATGGTGTTATATTTCATTTTTTATCTATTTGATTTAAGTTTCAAGTTGCTAAAATAAAGATAATTGACAAACACTGATTCACACCCCCCTTTCAGTGTTTCTAACAATTGGTATTAGAGCTCTGGTCCTCTGAAATAAAGTTTAACCACTTGAGGAGATCATGGATTCAACAGAAGAGAAAAATCTGAAAAATAATCTTTAAGCAGCCCTTGATGATCTTGACAGATCTGAAAAAGAAAATGAAGAACTTAAACTAAAAGTTGATAGCTCCCAAATGCTTATCAAAAAATAAAGAAAAGATCTGAAAGATTGCTCTACAAATGATTCGGGGAAAATGGTCAAAAATCTGAATGAAGAAAATGTGTCTCTGAAGGACAAGATTGAAGATCTAAATGAATAGCTTACAAATATCCTAATAGCTATTGAAGAAAATACCAAAGAAAGTAAACAATTAGATGAAGAACTTATGCAAGCAAATATGAAGATCTTGGAGTTGGAAAACATCAAGAAAAAGATAGAATCTGAACTAACATAAGCAAAAGACAAAATTGAGAAATTACACACAAGTTATGATCTAATTCAATCACAACTTCATGCACAAAAGCTAAGACGTGATACTACTGGTGTTGGATATAGTGTAGCTCAAATTGAAATCAATGCAATGCAAAAAGGAAAGAAAATGCAAGAAGAATCTACAGAAGCAAAGAAAATTAAGAATCTTGCAGAGGATAAAGTTCAACCTCCTAAAGATGAACTCAAGCTAGTTAACTGAACTTGTTATGACTGTAACAAACATGGACACTTGGAAAAGAGATTGTAAAGAGGTAAGACCTTTCAATGGTTATTTTTATTCCTGTAATAAATTTGGTCACAGGGCTATACATTGCAGAACAAATCATAGAAATCAGTCACAGCAGAACCAAAGAAATATGACTCAATACAATCAGAGAAATCAACCTCAGAGAAACAATCAGAACATTACATGTCAAATATGTAATTATGATGGACACATAGACAAGCAGTATAGAATGATAAACAATATCAATAGACCTCCAATCATTTGTCACTCATGTAACAAAATAGGACATATCTCAAGGTTTTGTAGGTCCAGAACACAAAAACAAGAAAACCCTAAAGGATCATTGTTTGAAGAATCTGGAGAAGTGAAGTTTGTAAAAGCTACAAAAGATTCAGGTAAAATATGGGTTGAAGTAAAGAAATATTATTATGTTAACAAGGTAGAAGATGCATCCATAGTGGACGCAAATTCTACTTCTATTTAGATGACTCACATGGTCTTAGGGGAGCTATTCTAGCTCTAGACCCTGCATGTCTGGTATACTCACCTCTGAGTATGCACCTATGGATTCATGTATTTGGTGAATAATTGAGGAAGTATGCATGGATGCATAGCTTGTACTTCAACAAGAACAAAGATTTAAATTCTTAGTGTAAACAGCGTTACGGCATCAAGCATTAAATGCAGTAACTCTTTATAAGTCAGTGAAAGATATTTTATCTTTACTTTTGCATTTGAGATCGAAGCATTCAAAAATCACATGACAATTTAGCATCAAAGCACTAAAAGATAACTATTGGTTGGTTAGCAAAGTGAATCAAAGTTGAAGCAGAACCCTAGCAGACGCGTCATTTCAAAATCTCAGTGAAACCCTACTTAAGCAAGTTTAAAGTAAGTAATGGCTACTCCTACAGTGTTTGACATCTCTAAGAAAAAGATATATGTGTTTAAGAAGCATCCATTCAAGTCTATGCTAGATTATGTAGAAGGGGAATTCTCCAAGACTCCGCTAGGAGTCATGCATGTTAAAGACATACGCACTTACATTTATTGTAAGAAGGATTCTGTTGGTGACAACAGCATAACAACACTCATGGCATCAATGATGAAACCAGATTACTCATTCAAGGATGAATTCTTGCATCTCACTAATAACCCTATTTATGAGTATACAAATGTGATTGAGTTCTATGAACCAGAATGGGTTAAAATTCTACTCAGTAGGATTCATGATGATATGTATTGGATTGGTGAAGTTCCTTTCCGCATTACTGCTGGCCTCATTCATGAGATGACTGGACTCTTCAAGGTTGGACCTATTCTTCCTACTGGAAAGAATGTAAAGAAATAGGTTGAGCAGGCTTTCTTGTCTAGGAGTGATAGGCGCAGGATGACTGTTGATCCCATTGTGGAAGAAGACATCAAACTCCTCACCAGTCACCATGATACTTGGTTACAAGTTTTAGCACACAAGCAGACTAAATAGTGTATCCATAGCTACAGTTTTGGCAGCAATAAGGATGGAAAGAGATAACACACACTATAATCTCTATGAGATATTGCGCACACAACTAATCAAGAACATTAGAGCTATCAAGCATGACAAGAGAAAAATATTCAAATTCGGCTCATTGATTATCTACCTATACTTCCACATTGTTGGTAAAGTCTCTAATCTTTACCTAGACTGGAGAAAACCTACTATGTCACAAATTTGATTAAAAGCTACATCATAAATTAGTGTAAAGGACTCTATGGATATGGAGATCAAGACATTTAGGATCAAGATGCAAAAGAGGTTATTTAGGATCAAGATGCCGAAGAGGTTCAAAATACAGGAAAAGATAGTTGAAAAGTACAAGGACGCCATATGCTTCATGGTGGAAAATGACTATACTTGCATGGAAGTAGTTGAGCCAAGAATCAAATGGATCCACCCACTTGGTTATGAAGTTGAAGAACATGTGTTGGAAGGATATGCACAAGTTCTTTTGTCTACACCTAAAGATCCAAAAGAGCCTAGATGGGGCACATACAAAGAGAAGACAAATCAAGTTGATTATGTCTTATACAAAGTAGATAATAAGAGGAAGGCATCAAGGATTACATCTAAAATCCTAAAAGTTCATGGGATCACACAAGAAGACCTAGATAAAGCTAGGGAAGCTAAGATTGCAAGAGAGCTTAAACAAACATCTGGAGAAGTCAAGTTAGAGAAATTAGATGATATCCACAAGAAGAAAAAGAAGAATTCCGATGAAGGTACATCTGCGCCCTCAACTACTATTGACCTGGAATCCTCTCCACCTTCAGTACCAAGCACACTGACTAGAAGAAGGAAGCAAGTTCCCACAGGTCGCCCATCTTCAAGGACAACACGGAGCAAAGTAAAGAACACTCAAGCCCCTCCTGAGGTAGGATTTAGACCTAGTCTGATAATCTTAAGGAATAGAATCATTAGTGAAGGAAGACTAGATTCAATTTCAAATGTTTATGAAAAGTACCAAGAGATAGATAAATCAGAAATACATTCTATGATTATCTCTCATATGATCAAGTTTAAAAGTTCAGTATTGGAACTCAAGACAGTCATTCCAGACAAAGTATGGAACATACTAGACCTATTAAAAAGATAAGCAATAGAGGAAGATATGAGGATTAGAGAAGAAACATTAGATAGTTTTCTCCCTATTTTCTCACATGATGAGAAGGCAATTCTGTTAGATTTGATAAAACCTCATCTAAGAACCAAAACAAGAACTCTTCACATTATGAACAAAGAGTATGAGTTAGTTGGAAAATAGACTGAAAGAGAATTTGAGAAAGTGTTTTTAGATAGACACATGTATCCATTAATGGCACCTATAGCTAAAGTGACTCCAGTCCCCCCCAAACAAGATAAAGAACTAGAGATTCTTAATGTGCTTATGACAGGTCCACGGGATTCAGCATCCAAAGTTACATCACCCTCTGATACAATCAAGGATTCAGATGAAACCATTATGATAAATGATGTTGATATCACCATGTCAGCCTCAAAAAATGACTTAAATAAGTTTGAGGAATCATTTGTAAGTATTGAAGAAGCTGAGAAGGTATGCACTAATAATACTTCTTTGCAGAAAGAACAAGTTCATGTAGGAGAAACAAAAAGACAAGATGAAGAGAGAAAGGATGAACCTAATGAACCACCCTCTATGGAGATCCCATTGAAAAGTGAATATATGGATATTCAAAATGCTATATTCACTCCATCTATCAAACCATCAGTATCATTGTTGTCAAGCTTGACCCCTGACTCAGCAAACCTAGATGCATGGGGAGAAGAAGACCTGATTAAAATCAGTGTATTGGCCATGGATAAAGCCAAAGAGAAACAAGTTATGAGAAACCCTCTCTTTCTAAATTCAGTAAATATTCTAAATAATCTAGTGCCAACAGAGAAGAAATTGGCAATTCACTCAACAGATGATGTTGACAGCATCCTAACTTGCTTCAAAGAAAACTTCACAAGTTTAGTAGACTCAGCTACTAAAAATGCAGAGGAGAAGTACAAAAACAAATGAATAGATGAAGTGATAAAGAACTTCCAATTAGATCTAAACTCATTGAAGATTGGTCAAACAATTCTGAAAGAGTTAGCAGCAAAAGGCAGGAAGGTGATAGCAAATTGTATGGACAGAGACAAATTCACTTCTGAGCACATTAAGAAGATTGAAGAAGCAGACATCTTGGTTGAAAACATCAAGAAATTTAGTTGAAACATCCTCCCAAGACATCAACATCTACAACAACATCTATCAAGGGCATATAGAAAAGATTGAAAAAGCCAAGATAGAGTGTTAGTAATAACTGAGAGGGGGGTGAATTAGAGGCCTCAAAAATTAATCCTTAAATCAACCCTTCAAAAATTATAACCACAAATTATTTCTCAAATTATCTTCTATCCTACAAGATGAATGCCTTGAATAACTTATATCAATTTACTACTTGTTGGATTGCTCTGTTAATCTTCTTCTTAATGTTTATTGATAAGCAGTCATCTATTTACCAAAATACAGTAAATATGCAGAGTATGGCGATATATCTAGAATGAATTATGTAAGATACAAAATAGTAAATAAATGAATCATACAGACATAACACATGGATTTTAACATGGAAACCCTGTTAAGGGAAAAACCACTGGGACCGATACCCCAAATTTTCACTCTTCTGAAGTGAGCCATGTTAAGAGCCAACCTTGTTAAAGGTTACAAACACACTATTAAATGCAACCTTGTTAGAGGATTTTATACATAGAGGTTGTCACTTAGCATCAGGCATCTAATGCTTCCATCCTTGAATTAGCCTCTTTCTTAGACTGTCAATAGGCATCAGGCATATCCAATGCTACTTTCATGAATCAACCTTTTTGGCACTCCTTGAGATGTACCTCAATATATAGAAGACTGTTAAGTCCTGCTCGGTTAAGAGACTTGATGCTTCAATGGTTAAACTAAAACATTATGACCTGTTCATATTGCAACTTTGAATTGTCTATTTTTAGATCTATTTAAGTACATTACCTCTCTGACCAATGTATCAATTCAATCCTTATGCTCCATACTTTCTACTATGTGATGTTGTGTTGACTGTTCATTGGTGTCTGCAGAATTCCTTAGCTCTTCCTTTAATTCAGCTTGTTTGATCAGCACTGCATGAAGTTGTTCTTCATCAGTTTCTCTTTAGCATCCTCTTTTTATTCACTCCCCTTAATCCCCTTCGTAAATTAATTAATCTTATCTCTTATATAGACACAATATTCCTTGTTTCTTGGTTCTCGATTCTTGACTCTTGGCATGATAAACAATCCAGCCAATTAGATTTAAAGCATAACTCCTGATTTTTCTCATAGATATCTTCTTGCCAACTGTGCAAATCAGCTTTAAATCAATCACTTATCTCTGGTCGAATAAAACAAAGTAGACAACCAATTAAGTATATTTTTAGCTCTACCGGCTAGATATTTTGTCATTTTATGAACTCTTTGTTTTTTCAGTCACCACTACAGTTAGTCATCGATGACAACTGACTGTTCCATTGGCGAGACTCCAGTTAGCTTCGTGATCTCTATCCATCGAGAAACACTATATTTTCTTCTGTCGGGTTACTTTGTGCTTTGCTTGTTGAGAAAAATTGTGACTCTGCTCGTCTGTAGTGTTTTGCATTTCCTCATCGGGTATCACTGTGACTTTGTTCTTTTTCTCTATTCATTGGGTGTACTCCATCGATGTTTTTTGTCACTTAGTGAATACTTGATTTGTATGCATTACTAATAGCATAGCCTTGGTTCCTTTGTTTCTTTGAATTCTTTGGCATTATTTACATGACCATACAAATTATATTAGGTTGACATTAATGACAATACAATACATTAACTGATTTAATGTCTTGCATGATTATCAACTTATCATCTTCAAACATTTAATCAGTTACATGTCATCAACCTTTCCCTTTGGCATTGATGGAAACATACTATATTATCATACTATACTATTTCTAATACAATATGAAATACAACAATTAAGATTCATCAAACTACCAATCTTTTGTTTTGTTAACCGATAAATGTCTAACCATCAGTAAGCTCTGTTTTAGCTTAGATTTGATTCTTGTAGCTCTTTCTATCTATCTTCAATCCCTTCACTGGATAGATGTAGAATCTTTATTTCTCTAGTATGATGGGTTCTCCTTTTGTGTCAAACTCTCTCCCTTTGATTGTTCTCCTTTCTTTTGATATTTTCTGTTTCACTTGTCAGCAACTCTCCCTTTGTATAAGATTTCCATACAATCTCTCTCCCTAAGGATATAATCTCTCCCTGTTGGAATAGTGTGACAATGGATAATCTCTCTCCCTTTCTAGAAGGATGTGATAATATGGATAATTTCTCTCCCTTTGACAGCAATGCCAAACAAATATCTCACAAATATCTAACATTAATTTTAAGCAAACTTTTCTCTCTATCCATAATATATTCCTTGAATTTCCCTTATCCATCAGCAATACAATAATATGCTCTGGTGCTTGGTGAACATATATGTATACCTGTCTGTATATAGATTTAGCTTTGAATTTCATCTCATTGCTTGCATCAATCATGAATGATATTATGATAATATGTAGGCTGATGCAGCCTTCTAGTCAGCTTACTGACCAGTAGACAAGGGTTTGACCCCTAGTCTCTTTCTTAAGTACTCAAATGCATCCTTGGGCAGTGGCTTGGTGAAGATATCCGCTAATTATTCTTTTGATTGCACATACTCAAGTATCACCTCCTTTGCCTGAACTTGTTCTCTTAAATAATGATACTTGATGGCAATATGCTTTGTTTTAGCATACATGACTGGATTTTTGGAAATGTTAATTGCACTTGTATTATCACAATAGATAATTACTGGTTCTAAAATTTGCATATGCATACCTTCTAGTAATTGTTTGATTCATGCAATATTTGAGTAGTTTGCAGCAGCAGCAACATACTCTACCTCTATAGTAGACTGAGAGATGCATCCTTTCTTCTTGCTAATCCATGTGGCAAGTCTGTCACCCGTAAAGAATGCTCCTCCAATTGTGCTCTTCCATTCATCAAGATTTCCATCCCAATCAGTGTTGATAAAGACCTTAAGTTCAAATTTCCCTTCTCTTCTATACCATAATCCATATTCCTCAGTATTCTTTAGATATCTTAGGATTCTTTTCACATCAGTCATATGTGATTCTCTGGGATTAGCAGCAAATCAAGCAACTATTCCTACTGCGTGTGCAATATCTTGTCTAGTATGTACAACATACATGAGTTTTCCAATTATTGATTTGTACAAAGTTTGATTTACCTCTGATGTCTTGTCCTCCTTTGTCAACTTACATCCAATAGCCATTGGTGTTCCAACTGGTTTGGATTCTTTCATCTTGAATATTTGCAGGACCTCTTTAATGTATTTGGACTGAGTAATGAAAATACCTTCACATTGTTGCTTGATCTACAGACGAAGAAAGAACTTGATCTCTCCAAACATAGACATCTCAAATTCCTTTCTCATCTCATTTGCAAATGATTTGCATAGCATATTATTGCCTCCAAATATGATGTCATCAACAAATATTTTAGCAATCGAAGTGTTAGCATCAGTATCTTTCTTTAAATAAAGATTAATGTTTTCACTAGTCCTTACAAATCCAATACTTATAAGATAGGAATGAAGTCTTTCATACTAGGCTCGGGGTGCTTGTTTCAATCCATACAGGGCTTTGTGAAGTCTACATACCATGTCCCTCTTGTCTAGATCAACAAACCCTTCTGGTTGTTCAATGTATACCTCTTCTTCAAGTATTCCATTCAGGAATGCAGACTTCACATCCATTTGATATACCTTGAATCCTTTATATGCAACATAAGCAAGTAATATTCTTACTCCTTCTAGCCTAGCAACGGGTGCAAAGTTCTCTCCATATTCAATTCCTTCTTCTTGTGCATACCCCTTGTATACTAGTCTTGCTTTATTCCTTGTGACTTCTCCATTCTCATTCAGCTTATTCTTGAATATCCATTTTGTACTGATGACATTATTGTGATCTGTTCTTGGCACAAGTGACCATGGTTTTTTTTTCTTAATCTGTTCAATCTCATCATTCATAGCACTTATCCATTCTTCATTATCAAGTGCAGCATTGAAAAATTTTGGTTCAAACTCACAAATTAGACAGCTTGAGTTTAGAGACTTACTTCTTGTTCTTGTACTAGCTTTCTTATCTCCTATGATCTGGATCTCTAGAAGGTTCTTTCTTACATATCTTGCAATTATAGGTACAGCTCTTTGTCTATCAGTTTGATCAATGTTTTGTTCTTCATCACCTTGCACATTATCTTGATCATTTTTGTGACCATCGGTATTTGCAGCCTGATGCTCAAGTGCAATAATTTGTTTCTTGGGAGCTCTACATTGTTGGTAGGGTAGAGTGTCAGGTTCCTCATTGTAAGTGAACTTATTGTAGTCCTCTGGTTCTTTAGTGCTTTCCTGTTCATTTTTCTCTGCAAATTCATCTATCTTTACATTTGCACTTTCGATAATTTTGTTAGAGGCTTTGTTTAGACATTTACAAGCCTTTCTCTTGGTAGAATACCCTAGAAAAATTCCTTCATCACTCTTGGATTCAATTTTTCCATTTCTATCATCTTTTAAGATATAACATTGACTGCCAAAAATTTTGAAATAACTTACATTGGGTGTGTATCTATACCATAGCTCATAAGGTTTCTTTTTTGTGTCTTTCTTTAATTGTACTATGTTTAATGTGTAAATAGATTTACTGACAGCTTCCCTGCAAAATATTTGGGTGATGCCTTTCTCTATCATCAGTGTCCTTGCACAGTCAACTATGGATATGTTCCTTCTTTCAGCAATTCCATTCTGATGTGGTGTCCTTGGTGTAGAGACCTATCTTTTGATTCCATTCTCATTACAAAATTAGTGAGTTCATCTGAAATAAATTCCCCTCCTCTATCTGACCTTAAGCATTTTAGATCCTTACCACTTTGCTTCTCAACCATTGCTTTGTACCATTTAAACATCTTAAATGCTTCTGATTTATCTTTTAGAAACATGATTGTCATCATTCTAGAGTAATCATCAACAAAGAGAATAAAATATCTATCTCCATAATAACTCTTTGTCCTCATAGGTCCACATAAATTAGTATGGACTAATTCTAGAATTGCATCAGATGTATGGGTTTTTCTTTTAAAACTAGAGTTTGTCATTTTACCTTTTTGACAATTCTTACACATGATATTGTCAAGCTTGGTCATTGTCGGTAAGCCTCTGACATTTCTCTTTTTTCTAATCTTTATCATGTTTTCAAAGTTCATATGACATAATCTTTTGTGCCATAACCATATGTCTTTGTTTGTAGCAATCAAAAAAGTGGAATCAGTATCATTCAGATAGAATAAGTTACCTTTTGTCTGCTCACCGGTACTAATCATATTTCCAAATTTATTGAAGATCGTTGCCTTCTTATTTTCAAATGGTACTTTGTGACCTAAATTATTTAACTGAGAAACACTCAATAGATTATAATTCAATCCATTTACCCAATAAGCATTCTCACATTTTATCTGGTTGTTCAACATTATTGTTCGTCTACCTTCAACTGGACAAGGTGTGTCATTTCCCATTCTTACTGAACCACCTTTATAGTATTCAAAAGTCTCAAACTTTTGCTTATCACTGGTCATATAGTGAGTGCAGCCACTATCTATGATCCAAACATCATTTTTGCTAATTTTAGATATGAGAGTTGTTTCTACATACCTTTCTTCATCATCATCATCTGAATCATAATTTTAGATATGAGAGTTGTGTCAGTATCATCATCCTTGCATTTTGCTAGGTAACTGGCCTTCTTTCATTTGTCCTTATAGTCTCAAGTATCTCTTCTTTCTGATTGTCGGTAGCTTCTGTAATCACCTCTGTCAAACTTATTTTCAAATGATCTGTCATTACTTCTGTCATCTTTTCATCTGTTAGTACATCTTGCAGCAAAGTGTCCAATCTCTTTGCAATTAAAACAAACAAGTGGTAATTTACCTTTGTATTTACCTTTTCCTCTCTGCATTCTTCTGGCCATAAGTGCTTCAATTTCATCAAGATCATCTTCTTCACTTTCACTTTCACTATCTTTTCTCATAGTTTTTTTGTGACTTGATTTACCTATTCTCATAGAATTTTTGAATGCAGTCTCTATGTTTGGCAAGACACTATTATCAAAGTTATTTATCTCAAATGAAATCAGTCTTCCAATTAAACTGTCTAGAGAAAAATTTCTATTTGCTACTGCTCTCATTTCTTGAATGGAAGATACTCTAATAGCATAAGTAGGCAATAAGGTTCTTAGAATTTTACTTACCACTGTATCTTCTTCTAGTACACCTCCAACTCCTCAGATAGCATTGACTACCTCTTTGATTCTTGTG
>MU226930.1:2197632-2213930 GCA_018584345.1 Thuja plicata | reverse complement strand
TTATCCTGCTCTACCATGAAGCAAAATTATCTTTGTTCAACTTGGGCACATCTCGTATGTTCATCTTGTGATCTTTGGCTTAGGTCTTGAAACCTTCCTTCTAAGCACACAAGCTCTGATACCAATTGTTAGTAATAAATGAGAGGGGGGGTGAATTAGTGGCCTCAAAAATTAATCCTTAAATCAACCCATTAAAACTTATAACCACAAATTATTTCTCAAGTTATCTTCTATCCTACAAGATAATTCCTTGAATAACTTATATCAATTTAATACTTGTCAAATTTCTCTGTTAACCTTCTTCTTAATGTTTGCCAATAATCAGTCATCTATTTACTGAAATATAGTACATATGCAGAGTATACCGATATATCCAGAATGAATTATGTAAGATACAAAACAATAAAGAAATGAATCATACACACATAACACATGGATTTTAACGTGGAAACCCTATTAAGGGAAAAACCACTAGGACTGGTACCCCAAATTTTCACTCTTCTGAAGTGAGCCCTGTTAAGAGCCAACCTTGTTAAAGGTTACAAACACACTGTTAAGTGCGACCTTGTTAGAGGATTTTATACATAGAGGTTGTCACTTAGTATCAGGCATCTGATGCTACCATCCTTGAATCAGCCTCTTTCTTAGACTGTCAATAGGCATCGGGTATATCCAATGCTTCTTTCATGAATCAATATTTTTGGCACTCCTTGAGATGTACCTCAATATATAGAAGACTATTAAGTCCTTCTTGGTTAAGAGACTTGATGCTTCAATGGTTAAACTGAAACATTATGACATGTTCATATTGCAACTTTGAATTGCAGATTTTCAGATCTATTTAAGTACATTACCTCTCTGAGAAATGTATCAATTCAATCCTTGCACTCAATACTTTATGCTCTATGATGTTGTGCTCATTTCTCTTCAGTGTCTACAGAATTCCTTAGCTCTTCCTTCAGCTTGTTTTATCAACACTACATGAAGTTGTTCTTCATCAATTTCTCTTCAACGTCCTCTTTTTATTCACTCCCCTTAATCCCCTTCGTAAATGAATTAAGCTTGTCTCTTATATAGACACAATATTCCTTGTTTCTTGGTCCTTGATTCTTGATTCTTGGCATGATAAAAAATCCAGCCAATTAGATATAAAGCATAACTCTTGATTTGTCTCATAGATATTTTCTTGCGAACTGTACAAATCAGCTTTAAATTAATCACCTATCTTTGGTCGAATAAAACAAAGTAGACAACCAGTTAAGTCTATTTTTAGCTCTATCAGCTAGATATTTTTTCATTTTCTAAATTCTCTATTCTGTCGGTCACCACTGCAGTTATTTGTCGGTGACAACTAACTGTTCTATTGGTGAGACTCCAGTTAGCTTCGTGATCTCTGTCCATTGGGCAACACTGTATTTTCTTATGTTGGGTTACTTTGTGCTTTTCTCATCGGGCAACACTATGACTCTGCTCATCGGTAGTGCTGTGAATTTCCTCATTGGGTATCACTGTGACTTTGTTCTTTTTCTTTTTCCGTCGGGTGCACTCTGTCGGTGTTGTTTGTCACTTAGTGAATACTTTATTTGTATGCATTACTAATAGCATAGCCTTGGTTCCTTTGGTTCTCTGAAGTCTTTGGCATTATTTACATGACCATACAAATTATATTAGGTTGACATTAATGAAAATACAATACATTAAATGATTTAATGTCTTGCATGATTATCAACTTATCATCTTCAAACATTTAATCAATTACATGTCATCATAGAGATCAGCAAGATAAGAACTAGGCAGACCCAACTGAGAAATGCACTTGCGCCCTCCTTAGCTATTTTGAATGAGAACATCAAACAGATAGATGCAACCATTGTGACATATGATCAAGGCCCCTGCATAGATCTGACAAAGATGGAGAAGCTCACATATGCATTATGCGCCCATCTTCAGACTATTGATGCACTCAAGGCATTATGGTAGCAAGAGATCAACAATCTACAAATTGCATACCCAAATGTGTACTCAGAGTAAGTACTTAGGTCTTTCATTTTTGGAACCTTTGTCATTAATGTCAACAGGGGAGTAGTGTATATAAAGGAGTATGATATTTATAGTCGAAGTTATGATGTACAACAAACTTCCATTTTTTTTGTTAAGTCAAAGTTTAAGTAACTTGGCCACATTCCTTTGTTTCCATTAATGACAAAGGGGGAGATTGTTGGAAAGTTGACACTCAGGGTGTATATGACTAATTTTATGTTTTCATTATGGAAACAAAGTCATATGAAGTTTTGACAAGTAAGTTCACAATTTTGAATATCAAAAATTGGCTAAATATAGAAGACAGAACTGAACAAATATATCCAATTGATCAGAGCACCAGCGCACATGCATATGATTGAATCATACTATGTGCCTCCATACTTAAGCTTTATGATATGTCATTAAGCTTTGTCTATACACTGATGGTATGATATGATAGTATGGAGAAGTTACAACAAGATTAAGTGCCACTAGCAGTTCAGAAAATAGAGTATGAAGCCGACCTCAGATTTTGGATTAGTGTATAATACTTTATTTTGTAATGGCCATGCACCTATTGTAATATGTTTGTAATGGTGTCTTTAACACTCATGTAAACATGCTTAAGCCAAATTGTTTGGAAGCCTTGTGTATGTTTTTTTTGGGGTGACTAAGGTCTTGTTTTTAGTCACGTCTATTCAGGTATGTATATATACTTGACATGCAATTTTGTATGAAGGGAAAGAGTGGAAAATAAGCAGAGAAGATATACAGAAGATCAATATGAGAAAATTATTATGAAGTAGAAGTCTTCAAGAGATTAAAGCATCAGCGCATAAAAGGAACTAAGCAGACAATAGTGTCATTATAGCAGTTCATCTTTTGATATAGTATATATCTATTACCTGAAGGTTGTAGCCTTCATCCTATTGGGCAGTGAGCTCTGGTGGTGAGTCATTCACCTTTAACAGGGTTTTGTAAAGACTCCTAATAGGGTCATTGTACTTGCATTTTAAAGACTAGTCCTAATAGAGCAAAGGAACTCTAACGAGTTTATAAGACTAGTACAATCATTTGTGGGTACTAATTCCCACTGGGGTTTTCCTCTGATCAAGGTTTCCCCATAAACATATCTTGTGTTATGTGTTATGTGTTATGGTGTTATATTTCATTTTTTATCTATTTGATTTAAGTTTCAAGTTGCTGAAATAAAGATAATTGATAAACACTGATTCAACCCCCCCCCCCTCTCAGTGTTTCTAATAAGTGATACCTGAGCATAATTGAAAGTCACAGTGTTTCCCGATGGACAGACAACCCTGATGGATAGAGATTCTCGAGGACAACTAAAGTCAAGACTGAGAAAAAAAGGAGTTTAACACCAACCATAACTGAAGTTTAGAAATGACAAAAGGCTTAGCTGGCAGGAGCTAAATATAGAGTTGATGTTTGATTACATTGTTTTTATCGACCAGTTAATAGCTAAAGAATAGCTAGAGATTTAAAGCTAGTTTTATTGTAGATATCAAGAAGAAATCTATGGGATAAAATGAAAGCAAGATTTAAAGAAAGAATGGTGATATTTGTGGATCACGTCAAGAATAAGAAAGACAAGGACCTAGAAATGCTGAAATCGTGTCTATAAAAGAGACAAGCTAATTCATAAAAAATGGTGGAATAGAAAAGAATGTTGAAGAGAATTCTGGTTGAGAAAGAAGTCTTCATATAGAACTGATCATACAAGATGAAGAACAAAGCTAAAGTTTTCTGTAAACACCAAGCAATAGAGAAGCACAAAATTCACTGAGCAGAAAGAAGTGGAGCAAAGGAATAGAAGAGAAACATTGATCATAAAGGTATTATGAGCTTACTATAGATCTGAACATCTGAAAAGTTTAGTTGTATTAATGAATAGATCATATATTTTTTCAGTTTAACCATTGGATCAGAAAGTCTCTTAACCGAGTAGGATTTAATCATCCTTTATATATTGAGATACATCCCAAGGAGTATCAAAAGGTTTTTAATGTTGACAAGCATAGTGAATGCAGAGGTCAAGTGACAAACTATTAACAATGTGTTTGTAACCTTTAATAGGGTTGGCTCTTCACCGAACTCACTTCAGAAGAGTGAAAATTTTGGGCTACCAGTCCCAAGTGGTTTTTCCCTTAACAAGGTTTCCATGTTAAAAATCCATGTGTCAAATGTGTATATCATTCATTTCTTTGATGTTTTTCTTTACACATTACTAAAATAGGATTGATCAGTAAAAAATAAGTCATTTAATGTATTTTGGTAAAATTCTAAGACGGCTATTCGATAAATCTTAAGAAAAAGGATAACAGTGAACTCTGAGCAGTAGTTATTTGGTAAGATTATTTAAAGGCATTCATCTTGTAGGACTAAATATAAATAAAGGTTTTATATTTGAGATATAAATTTTTGGTTGGTTTATTGGATTAATTTTTTTGGCCACTGATTCCCCCCACCCTCTCAGTTATTCTAACAATTGGTATCAAAGCTTTCTGTGCTTAGAAGGAAGGTTTCAAGACCTAAGCTAAAGATCACAAGATGAGAAAAAGGGATGTGCCTAAGTTGAACAAGGATTACTTGGCATCATGGAAAAGTAGGATAAGACTCCACCTATCAGGTATTGGAAATGATGTTACTCAATACTTGGATACTGAATATGTGTTTCCTACTGAACCTCACACACTTGATCAATTGAGAGAAAATCATGAGCACAATTCTATGATTATAGAACTTGCTTCCTCACTCTCTGATGCTGAATTTGAAGATGTCAAATCATGCACCACTGTGAAGCAAATGTAGGACAAATTAAAGCTAGTACATGGAGGAGATACAAATATGCTAAGGGATAAAGTTGAAAACCTAAGAGGAAAGTTTGATGACCTAAGAAAGAAAGAAGGATAAAATATCACTCGGTATAGTAGAAGAATCAAAGAGGTTCTAAATGTTATCCGAGGAGTAGGAGGTGTACTTGAAGAAGAAATAGTGATAAGTAAAATTCTTAGAACCTTACTGCATGTTTATGATATTAGAGTATCTGCTATACAAGAAATGAGAGCAGTAGCAAATAACAATGTTACTCTAGATAGTCTGATTGGTAGACTTATTTCATTTTAGATGAATAATTTTGACAACAGTGTCTTACCAACCATTGAGTCTACATTCAAATCTTCTCTGAAAATAACTAAATCAAGTCATAAACACACTATGAGAAATGATAGTGAAAGTGATAGCGACAATCAAAAACTTGATGAGATTGCAGCACTAATGGCTAGAAGATTGTAGAGAGGCAGAGGTAGATAGAAAGGTAAACTACCACTTGTATGTTTTAATTGTAAAGAGATTGGACACTTTGTTGCTAGATGTCCTAACAAAAGAAAAGATGATAGAAGTAATGACAGAACTTATGAAAAGACGTTTGATAGAGGTGATGGCAGAGATTACCGAAGAAACCAACACTCTGATAGAAGAGATAATCGAGACTAAAAGGACAAAGGGAAGAAAGCTTGTTACCTGGCTCAGAACAAAGCTAGAAATACTAACACTAAATCTGATGAAGATATTTAGGTGGTATTTGTTGCTATGAAGGATGATTCAGGCGAAGAAGAAATGTATGTTGAGACTGCACTAGTCATATCTAAGGTTAGTAAAAATCATGTCTAGATTATTGATAGTGGTTGTACTAACCACATGACTGGAGATAAAGAAAATTTTGAAACTTTTGAATATTATAATGGTGGATCAGTAAGAATGGGTAATGACTCACCTTGTCTGGTTGAAGGTAAAGGAACCATAATGTTGAATAATCTGATCAGGTGTGAAAATGCATACTGGGTAAAAGGAATTAATTATAACCTCTTGAGTGTTTCACGAATGAATAACACAGGTCACCAGGTTGCATTTGAGAACAAAAAGGAAAAGATCTTTAATGAATCAGGAAGGTTGATCAGAACTGGTGAACAGATAAAGGGTAACCTATTCTATCTTGATGATATTAACACCACTCGTTTAATGGCTATAAATGAAGATATATAGTTGTGGCATAAAAGGTTATGTCATGTGAATTTTGACAACAAGATTAGGATAAGCAATAAAAGGAAAGTAAGAGGATTACCGAGCATGTCAAATCCCGACCATGTCATGTGTAAGAATTGTCAAAAGGGTAAAATGAAAAATTCTAGTTTCAAGAGCAAAACCTACACATCTAATGCTATTCTAGAATTATTCCATATTGATCTATGTGGACCAATGAGAACAAAGAGCTACTATGGTGATAGATACTTCATTCTCTTTGTTGATGATTATTCTAGAATAATGATTGTTATGTTCTTAAAAGAAAAATCAAAAGAATTCAAAATGTTTAAATGGTATAAAGCTATAGTGGAAAAACAAGGTGGAAAGGAACTAAAATGTCTAAGATCAGATAGAGGAGGGGAATTTATTTCTAATGAATTCACTAACTTTTGTAATGAGCATGGAATTCAAAGATAGGTTTCTACACTGAGAACACCAAAGTAAAATGGGATTGTTGAGAGAAGGAATAGATCAATTGTTGATTGTGCCAGAACACTGATGATTGAAAAAGGCATCACACAAATATTCTAGAGAGAAGTTGTCAGCACTGATATCTACACATTGAGCAGAGTTCAATTGAAGAAAGAAACCAATAAGACACCTTATGAGCTATGGTATGGATACACACCCAATGTAAGTTACTTTAGAATTTTTCATAGTTAATGTTATATTTTAAAAGATGATATAAATGGAAAGCTTAACTCCAAAGGTGAAGAAGGAATATTTCTAGGGTATTCTACCAAGATAAAGGCTTATAAATGTCTTAACAAATACTCTAACAAAATCATTGAAAGTGCAAACGTCAAACTAGATGAATTTGTTGAGAAAAATTATGAGGAAAGCATAAGGGAACCGGAAGAATACAACAAGTTTGTCTACAGTGAAGAACCTAACACTCTTCCTGAGAAATAATATCACTCCCAAGTGACAGAACAATACACCTGAGCATCAGGTTGCAAACACCAAAAATTGGGAAATTTCTCACAATGATGTACCAAGCAATGGAGATCAAAATGAAGGTCAAGATGATTATATAAATGATGAATAAAGAGTTGAACTGATACTTTCCAAGTATGTCAGAAGAAACCATCCACAGAACTAGATCATATGATACAAAAAGGCTACAATGAGAACAAGAAGTAAGTCACTAAACACTAGATGTTTAATTTTTAATTTAGAGCCTACATTGGTTAATACTACACTTGAAAATGAAGCATGGGTCAATGCTATGAATGAAGAGATAGAGAAGATTGAGAAGAAAAAAACATGGACACTAGTACCAAGACCATGTGGAAAAAATGTCATCGGTAGCTAATCAATATTCGAAAACAAACTGAATGAGAATGGAGAAGTCGCAATGAACAAAGCAATATTAGTATGCAAGGGGTATGCACAAGAAGAAGGTATTGACTATGGAGAACCCTTTGCAACCGTTGCTAGAATAGAAGGAGTAATAATTTTACTCTCTTATGATATATTCAAAGGATTCAAGGTATACCAAATGGATGTCAGAAATGCATTCCTTAATGTAATTATAGAAGAAGAGGTATACATTGAACAACCAGAAGGGTTTGTTGATCCTAACAAAAGAAACATGGTTTGTAGACTACACAAAGCCTTGTATGGATTGAAACAAGCACCGAGAGCATGATATGAAATACTTCACTCCTATCTCATAAGTATTGGATTTTCTAGAACAAATGAAAATAGTAATCTATATTTAAAAGAAGATACTGATGATACCATTTTGATTGCTAAAATATTTGTTGATGATATCATATTTGGAGGTAATGATATGTTATGAAAATCATTTGCTAATGAAATGAGAAAAGAGTTTGAGATGTGAATTTTTGGGGAGATCAAATTCTTTCTTGGTCTACAGATTATTCAACACGATGCAGGCTTCTACATCACACAATCTAAATACATCAAGGAAGTGCTGAAAATATTCAAGATGGAAGATTCCAAACCAGTTGGAACAACTATGGCAACCGGATGCAAGCTGAAAAAGGAAGACAAGTTAACTGAGGTAAATCAGACCTTGTATAGATAAATGATTGGAAAACTAATGTGTGTTGTTCATACTAGAGAAGATATAGCACATGTAGTTGGAATAGTTGCAAGATTCTCTGCTAATCTCAAGGAATCACACATGACTATTGTCAAAAGAATTTTGAGATATCTAAAGAATACCGAGGACTATGGCTTATGGTATAAAATAGAAGGAAATTTTGAGCTTCAAGTCTATACAGATGTTGATTGGGCTAGAAACTTAGATGACAGAAATAGTACAATGGGAGGAGAATTCTTTATGGGTGACAGACTTGTCACATGGATAAGTAAGAAGAAAGGATGCATGTCACAATCTACTAAAGATGCATAATATGTGGCTGCTACTGCAAATTTCTCTAACATTGCATGGATCAAGCAATTACTGGAAGGTATGAATATGAAAATTCTTGAACTAGTGATTATCTATTGTGATAATACAAGTGCAATTAACATTTCAAAGAACCCAGTCATGCATGCTAAGACAAAGCATATTTCTATCAAGTATCATTACTTAAGAGAACAAGTGCAAGAGAAAGAGGTGATACTAGAATATGTTCAATCCAAGGAACAATTAGCAGACATATTCACCAAGCCATTGCCTAAAGATACATTTGAGTACCTGAGGAAGAGACTGAGAGTCTCAACCTTGTCTATTGGTCACAAAGTTGACTAGGAGGTTGTATCAGCCTACACACAATCAGAAGATCATTCATGTTGATGCAAGCAAAGAGATGGACTACAAAGTTTTATCAGTACACAGAAAGGTACTTATCTGCACCAAACACTAGAGATATTGTTGGCTAATACAGATCTATATTGTTGATGGAAAGGAAATTCAAGGAATATATTAAATAAATAAAAAAAGACTTTGACATTGCTGTCAAAGGGAGAGATGACTTAAGGGAGAGATTATATCCATATGAAATATCTATCAAAAATATTCAAAGGGAAAAGAGATATCCATCAAGGAGAGGAACAATCAAAGGGAGAGAAAAACATCAAAGAAATATTCAAAGAAACATCCATCTAAGGGAGAGAAGAGATTCTACAACAAAGGGAGAAATAGAATCAGAATTTTCTACATCTATCCAGTAAAGGAAATGAAGAATAAAGAAAGTACTCTGCAAGAATCAAATCTAAGCTAGAAGAGCTTACCAAGAGTTAGACATTTATATTGGCTATAGAAAAATAAGTTAGGTAGAGATTGATCAACTACAACTGATATATTTCATATTGTATTAGTATTATGTAGTATTTTTCCATCAATGCCAAAGGGAGAGATTGATGAACTATAATTGATTGAATGTTTGAAGTTGACAAAGTTGATGATCACCGAGATGCAGAAAGTTAATGCAAGACATTAAATTAGTTAATGTATTGCATTGTCATTTATGTCAACTAGATATACTCTGATTGCTCATATTCATATTGTCAAATACTTCAAAGAACCAAAGAAATAAAGGTTATTTTATCGGTAATGTATAAAGTTTAGTATACACCAAGTGACAAAAAACATCTATGGACAGTGCACATCGATGGATAGAGAACCTTGAGAAGAGTCACAGTGTAAACTGAGAAAGATACTCAAGAAAGCATTACCGAGTAGAACCAAAGTGATACCCGAGTAGAACTAAAAGTCACAGTGTTTCCCGATGGACAGACAACCCCGACGGACAGAGATGCCTTAGGACAACTGAAGTCAAGACTAAGCAAAGAAGGAGTTAAACACTGACCAGAAATGAAGTTCAGAAATGAAAAATACTTAGCTAGCAGGAGCTAAATATAGAGTTAATTGTTTGATTACATTTTTTTCATTGATCAGTTAATAGCTAAAGATTAGCTAGAGAGTTAAAGCTAGTTTTATTTCAGTTATCAAGAATAAATCTATTGGATAAAACTAAAGCAAGCTTTAAAGAAAGAATGGCGAGATTTGGGGATTACGTCAAGAACAAGAAAGACAAGGACCTAGAAATGGTGAAATCGTGTCTATAAAAGAGACAAGCTAATTCATAAAAAATGGGGGAATAGAAAAGAATGCTAAAGAGAATTCTGGTGAAGAAAGAAGTCTTCATATAGACCTGATCATACAAGCTTAAGAATAGAGCTAAAGTTTTCTATAGGCACCAAGGAACAGAGAAGCACAACATTCACCAAGCAAAAAGAAGTGGACCAAAGGAACAGAAGAGAAACATTTATCAGAAAGGTATTATGAGCTTACAATAGATCTGAACATCTGCAAATTTTAGTTGTATTTATGAACAGATCATGTATTGTTTTAGTTTAACCATTGGATCAGAAAGTATCTTAACCAAGTAGGATTTAATCATCCTTTATATATTGAGATAAATCCCAAGGAGTATCAAAAGGTTTTTCATTTTGACAAGCATAGTGAATGCAGAGGTCAAGTGAAAAATTGTTAGTGATAAATCCTCTAACAAGGTTGCACTTAACAGTGTATTTATAACCTTTAAAAGGGTTGTCTCTTCACCGAGCTCACTTTAGAAGAGTGAAAATTTTGGGATACCGATCCCAAGTGGTTTTTCCCTTAACAGGGTTTCCATGTTAAAAATACATGTGTCAAATGTGTATATGGTTCATTGCTTTGATGTTTTTCTTTACACATTACCAAAACATGATTGATCGATAAACACTAAGTCATTTACTATATTTTGGTAAAAGGCTAAGACTGTTATTTGGTAAAGCTTAAGAAAAAGGATAACAGTGAACTCCGAGCAGTAGTTATTTGGTAAGATTATTTAAAGGCATTCATCTTGTAGGACTGAAGATAACTAGAGGTTTTATATTTGAGATATAAAGTTTTGGTTGGTTTATTTGATTAATTTTTGAGGCCACTAATTCACCCCCCCCCCCCTCCCACCTTTCCCNCTAATTCCCCCCCCCCCCCCTCCCACCTTTCCCCCGCTCAATTATTCTAACAACACATTTTTTAGAAGCAGCCTTCTCCGTCAATTTTTTACCTCATCCAAAGAATCCTTATTTTTTAACATTTCTAGAAAGGGTTTACTTTCATGTTTAATTCTACTTATAAAGTTCTTATTCTCCACAAGCCTTACTTTAATGATGTTGCATGGATCATATTGCTAGTAACTATCAACATCAAAAAAAAAAATTCATGTTCCACACTAAATGATTTTCTCTCAGTTGTGAACCCTTCACATGAAAAAGGTAATAGAGGAAATATGGTCTTCTTTTTTTTACTATTAAAAAATATATATGTTCTCTCCATCTGTCATACATATTCCAATGCAAAAACCATTTTTATCACATGTATTGGAAGTTTGTAGGGTTCTACTCCTAATCCATAAAACCTTAACATGGTATATTATTCCATTAAAAAATAATCAACCAATTATATTTTAGGTAAGAGTTGAATCAATCTCTACAATACATAGGCAATATAGGCATTAGAGTGTTTATAATTTTATGATACATTGGTGCTAAAAAGAAGTCATCATGCATCTGTATCTTAATGGTTAATTCATATATTGGACACACTAGTCTCACCTCATCATTCTTATACACTTGAATCTCAAGTTTTTTGGTCTTGAACGTTCCACGATATTTCACTAAAAGAAGATGGAACAAGTAGGTTGTGAACCTAAATGTCTTAGAGAAATCTCTTTTAATTATTACAAATTGTTTGTGTCTTTATTGAACAGTGTGCTCAACAATATTATATCTAACAAGTTGAGAAACACAATGGATATTAAATACCATTTCAAGAAGTCTTGCTCTCACTTCCCTATTATTTTCCAATCAAAGGCAAAATTTTAGCATGGCAATAGTATCCTGAACCCATGGCACAAAAATACCAACTTTATAAGGAGGCTTATGATTTTGATCCAATTAGGAACCATCTACTATTGTACCTCTTAGAAATTTATGTTTCCCCTCTTCATTGATTGCTTCATAATTATAGGTAAGCATTTTCTCGGTCAATGTGGATGGTTGAGTTTATATTTTCATCATAATTTTGGGTGCAGACCATGACATTTTTGGGCAAAGGAAAACCTAAGGTAACATCATGCATCCCAATCCAACATCCCACGCTGGAGTTTTATTTATGTTTTCTCTTAACATTTTTTTATAAACAACATTTCACACCCTACCATTTTTCGCCTTATTCTCCAATGAAAATATGATTTATGTCATTCACCTACTATGGATTATAAGATCATAAATATCATGGCATTCATCAGTGAAACTTGGGGTTTTAACTAGTTGGGTATAGTCTATTTTTTGTTTTTTTTAACCTTTCAGGTTCCCCATTATAGGTAATTGTTAAAAATGGTGGTAGACAAGCTTGAAAATGTAAACCCTCAACCCTTACTACTAGAATCTAAACCACGAGATTGAAAAATAAAAAATGCAAGATGTAGGTTGTTTGTATTTTACCTGGAATTTGAAATTGAAATTGAAATGATGAATAAACAGACCAATGTGGATAGAATTTTTTGCATCCTTCAATATCATTTATGCATCTCCCTAGTTAAGTGGTTAGTCAAAAGATAAATCTCCCTTAATTTCAAGAGCTTCATCAAAGGGAAAATTTGTGGACGTTACTCAAAGTCTAAATTTTTTTATAATTTTATTCCTTCTCTTTGACACGTCACATGTGTCTCTTTTTCAAAAAAATTCTGAAAAGTTTTTAACCCTTCAGAACTTTGGCCCAAAATAGAGCTTATGTTGTTGATTTGCGATCATCTAATGATCAATGAATTGATTATTGTTAATTAAGTACACAATTATGAATTTAGTATAGTTAATTAAATCTCCAACCACCAATGTCCAATGAAAAATTTGTGGGTATCTATGGGTCCTACAGGTTGTCTGGCCTTATGGACGTTACTCAAAGATTTCATTCATTCACTCTAACACATCACACCGAAATGTGTCTCTTTTTTAGAGGAAATTTGTATAATTTTTTATCCTTTTGAACTTCATCCTAAAATAGAGCTTATACACTACAACATTTGGGGTCAAATTTCGATGGCAAATTGTGACGGCGCTACCATTTGTGTGTGATTTTTGTGTTTTTTTTCCAAGTGCCCCCAATGTTGTTGTAATAGTGACGATACCATCATAATTGTGATACCCTCTTGATTATAAACTGTAATATATGAAATTGGAATATGTTACATTAATGTAACAGGGAGGATTGAAATGTATAATGTGTTAAGGAAGAAGGGTTCGATAGATTATTGATTATCTTGAAAGGTAATGTTTGAAATTGGAAATGTGTAAATTGTCCTTTGACTTTCCTAGATTGTATTAACCTTAATTGAATTGCATTGATTGATTGTATATTGTGATTAGGGAGAAAATAAGATTTTCTTCTTTTATTCCCAAATGCACAAATGGAAGATCCAAATTGATCCACCCCAAGGAAGGGCAAATGCACAAATGAATCAACTATTTGGAAGAGAGAATAACAAGAGAGATACCTTAAATTCTGTTAATTATATGTATAGAAATGATGTATGACAGTAATTGAAGAGGTAGGAGAAATGCACTAACCTTGAAATATTATAGATCAAAGAATGTTGTTTTCTAAGGTCTATAGACTGTTTATGGAAAAACTGACAGTTGATCCCAAACCGAAACGCAAAGACGAACAAAACTCAGAAATATTTTTCTGTTCCGATGTCATCTTATGAAAAAGGTCAACCTTGACCCACAAATGTCAACCCTGACCCAATAATGTCAACCCTGACCTACACAGGTCCTACAGAAATTCTGTTCGCACCATCTGAAAGAAAGCTGAAAAGGGTATCCAGATCTGGTCTCAAATCAATTATTTTGTACCTGTACCTGTAAGAAAAAGGGGATTTTTTGTCGTGGGGGAGGGGTTTGCCTTGGTCAAACCCCGGTTTTGGAATTAACCTCAAATATATTTAATTGAAATTGCAGAAATGGACAAAATAAATGCATAAATTCACCTTGCTTGAAAGATTCTTTGTGGCGGATTCAAATCCTTGAATCCACAAGTATGCTTCAAATGTAGAATGTAGAAAGGTAGGATTTCTTAAATCTCTTGCTTATAGATCTCCAACACCAAGTCTTGAATGGGTTCTTAAATTTGGAATAGGCTTGGAAGAAAGTGGATGGAGAGATCACCAAAAAGGGCACTATGTAGCTTCAATCCTTCAATGGCCTCCAATGGATCTCCTTCATGAAAATGGATACTTGAATGGATGAATGATTGATTTCTTTCTTGAATCACCCTTGAAGATAGTTTGAGAATGCTTGATCATGATTAGAAAACCTTCCTTCGCTTGATGATCGTTGTTTTTAGAGAAAATGAGAGAGAAAGCTTCCCTTTTATATGAAATTAGGGCACAATCTTCCAAGGAGGCCTACATAGGAACATTAAATTCCCATTAAAGCCTTTACCCCTGGGAGAGGACCTATATTAAATATAATTTAGGAATCAATGCTTCAGAACCTGAAACAGCCGACCCGAAAGCGGGAAAAACTTTTTGCAAAGGCTGACCTCCTAAAATTGTAAGACCCCAGGATCTGAACCCTCGGTCAAGGTCTAGGTCGACCTTGACCTAGGTCACGGTCAAGGTCAACCCTGACCTAGGTTAGGGTCAAGGTTGACATAGATCTGAAAGGTCAACCCTGACCCTGAAGCCCAGAATCACCAGTCTGCAGTTCAGAATGCAAGAATCAGGCTAATCAAGAGTGGAAAGAGGGACAGAATAGGGGAGAATCCATGCCAAGATTAGGAACCCATTCAAGGAACTTTTCATGACCCCAAACCACTTACTCAGAAGGCTAAACATGTCTACAATGGAAGTGCTTCCATTTTCCAACTATACATTTAGCCCCCACTTTAGCAAGAGTATGAGCTGAACACAAACTCTTGGTAAAGGAGAATATACAGAAAAGATAATCTTATTGAATCCAAAAGGGATAAAGAAACCCTCAATCCCCCAAGGGACTTAAGTCTTTATCAACCCTAAGATCACAATAAGAGAGACATCACTTAGTTAAGTAGAGAGAGAAAAGGGTGTGATTATCTCTCCCAATGAGAACTTATGTCTCATTGTGAACCACACAAAAGGCGTAACTGGAAAGATGGAATTGAACTACCTAGTGAATGTGGCTACTCACTTGTCAACCCATCAAGGAGATCCATTCTTAAAGGCATCAAATCATTGTAAATTGAAACTGGCAGGATCAAGAGATCCATGTAAATTTAAACTAGAGGGATTAAGAGATCCTTAAAAAACAAAGTAAAAATGACCATGCTTTAAGGATTAGTTTCTTTTAATCCATAAAGGAAAAAAATTTAATTATTGAAAACTATTTTGAATGTGCATGTGTGCAAAAAGTGAGTAGAGTGTATGCCCCCATGTTAAAGTCATTGCTAACACTTTAACAGGAGCAATGGTTTTAACGGAAACATCAACAACTCTACGGATTACATTTCCACTGTGAGATGCCCCCAAAGGAAGACAAATTAAGAGAAGTAAAACATAAACATACATAAGAACACAAAAGGGATCTACCTAATGTGGGGTCAGTATGATCATAAGATAACATGTACATAGAAATATAATATAATTGCAAATGAATTGACATCATTCCCCAAAGAAAGTAGAACTACAATCACAAAGGAGAAAAGAAACTTAAGATTTACGAAGAGGAATCTTCTCGGACCACAACATAGAGACCAAAAATAATTAGTGCTACCATGTCACAGATCCAAGCAAATTGTACAAGGAACACAGTGACAAATAATAGCACATGTACAACATAGCATGAAACAACATATATAAGAATGTAGATACATATAGAGGAATTGAACAACAGTTGTGATTCTATTATCGCCTTGCACCAACAAAGTAACAAGGGTCATATAAAAGAATCTAACAAACATTTAGAAAAACACATTACGGGGGAAGCACATTACAACATACAAACACAAAAATGGCTACCATAAAGGATGAGCCAATCAAGAATTTTGTCAACCCTCCCCATCTTGGCTTATGTTATTTAGGGTAGGTGGGAAACTCGCAAGAGGGACTATATCCAATATAGTAGGAATGATAGCCAGTTCCAAACAAGGATCCTCTTGAGAATCACAATGC
>MU226930.1:2133593-2165108 GCA_018584345.1 Thuja plicata | reverse complement strand
TGTGTCTCTCTCTCTCTCTCTCTCTCTCTCTCTCTCTCTCTCTCTCTCTCTCTCTCTCTCTCTCTCTCTCTCTGTGTGTGTAATATTCATAATATCACAAGGAGTTTTTCTTTGCTTTTTCCCTTTCAAAATCTTCTTGTCTCCATGTATTGGCTTTTGGGTGCTTGGCCCTAGTTCATGTTTATCTCATGATAACAATTTCTTCTTCATATATCTCTCTTGGATTATTTTCTTTTCCTTCCTCTTCTTATTTTAATTTCATGGTATCAGAGCTTGGCTTGCTAATCCTTGTTTGAGTGTAGTGTTCAAAGTTACCATTCTTTGGAGGACACCTTGTTGGAGATTCTTGTTTGAGAGAAAAGATTGAGCTTCGTTTGCTAACTCTTGTGTTGCATATTTTTCTTTTTTTTTTACTCTAACCCTCTTTTGTCGGTTTTCCACCAGAGAGTTGTGTTTGAATTTTTTTTGGTTTTGGCTGGTTTAGAGCCAAACCCATTTAAATCTGCATTTATTTTCACCTCTGTCAGGTAACCCCAAGGTTTAACATATTTATTCTCTCACATTTCATGCAGGTTTTAATCTATTCATTTTTTAATAAATTTTCATTTGCAGTTTTCTTCACGATATCATATTTTAGATCTTTGTGCATGCAGGAATATATTTGTTCTAATCAGTATTTTCATTAATAGTTTTTCTTGCAGATTTAAATCTATGGTGTTCTATCCAATCTTTTTAAATCTATGTTATATTATTGTCTGGTAACTTGATATTTTAATTCATATTTTTTTATCTAACATTAAATCCAACTCATTTTAATTTCAAACCATTTATTGTTTGTTTAAAACTTTATTGTGCAGCTTTCACTTAAATCTCGCCCCATTGTTGGTATAGCATATCATTGTCTTTATTGTTACCTTCTCTTTACTTTGCAGCCTTTCATAGCTCACTTCTTCCCTATGCATGTCATTTTTCTCATCTCCTTGCTTTGTCCTCACTTCCCACGTAGCCTTTACAACTCTTTTCTTCCCTGCGCTTCTATTCTTCCCTATGCAGTCCTCGTTACTCCCTTCTCCACCATGATTCACACAACTCCCTTCCTTTGCAGTCCTCACAATCATATTACGTAGGTTATCATTTTACTTGCGCATGTTATCTAATCATCCATTGCATAGGTTATTAGTTTATTTCACATCTTACTCTGTTGTTTGTGTGGTCAAACTCATCTCTTGGAAGAATTCTCAAGTTTGTTTACTATTTTTGATGTTTTGTATGTTATTCTGTCAATTATTCCATCTGCCTTTCTAACTCCTCTATCTATTGTCGCTACCAAAAACCTCTTTGATAATTTAAATTCATTTTATTATATTATTAGTTGTTATTCTTTTAATTACTTTCAATTAGTTTGTATTTCAAGTATCTTGTTAGTATTCTAAATTAATAATTCAAATTAATTATTTTCATCTAACTTTCATTCAGAAATTAATAAATTTATATTATATTCGTTCAATTCATGCATATTTAAAGTTAATACGATATTTTTACAACCTTTTAATAATCTAATTGAAGTTTTAATTTTATGTTTATCACTTAAAATCATTTATTTTAAAGTTTTAGATTAAAAAATGATATTTTTTAACTAATTATTTCATCATTCAAACATTAATTAATATTAAGTTAAATTTCATTATAATATTATTTGAAGGTTGTTTATCACTGTTTCTGAGGTGATTTTATCTGATCCTAACATTTTTTCTTCTTATTCAAATCATGTTGACACTTACTCCAAAAATTAAGTTAAATAACACAAATTATCATGCTTGGAAAACTCATATTTCATTTATCTTTCATTTCAAACATATGTTAGACATTGCTACTAATCCTACTTTTGTTCCTCCCTCAACTACTACTCAAGGAAAAAAAGATGCTCGGAATGTAAAAATTGAGGAGGCACTTGGCCTAATTGGCATTTCTTTACATCCTGATTTATATGTTTTGATTGTAATTTGTACTGAAGCACATGGTGCATGGGCTATTCTGAAAAATACCTATGATAGTCTGAATGAATCTAGAAAGATTCAACTCCAAGATCAATTGGAGGATCTCAGGTATACCGACTTTAAATATATGGATGTATTTTTTCTCAAGTTTGATTCTATTAGAATTCAATTGGATGGATTAGGAGTAAATTTAACCGATCTTCATTTAATTCATATCATTGTTAAAGAAATGTCTTCCTAGAGAGTTTCAACAATTACTAATGTGCATTCTTAACTTTCTCTTCCTACTTTAGCTTCTCAATTAACCTATATTATTTTTCAAAATTTATTGTGTCAAGAGGAAGCAAAGTTGATTCAATTCGGAACTGTCAAGTCTAATGAACATGTTTTTGTCTCTAAAAATCAGAATCAAACTCATTTTAGATCAAATAATCACAATAATAATACTCATAATCAACATAATCATAATCATAATAATATTAATAATAATAATAAATTCAATTCTAGGCCTTATCATAATAATAATAATCATAAAAATAATCAAAATAATAAACATCATAAGAATGGTTCAAATAAAAAACACCATTGCACCTATGGTGGGCAAGATGGTCATGTGACTCAAAATTGCTTTAAAAAGCAAAATGATAAGAAACCTATGAATCAAAATAATCATAATAATCAAAAGTTTAATTATAAAAAGTCTAATGGTAATCAATCCCATCATGCTTTTACTATTAGTTATAAGGCTTCTAACCCCTTTGAATGGATTATTCATAGTGGTGCATCTCAACATGTTACGTTTCATAGAGAAGTTTTTGAATCTTTGCAACTTGGTATTTCTAACATTCCAATTCAATTAGCTAATAATCATAGTTTCAAAGTTGAAGGTTTTGATGATGTTTTTTTTCCTAATGGAAAATTGTGTGATGTTCTTTATGTTCCTAATTTGAAATCTAATCTTGTTTCATTTTCTCAACTATGTCAATATTATAAGGTTGAAATTCATAAGAATATGTGCTATGTTATTGATCCTAAATCTTATCAAGTTTTTATTAATGCCAAAATGGATCATGATAACTTGTTTAAATTTTATGAGTTTGCAACTACAAGATTTTCATTGTATGCTAATGTTGATTTTAATGTATGACATGAAAGGCTTGGCCATTTAAATTTTGATTATATCTCCTTACTACAAAAATAAAATATGGTTTATTGTTTACCTAATCTTATTCCTTCAAAATTTATATGCACTAGTTGCATGTGTGGTAAAATGCATAGGGAACCATTTCCACATGATCAATCTTGGTGGGCTCATCATAAGTTGTACCTTATCCATAGTGATCTTTTGGGTCCCATGGAGAATAACTCCATCCAAGGTACAAGGTATGCACTCACCTTTGTGGATGATTTTTCTAGAAGGAATTGGATCTAATTTTTGCATAGTAAAGATCAAGTCTTTGATACATTTGCTGAATTTCACATGTTTGTTGAAAGGTAATCTGGTTTTAAAATCAAAATTCTTAGAACTGCCAATGGCACTGAATATGTTAATAATTCTTTTCATTTCATACTTGAAATATTTGGCTTAAAACATGAGCTTACTATTCCTTGTACACCACAACAAAATGGTGTGGCAGAAAAAAGCATAGGATTATAGTTGAGATGGCTATATGATTATTATATTCTAATAATATGGATTATAATTTTTGGGCTGGAGCAATAGCTTGTGCCACTTATCTCATTAATAAGATTGTTAGAAACACTAAGAGGGGGGGTGAATCAGTGTTTGTTTGTTTATTATATTTCAGAAACTTTAAACATAAATCAAATATATATCAATTGAAGCTTAATACAAGAACACATAACACATGATATGATTACGGGGAAACCTTGATCAGAGGAAAACCCTGATGGGAATTAGTACCCACAAATATTGCACTAGTATAATGAACCTGTTAAAGTTCCCTTGCCCTGTTAGGAGTAGTCTTTACAATGCAAGTACAATGACATGGTTAAGGGTCTAACCCTGTTAGGATTCTTTTACAAACAACCTTATTAGGGGTGAGGAATCACTATCCAAGAGGCTCACTGCTCAATAGGATGAAGGCTACAACCTCCTTGATAATAGATATATACTATATCCAAAAGTGAATTTATGTATGTGACACACTTGTCTGATCAATTTTGGTTATGCGTTGATGCTCTTATATTCTTAAAGAGATTTATCTCATTCTAACATCTTATACTATTCTTTTATATCTCTACTCTACATATTTCTTTGACACTTTCTAATACAACTTTGCAGGTTATATATATTATAAACAAGACCTTAGTCAGCCCAAAAACAATATTCACAACACTTCCAAACAAATTGGTTTAAGCATGTTTACAATAATGTTTAATACATAATTACAAGTTTATTACAATAGGCGCTTAGCCTTTACAAAACAAAATATTACACACTAATCAAAAAATTGAAGTCGGCTTCATATTCTATTTTCTGAACTGCTAGTGTACTTGATCTTTCTGTAACTTATCTGTACTGACATTCTATACCATGTGTGTATAGGGTAATCATAAAAACATATCATAGAGATTATGTCTAAAGGTTCTTAGTTTGAATCGGTCGTACGCACGTGCGTTGGTGCTCGATCATCTGTATGTCTTTGTTCTGCCATGTCTTCTATACTTAGTTAATTTCCACTTCAAAGTCTGTTGTCAAAACTACATATGACTTTGTTGCCATAATGACAACACAAAATAATTCATATTCTCCCTGGGAGTCAACTTTCCAATAATAGGATGAAGGCTACAACAAAATTCAAATTGGCATCAAAAGGCAGAAAGGTTATAGCAAATTGCATGGACAGAGGCAAACTCACCTCTGAGCATATCAAAAAGATAGAAGAGGTAGATATCTTGGTTGATAACATAAGACAATCAATTGAAACATCATCCCAAGACATAAACATCTGCAACAATATCTATCAAGGTCAGATAGACAAGATAGAAAAGCTAAAATGGAGATCAGTAAGATAAGGATCAGGCAGACTCAACTGAGAAATGAACTTGCACCCTCCTTAGTAGTTTTGAACAAGAACATCAAATAGATAGATGAAACCATTGCTACCTATGATCAAGGACCCAGCGTGGATCTGACAAAGATGGAAAATCTTACATATTCCCTATGCACCCATCTACAAATAGTTGATGCACTAAAGGCATTCTAGCAGCAAGAGATCAAGAATCTGCAAATAGCTTATCTAGATGTATACTCAGAGTAAGTACTCAAGGAATTACAATTTTGACACCTTTGTCATTAATGTCAAAGAGGGAGTAATGTATGTATGGGGAGTAGTGTATATATATATGCAAATAAATATGATATAATATATGTTAAAGAAAGATGATATACACTTTTTTGGTGTTAGTCAATTTTGAGTAACTTGGCCACATTCCTTTGTTGCCATTAATGACAAAGGGGGAGATTTTTGGCAAGTTGACTCCCAGAGATAATATGACTTATTTTGTGTTTTCATTATTCCAACAAAGTCATATGAAGTTTTGACAACAAACTTTGAAGTGGAAATTGACTAAGTATAGAAGACAGGACAGAACAGATATATACAGATGATTAGAGCACCAGCGCATGTGCGTACGACCAATTCAGACTAAGTGCCTTCTAACATAAGCTCTATGATATGTTTTTATGCTTACCCTATACATGCATGGTATGGAATGTTAGAACGGTTAATTTATAGAAAGATCAAGTACACTAGCAATTTAGAAAATAGAGTATGAAGCCGACTTCAATTTTCTGATTAGCGTGTAATCTTTTGTTTTGTAAAGGCTAAGCACCTATTATAATAAACTTGTAATTATGTATTAAACATTATTGTAAACACACTTAAGCCAATTTGTTTGGAAGCGTTATGAATTTTTTTTTTGGGCTGACTAAGGTCTTGTTTACAGAAAATTGGTCAAGGTATGCACTCACCTTTGTGGATAAATTTTCTAGAAGGAATTGGATCTAATTTTTGTATAGTAAAGATCAAGTCTTTGATACATTTGTTGAATTTCACATGTTTGTTGAAAGGTAATTTGGTTTTAAAATCAAAATTCTTAGAACTGACAATAGCACTGAATATGTTAATAATTCTTTTCATTCATACTTGAAATATTTGGCTTAAAACATGAGTTTACTATTCCTTATACACCACAACAAAATGGTGTGGCAGAAAGAAAGCATAGGATTATAGTTGAGATGGCTATACGTTTATTATATTCTAATAATATGGATTATAATTTTTGGGTTGAAGCAATGGCTTGTGCCACTTATCTCATTAATAGGACTCCTACTAAAGCTTTAAAGGATAAAAATTTTGAAGAATCGTGGTCTAGTAGGAATCCCAATTTGGCAAATTTAAGAGTTTTTGGATATACTGCTTATGTTCACACACCTAAACAAAAGAGGCAAAAATTAGATGCTAAATCTTCACCTTATATTTTTGTTGGATATGATGAAAAAACTAAAGGATATAGATTTTATATCCTAGTACTAACAAAGTTCAAGTTGCAAGAGATGTGTGTATTGAAGAAAATGGTGTTCATGATTGCTCAAAGGGGCAAGATTTTGAATTTAGTGGAATTAAAAAAAATTTAGTGGAGGGCCAACCTCCTTCTCTAAACCCTACGCCTAATGAATCTATTTCTATTCCTTTTAGTGATAGTGATTATGATAAAACTAACTCTACTCCTAACGATTCTTCATCTAGTGATGAGTCCATTACTTCTAAGAGAAATCATATTTGGTTTAGAAATTTACTTTATGAAAGTGATGATTACATTACTAGAATGGGTGGACTTAAACCTAGGATAATTAATTATTGCAATTATGCTTTGATGTGTTCTATTATGCATACTAATGATCCTGAAACATTTGAACAAACTAAAATTCAACCTCATTGGCAAAAAGCCATGAAGGGAGAATATTATACTTTACTTTCTAACAACACTTGGGATTTAGTTACTTTACCTCATGGAAAGAATTTGGTTTCATGCAAATGGTTATACAAAACTAAGTTAAATTCAAATAATGAAGTTATTAAATTTAAAGCTAGACTTGTTGCTAGAGTTTTTTCAAATAAAAGATTTAGATTATACTGAGACATTTGCTCATGTTGCTAAGATGCCTATAATTAAACTTTTTCTTTCTTTATCTTCTAAAATGAATTGGCCTATTCACCAAATGGATGTTAAAAGTGATTTTATTAATGGTGAATTACATGAGGAAATTTATATGGCTCAACCTCCCAGTTTTATTAAATAAGGTAATGCACATTTAGTTTTAAAATTGAAGAAGTATATCTATGGATTAAAACAATACCCTAGGGAATGGTATTCAAAAAATAATTCTTTGTTTATTTCTCAAGGTTTCATAAGAAGTAAAAATGATCCTAATATTTACATTAAGCATAGTGAAGATAACATTGTTATTATCATTTTATAAGTTGATGATTTGGTTCTTACTTCAAGATCAAACTCTTTAATTTCTAATATTAAGTTTCAACAAGTAATTAAAAATTTCAAATGACTGATTTAGGGATTTTACATTATTTCTTAGGAAGCAAATTTGGCAAACCCCTAAGGGTATTTTTATATCTCAAAGAAAATATGCTCATGATCTTTTAGAAAAATTTAATATGAATGATGTTGTTCATGTTTCCATTCCATGTGAATTAGAAACTAAGTTAATGCTTGATATGAATACTCATTTAATTGATGCTACTTTGTATAGACAACTAGTAGGAAGTTTAAATTATCTAACTCTAACTAGACCTGGTATTTCTTATGGTGTTGGATTAGTTTCTAGTTTTATGTCTAAACCTCAACAAACTCATTTCAAATTTGTTAAAATAATTCTAAGGTATATTAAAGGAACTATATATGTTGGTTTTTTTTATGATTCAAATTTTTTATTTTACTTTAAAAGGATTTACTGACTCGGATCTAGGTGGAGATCCCAATGATGGGAAATCTACTTGAGGGTTTTTTTTTTTGTTGGTTCAGGTGCTATTTCTTGGAAAAGTAAAAACAAATTCTATTTCTCTATGTTCTACTGAAGCTGAATATAAAGGATGTACTACTGCTGCTAAAGAAGCCTTATGGCTTATAAGGTTACTTGAAGACTTGGGTCTACCTCAACAAGAGCCCACACCTTTGTGTTATGGCAACCAAAGTGCAATTTCCTTAGAAAAAAATCTAATTTTCCATGCAAGAACAAAGCACATTTCTCTCCAACATCATTTCATTAGAGAAACAACTAAAGAAAAACAAGTATCCCTCATCTATTGCAAGGGAGAAGATCAAGTTGCAGATATTTTGACAACGCCTCTTTCTAAAGATAAATTTTACTATCATTGTAAAACTTTGGGTTTGATACCCATTGATGTAAACTCCCCAAGTAAATCTTAAGGGGGGGTGTTAGAATAGTTAATATTTCCTTGGTTGTATTTATTTATTTTAGGATAAACCAAGGTATCCTATATTTAATTAAGAGATTCTATGGAATCCCTACATTTATTTTGTCCTCTAGTCCAAGTGGGGGGACATGTCATTTCTTTTATTTCCTTTATTAAGGAATTTATACAATCATTCTTAAGAGGATATTTAAACTTTGAACACACCTATTATGGATGTTGGCATTCATAGATTGGTGAGTTACTTAGTAACTCCTCTCCTCATCAAGCTATAAAAGAGATGCTCTTGTCTCTTATTTCTACTCTATGAGTTATTGTAAATGAGCTCTCTCTCTCTCTCTCTCTCTCTCTCTCTCAAGATTTTCCATATTCATAATATCACAAGGGGTTTTTCTTTTCTTTTCCCCTTTCAACATCTTCTTGTCTCCTTGTATTGGCTTTTGGTTGATTGCTCCTAGTTCATGTTTCTCTCATGGTAACAATTTCTTCGGAATATATCTCTCTTGGATTATTTTCTTTTCCTTGCTCTTGTTATTTTCCTTTCATTGATTCCTAACATATTTACAACTTTTTCCATCTCTAAAATTCATGTAAGTATTGTATTTAATTCATTTAATTTCAACATCAACCTTAGCTCATTCTCTCTAGGTTGTGTCATGTACCTCAAGATATGATATAATAAATTGTATATGAACATGGATGGAGATTTTAAAATTTATTACACAACCTTTATTTCAGTTATTTTTATTAATTTAGTATATTGGGTAATCAAGAGGCCAGCAAGGGTTTAGTGGTTAACTCGTCCATTATATTATCAGGAGGAGTTTTATATATAGAATGTCATCATCATTGTAATAATATTTTATGAGTATGATATTTTGTTTGGGATCTCTTCAAGATATAGTGTCAAGCGGCTTCTCCATAAGGAGTATTCTACAATGCATAAGGGTTTATTCTATTTTTATTTTTATTGGATATTAGGGCATCTTGACCTATGAACATCTCTTGTGGTGTGTGATCTATCTTCTATATTGTATTATTATAATTATTGTACGTGTGGATCTTATCAAGTGGCATCAAGCTATAATCTAAGAAAAGGTGATCAAAAAGTCCTAAGTTTTGGAAACTTGTTTATATCTTTAAAACTGCTACACATTTTCTCTAAGACACAAATCAAATAATATTTTTATCATTTTTCATTTTGACTTACTATGGAAAATTACTCCTTATCAATTGATGAGCTAAAGGGGATCAATAATGAATGTTTCATAAGGCACAAAAATTTGTGAATGTTTTTCAAATGGGGTAGAAAGCTAAGTGGACTTAACCTTGGAGGAAATTTCATGGCTAAGTGTAATTGAGTTGGAGCCATACTGGGATGGGTGACTTCCTAGGAAGGGCCCAATGTTTCACCCTTATGAGCATCACCTAGATGCAATGAGTTCTAAGTGTTCCATTCATCCTCATGAGAGATAGGTTCTTGTGAGACACTACTAATGAAAACATGGGTCAATGAATTTGACTCAATGACTACATAGTTGAATCCTGATAGAAATATCATAAAGATCGTAAAATTTTATAGGGTTATCTTGTATATATTTTAAGTTTTAAGGCTAACAACATTATAAATTGCTTAAGTTAATTTTTGGTCAACTCTATTTGGTAGTAAGGTGATATATTGAACAAGTATCTCTTAAGACCAGGTAGTTTCAATGAGCACTCTAGATTTTGGTGGAATCAGAGATGCATTAGAATATTGGCACAAATATAACAGTTTATGGTAGAGTTATATCATGGCGTGTACATTTTGAACTACACTTAGCAAGTGAAGATAAATAATGGTATGAACTATTGTGTAAGGTATTTATTATTTGTATCATTTAGAACAATAATTATTAGATATATGGGAGTGAAAATAAAAATACAAGTATAAGATGAAGAATAATAAATAAATAAAGAAGAAAAATAAGAATAGTAAAGCACAAATCAACAAGAGGAAGGAAAAGAAGCAGACTGTGGAGGAGAAAATGATAAAGATAATATGAAGAATACATGTGCATGAACTTTATTTCCAAGGCAGAAATATTCAATCATTGAATTTCATGGATGTGCTCAAAAATTTTTAAAAAATATATCATTTTTGTAAAATCTAGTAGCAAGTAGAACTTCATCAACATATAATTAGCTAAGAGAATACAAGTATAATGACATCACATCAAATACAATTAAAACATAAGTAATAATACTCATAATTTTGAATATTCAAATATCTTTATAGATCAATTTGTTTTGGATTTGAACTTTTATGCTTTGGATGTGATTGGTTTTGTTATGTCCCATTTTTCTATAGTTTATGTTATGACTCAAAATGCACATTTCCTATCACTAGCATTGTCCCTTACCCAAATTTTTGTACAATTTATTCCCTTTTACCCCCCATGCATATACTTAAGATCCCTTAAAATTTGAAATATGGAGGCATGAACAATTTTTTAATTCAATATAAGTCATCAAAGTTGTAGAGTTTCCCTTCTGAATATGAAGTTCCTCCCAAATCCACTTTCTTATGTACTTTGATTGGGTTTTGAACTTCTCCATTCAAGAATACCTCTGTATCATCTATTTCCCACATACCATTCACTTATTTATCAATAATAATTTTTCATCTCATTACACCTCTTTACCTAACCCCGTGATTTTCCAAGCCTTTGTCAAAGATTCAGGTTTCTTCTCATAAGCCCTTTTTCCCTTACTATCCCTTTCCTTGACTTATTATATTAGTCATAGAGTATCACCAACACCCTACCTTTGACCAATCAAGTCATGCTCATTGTTAATCCAAAGTACTATTTGACACAAAAATACATCATAGTTCTTATTATCAAAAGTTTGATCCAATTGTGGCATTGTATCTCTAAAAACATATTTTCTAAGGGGATGTGGCTCTATGTGACTTTCCCACCATAAGATATAATTATTCTATCATATCCACCATTTATATAATAAATAGTATCTTGACCATGAATCTTCACACCATCAATGCTAGTACATATTTCTTATGATTTTCAAGTATCTTCCTCCATACCTCCATATTCCCTTCTTGTGCATGTAGATATTCAATCTCTACAAATTTTATCTTGCCTGTGGTTTCAACCAAATGATTAATCAAATCATCTGATAGGCCTATAGTTTCAACTAGATGATCTACACATTAATTGATGTAGTAGGCTTGTAGTTTCAACCAAGCACTATGTACCTAACCGGCCATATTTTTTGAGGAGGCTGAAAATCTTTAGCTTAGATTTTGGCGAAAATGGTGCCCCTTAGGTATGGGTGCTCTCTAAAACATATTATTCATAGTATCTCAATATTTAATGTAGGCTTTGACATTCCTTCTGGTGGTATTAAGGATTCAAATTTTGAATAAAATATCATAATTAAAATATTCCAAATGCTAACTTAAAGTTATTATGAATCTACAATTCAAGTGAGAAAACAAGTTTGATGATGAATTTAACTCTTAGATGCATAAGATATCAATGGATAAGAACTGTGAGAATATTCTACTCCAAAATATGAAAGCCTTGTATAATGAAGGAGAAATTCTCAGCCAAAGGTTGTTATCGAGATTTAAAGTTGGTTGATATCAGCAATATTGAGTTAGAAAATACTACATTTTCATCAGAGAAGAAACCAATGATATTAGAGCTTTCATTATGGTGAGTGTCAACTTTATCTCATCTATGTGATGCGCAGTGATTTTTTTGTAGATCCCCAAACAAGAAGTTATGGCCTCATCTTGAAAACTAAATAGAGTAGTTATAATTTATTGTTGTAGCTAGTTATTTTTTCTTATTTTATTGTAGAAATTGTTCTCTAGTTGGATGTTTTTATTATAAAAATATTTTGTGGAATACTTTTTAATTGATTAAATAACTATATTATATAGTTTATCTTCCAATATGTATTTGTTCACGAGTTGGGTTAAATTTTTATTTAATGTGATTAAAATTTTAGGTTTTATGTATAAACATAAGAGAAATTCTAGGTCTTTGATGAACTTTGTGTGAACACATATATGTGAGATATATCTATTGGATTCTTATTAATAATGTGTAAATCATTAGTAAATTAGGAATTTTAAGATCGGGTGGACATTTAAATCTATTATAAACCTTTAATGGTGAATCCTACCCACAATATTAAGGTTTTTCAAATTAAGGATAAATAAACAAATTTACAAGTCAAAATTGAGTCAAGAAGATTTTCATAAGTAAATATTAATGCACATTAGGATTTGTATTGAACTAAATTAAATATATTAAACTATAAAATATTTTTCTTAAGTATTTAATTATTAAATTATAAGATATATTCGATCAATTTCTTTAAAATAATATTTGTAGAAGATTTGATAAATATGTGATATAATAATTTGGAACAATCAACATTCATGTGTAAAACAAGTCCATGAAGTTTTATTATATGGAGGACAAAAATACATTACAACATATTATACATAATGAAGACCAAAGGAAAATCAAGGTGGAAAAAATTCAAGTGTGTTATATATAAATTCACATCATTGTGAGAACCAAGAATCATGGAGGAAACAATAAAAGGAAGCATTATCATACATAGAATCAACAAGTTGTTAACTATGGTTCTACATGAAGTTAAAGGAATAACTAAAATAATTTTAGCACCATATTTCAGAAATAGATATTCATGGTAGGACCTACTATGATAAAGAACATAATTAAATATGTTCAACAAAATATGGATCAAGAAAGGGATCTAGGTTCAGTTAAGATTTGAATGTTGTAAATTGCACCTTGTGCGTTTGTGACACCTAAGCATGAGACCTAGTGCAATTATGAAAAAATCCATGATCAAGCTTCTATATTTTGACATCATGAGTCTTAATAGAAAATCATTCATTGCCCCTTACTCAACTTTAGAGTCAATTTCATCAAACAAAAGTGTGGTGCATGGATATTTGTGTGGTGTACATGCATCTCCAAAAGATTCCAATTTCAAAAAGTGTATATTCCACATTAGGTCATTTTTTATGTATGTACCTTCACTTGTATGTGGTTGAAATAGATATCCCCCCATTTTGATTAACAAAACCTTCCATCATCCTCATTTTTTCAATCTTTAGAAACACGATCTCACTCTTGGCTCTAACTACGATCTGCATAGTGAATCTATATCAACATATACATTTCATCTCTTAGTAGCTTAGTCTCCTCATCTACACAAGAAAAGATATCATCCTAAGGGAGGGGTCTATGCTACTTACATTCTCTCTTCACTCTTATCTGTGTGTTCCAATATCTCATTTTATAAAATCTATGAATTCATGTATTATCTATTTGCATTTTGATCTTTTTATAATAGGGTTTTTCCTCCATTAAGCGATGCTTGTTCCTTTTACTCTATGAATATCATTCTATCTTATGAAAGAGGATTTTTCCTCCATTAATAAAGGTTTTTTTCTATTTTTAAATCTTACATGATAGGAGTTGTATTCCATTAAGTGGGGTTTATTTCTAATACATTATTGCTTATCAATTTTATTCCAAGTCTATCTATCTTGTTGTTCATGGAGGTAGAAACACCAAAATATGGGTTTGATTACGTCGAGCCCTTATAGAGCCCCTAAACTTTTCTTTGTCTTTGTGTTTATATGTGGAAAATAGGTTCATGGAGTGAAGAGGAATTTTTAGGAGTGAGCCAGACACATTTTTTCTTTCTATCCCTAACAATGACAGCATGGCATGCAAATCTCCATGTTGTGCACTTGCATTTGAGGATAAGACTGTGTCCATCTCAAGGTAAGAAATTTTTTGTTTCAAATTTACATTTTTGTAATCAAAATACATTTACCTTTATAGATTTTCTAGTTATCTTAGTATTTTAGTTTCTACATTTAGTTTATAGTTCTCTTACTTTATTTATCTCCCTAGCTCACCAGAGTGCAAGTTTAGTGAGGTAGTGTAAGGTACATTTTATCTTTAGGGTCTCAATATCCTGAGGGTAGAGTATCACCTACTCTACATTTTGGTAAACCTAACATGAATGCCTCAATGCTAGATATTTTCCTTCAAGTATTATATGCATTTGACAAAGCATTATCAAAAGATGACTTTCATATATTGAAGGATGCCCTAGAGTATTTCCTAGTGGTATACCCACCTATCCAAGATTCTACTCAGGGTCTTGCACACTCATATCTCCTTATTTGAAGGATAGAAAGTATATTCTTCACTACTACTTTAAATCTCAATAGATTTTTAATATTTATGAGTACTATTGTTATCTCTTCTCCTAAGAAGGTTAGATCTATTTATGACAAACTATTTTTTACTTCTCCTAATTTTTATACTAAATTTACTTGATCTAGAAAGACTCCTTATAATTTTATTTCTCGTACATATAATACTAAAAGGAATAAAGATAATGGTAACCAGTCTAGTACAGTTATACCACCCCCTCAACCAAATCTTCCACATGCACCTAACAATGATCTTATCAAGAAACTTGGAGTTACTCTAACTAAGATCTCAATTTGGGATTTACTTCAAACAACCCTAGTTTACCAAGGTATTCTTCAAGAATCTCTTTAGAAGATCTTTTTACCTTCGTCCACTGGACCACTAGATGTGAATGTGTTGATAGATAATATATGTGCAGACATGTCAAATATTGCATTCTATTTGCATTAAATTCTACCTTTGGAAGTAAGAAACATCCATTGATGATAATTATTCATTTTAATGGTGTTTACTATAAGATGAAACCTCATCGATACTGACTCAACACTTTATATTTGTGGTTTGGATTTATTACCCTAGATCAAGGTGGATAGTAACTCTTTGGTTATATCTTTAATATTTATTTTTAGTTTTGATAATATTTGTAAGACTAATCTACACACTATGATACTTATTTTGAAGGTTTGACCAATCACAATTCCAACCCTAGTATATGCTACACCAGGCCATCTTCCTTATAATCATATTCTAGGAAAACATTGGCTTCATGTCTTGGGGGCTATTTCATCTACTTTTCATGGTTTCATTAAGTTTATGGTAGATAATCAAGTGGTTACCATTAAGGTTGATTCCAACAAAATGTATCTATGTCAAATGGTTGTTGTGGGTTAGACCTTGATATCTCCCACTTTATAGAACTATATCCCACTGATGTCTTTAGACATGTTTATTTCCTCATCTTTTTTCTCCCCTAAGGTAGATTCCCATGAGAAGTTTGTATAAAAGGAAGAAGATCATGAAAATAAGGGTCCTATAAAATATAATCCTTCAAAGTTAGATCTTATCAAAGTAAAAAGTTATGAGTTTACTCATGTTAAATCATTTTTAAAATCTTCTTCAACTGAGGTCAATGTGTTCTTGGGTTATAACTTGGAAACCTTATATTTTATTGACTCTAAAATTGTAAAATACAAGATAAACCTCATCCATTTGAAAACCCCTAATATCTCTTCTTCCTTGGCTACAATGGAATATTATGCTTCTATAAATCTAAGTGATACCTACCATGTTTACCATCTCTTCTATATTGATCCCCTGAGTTTTAAGGAGTTTCAAACCACCTATGGGTTGGGGTATTACTTGGTTTAAAAATATGGCAATGATGGTGAAATTTGTGGTCCAAATGTAGAAGGTATTTGAGCTCCTTTTGGAACCAAAGCTCTGACACCGCAATACTAGGCTAAAATACCATGCCACATCTTATAAGGAAAGAACATATTTGAAATTCAACATGATTATTATCGAACCTCGTCCCCTCAAGTTAGTTCACCATATGTATATTGATACCAATGTGATCTCCAAGGATATCCTTTCGGATTTTTTCTCCTTAGAGGAATCTCTATTAAAATCCTTGGGTTCTTATGTTATTTATCCACCCTATCATCATAAACATCAACTCCCTTATTACTTGAAAAATAAAGCATACTTTGGATAATCTATTAAGGATGTTGATGGGAAAGAAACTTTCTCTTATGATGGTGAGAATACTTTGATGTCACATATCGAAGACCATAGTACCCTTATCAAGGGTGATACTACTAATGTCATCATAGATTATAAATTACCCTAGAGGGTCATCAAGGTTCATAAGTTCAATTTTAGAGATTAAGATAAGTCACATGTTTAGCTTGTACATAATGTTGGAAATCATTGGCATTATGATAAGTTTTGTCATTGATGTCAAATAACAAAGTAATAGCTATTGAAATTACTATCGGCAAGAAGGAAGAGTTATCAGAATAAGGAGGTCAACTATCGTAAGTTGACCACTATCGGTTGTAAGGAAAATCATGAAGTAGCCAACAAGAGGACAAACAAGAAAATGGTTTATGGATTGATCAAGATTAAGTTTTTTACTAACCCTAAGATCAAAGGTTGGGAATGAAGGATGAGTTAAGGAGAATCAAAGATAAAATATTAAGAAATAGATTATGACTAATAGTAAGAAGAAGAGAAGTTATGAGGACAAATTGAGCAGAGAAAGGAATCAAAATGTAGAGAAGAATTGAGAATAGATATTTAGAGCATGAGGAATCTGACAAGCTTTGAAAGGAAGCGTATACAGGTCAATTATGATCTTGTGAAGAATCCTAAAAATTTCTACAAGGTATTGTAAATCCCTTAACTGGGTAATCTCTAATAGGACTGATAAGTTCATTTTTGTGTGAGCTTTTTGTAAATCCTTTAACAGGGTGAACATCGCATAGGCATGATTTAATCTCTTAGCAGAGTAGTCTTAATAAGACTATAGATACACTTGACAATGTATGAGTCACTCCTAATCAAGTGAGTGACTCGGAAGGTGACATATTGTAAGCCCTAACAAGAAAAAAAAAATTCTATAGTGAAGAGTTGTGGGTGCCATCCCCACCGTAGTTTTTCCCTCTGACCAAGGGTTTTTGTGAGACCAAAAATATGTGTGTTATGGGTGTGTGGATCTGATTACGTATTAATGTTATTTACTTTATGTTTTTAAGTTATAGCATATTGGTAATACTGTGGACACTATCGGTTAATTTTATTATTGGTTGATGTTTAATGGTTTAAAGTTCAATCAAGTGAAAAAGAGGTATAAGTTTTTTAATAATGACTCACCCCCCCCCCCCCTCTCAGTNCCCCCCCCCCCCCCCTCTCAGTACCTAATCTTTTGAATTAACAATTGGTATCAGATCTTAGTTCTCTAGAGGGGAATTTGAATAGATTGGAGTAGATCTTGGAGAATGGAGAGATATAACAGAGAGAAACAAATGGAATAAGCCTTGGATGAAGCCTTGTCTTAAGTTGAAGATCTTAAGAAGAAGTTGATACACTCATACGCCAAAAGAAAGGAATTGTCACAAAAGTTGCAATTAACACTAGATAACATTGAAGAGCTATCAGAAAATAGTACAAATAAGGAAGAAGTCAATGCACTAGTAGAGGAATTGATGGAAGGGAACCCTACCCTAGAAGAATATCTAACTAAATCCCAAAAGGAACTTGAAAGTCAAGCCATAAGGATGACTGAAGTATTAGAAAAGATGAGAATAACATAATATGCCCAAAAAGACCTTGAAACTGGAAAAGAAAATCTTGAGAAATCTATCAAAGAAAAATATGTTATGAATCAGAGGTTACAATAGAAGAAAAACACATTCAATGAATTTCTACATGGTACAAATGAAGAAAATAGACTGATACTTACCTAGAATGAAAATCTGAGAAAGGAAGTTGAAACTTTGAAGAATAGTCTGAAAGTTGAGAAAGAGGTTAATGAGAGACTCACCAAGTTTTATTTAAGCATGTAGAAGGTAGATGAACAATTGAAAAATAAAATAAGAACAAGAGACAAAATCGGCATAGGATATATCAATGAAAGCAAATTTGAAATTGGTGAATCTTCAATATCGGTAATAGAGAATGTCTCACAAGAGCCAAAGGAGCCTATCAATACACATGGTAAGAAACCTACTAGACCTACATGTTGCAAATGTGGAAAGATTGGTCATACATCAAATGTTTGTAAAAGAAGATCGATCAACATTTCAAGAGGTACACACTTCCATGGATGTTGCTACAATTATAATAAGTTTGGACATTAGGCAAAAGAATGAAGATCAAGAGATAATAGCACATCATCATAAGGAAGCTTTTCAGGTTACTGTTACACATACAGTCAATATGGACATAAAGCTAAACATTGAAGAATGATAAATCCAAGAAGAAATTCAAGACCATGGAGATCAACAGGAATTGTATGTTTTGTATATCATAAGTATGGACATATTGCACAAATTTGTTGGTACCGACAAGTCGGAAATGAAAACAACAAAGGAAAAACAAATTGAATCAACAACAGGTGAAGAATGACATGAAGAAGATTTGGGTCAAGAAGGAAGAAATCAATAAGCAAAAAGATAACCTTCCAACCGCAAGTCTAGAGGATTCATCATCAAGAAAAGCTAGTAATTTTCTATTTATCCCTTTACAAAAGGTTATGATTGAATTATATATCAGCGTGTAAAGATGTAGTATAACTCATATTGAATTAGTTATTAGTAGACATTATTGTTTTATCATTTTGAAGATATATAGTTATCGGTGAAAAAATTTATTTATCAGATAGAAGGAATGATTATCAGTAGAGAATTTAATATTGAGAGAATTTATTATCATAATAGTCGTTCGAGCACTTTTTGGTTAATAAATACGTGTCGATGCTATTCATTTTCTACACTACTTTTTTGAAGCAATCGTTTGAGCAGTATCTAAGATCCTAGAGTAATCTATTTTGAAGTATTATAAGTAAGAAATTATTGTAGAAGAGATCAAGAGTATTTTTTTTCCCTAGCTAGAAGAGTTATAGAAAAGCCCTAATGGATGTCTTAGTGGATGTTTGAAGTTTTAAAGAGAAGTTTGCAGAGCAAGATGGTAGCAAGAATTGAAAATTCAATAGTCATCAGTATCAATGACAAGCCAACACCTAAGTTTAAGTTGTGCCCCTTGAAGGTAGCAGAAAAGGACAACAATGGATCCCTATCATCGTTACCATAGAGGTTAATGTCGATTGAAGACATAAGAACATTTGTTCATAGAAAAATTGTTGAACTAGGTGATGCAGAGATTAAGAAGATTTACTATGATGAGTTATGTGAAAACAACATATTTAAGGACAAGCATAAGCATTTAGAGTTGAAAGGATTAACACACATTGTACTCATGCCCAAAATTTTAATTGAATATTGGATTAGATATGTTTTGAGTCACATACATGATAAATGTTTGTCATTAGATGGAGACAAGCCAGTCAGAATAACAAAGGACCTAATTCATATGGCCACTAGCTTACTGGCTTAAGGTAAAGAATGTACCCTAGGAGTAAGAAATATGGATGAGCTAAGGAAAATAACCGAAACATCTAAGGATAGAAGAGAAATAAGAGTAGACAAGGTCAAGGACTTAGAAACACGGTTTGTAACAATGATAATTGCATATAAAGTCTTCCAGTCTAGTCAACCGAATAATGTACCAGGTAGTGTTGTGTATGCAGCCTATGATATAGCCAAATTAGGGAAGAATTATGATTTTTCAAATATGGTGAGAAACCAGCTATTTCCCAACATGAAAAGATTGAAGAAGGATAAAAAATAAGAGGTTAAGTTTGGATCACTACTTATTTGTTTATACTTTTATGTTAAGAATTCCTTTTGGGAATACATGAAGTAAATTGCAGCATAAAAAGACCAATAATTTACCAAATTAATGATTATATTGAGAAATTAAAAGATAAGTTTAATAAGATCATGTGGGGATATTTCAAATAATTTCAAATCAAAATGTAAGAACAATATCGGATACCCCCATTGATAGTAGAGAAGTATAGAGATCCTATTTGTTTTATAGTAGACACTGACGCATGCAGAATCCAACCAGTAGAACCAAGGACATCTTGGGTTCCATCATTCGGTTAGGAAGTTATAGGGAAATATATAAATGGATGTGGTGAATACATTTTGAAGAAACTAAAGGATACAACAGTTAACAGATTTGGTACATATAAGGAATCTTACAAAATGATTACATTAGATATCAAGAAGCCTAAGATTCAGAAGAAGAAAGAAAAAATGTTAAATAATTTGACAGGTAAGTATGGAAGTGGTGAAGGTGAAAGTAGTACACAATTAGAGGAGATAGAAGAGAAACCACAAGTGAAGAGCGTACAAGCTATTCATGAGATTGAGGATAGTGAAGTTCAAGATGTGGAGGCAGAAGTGAATACACCTACAACTATTGGTAAAGAAGAAAAAGAGAATGAGGAGACACGAAAAAGGAAAATGCCTAGAAAGAGGAAATCACAAACTCAAGTATGTAAGAGGAGAGCCACCAGAAGTTAGAAGAAGACTCCCCCTACTACTGTGAAGCAATGTGATACAAACGAAGAGGATATTGAATTGTAGAAGGAGATCATGACATGGGGAAAATGATCAGGCATAAAACAATTCAAGATTCCAACAAACCCTATTGAAATGGCAGAGTATATAACTGAGACAGGATTAATTGGGAGAATCAATCCCACTGCCTTTGAAATTTTGATAGAGGAAGATAAGAAATTGATTAGAAGATACTGTTATTCAACATTTTCTTAAGTACAATAAATATCCTAGAGATGTGAAGGATAATGTTCCTAGAGAATTGTATGAGAATTTATAGATAAGATGGGATTTATCCTATAACAGATTTGAGGAACTAAGAACAAGAATATTGAAAACCTATTGCCAAATTTATCGGAGAATGATGTCGAAATGTATATGGATAAGTATAAGACAGAGTTTAGAACAAATACATTAAGATCTATTATTCTAGTAAATGACATATGTACTAGAACAAGACATAACTAAATTGTGGAAGAAAGTATTGAATGAAGACAAGAATCAAGCCTATTCAGAGGCAGGACACTCAAATGTAGATGATACATTTACTATAAGTGAGCTTATCGGCAATGCACCTAATGCAACTGATATGTTAGCAACCCAAAAGCAGTTATTATGGAGGATATTACTAAATAATTGGAGAAGTCAAGTGAGAAACAGAAGGATTTAGCACAAGTAACTATTGGAAGAGAAGATGATAAAGTCATGAACATGTCACTACACAGGAAATGCAGCAAGGAAATTTACTAGACCCCCTATAATAGAGTACACAAGAAATATTAAAGTAAATGAATAAGAAATATGAATTCTTACATGAGAAGCACCATATATCATCTGAGCAACATCATTCACCTACTAACATGGAGCAAATAGATACCAAGAAGGAAACCAGCACTGAGAAGCAGCAAGATAGAAAAGATATTGGTGATAAGCAACTGGACACCAGTGAGAAGCATCCTAGTGAAGGAAAGAAAGATGAAGCAGAACAAAAGAAGTATGAAGAGAAGAAAGATGGGAAAGATGATGATGACGATAAAGAAAAAAGATGAAAATAAGGAGAAAAAAGGCACTAAAGGTAAAAGGAAGAGAGAATTGGAAGAAGAAGAAGATGATGATGATGATGATGAAAATGCAGATGATGATGACCCTGAATTTGAGATACTCAAACAGGGTCTGAGGAAATTGAAGAAGAATAAGGATAAAGAGGAATATGCAAGATTTTGGACAAGATGGCCAAGTTGGATAAGGAAAAAGTAAAGAAATAGAAGAAGAGATTATTTATTAGTACATTAGATCTATTTGAAGATCTTATGCTAGATGTTACTATGGATGAAGAAGATTCATTATTTTACCAACTGAAAGCTTATATAGAATAAATCAATCAATCGATAAAATATTTGGAGGAAATACTAACCAGCAATGCAATGAAGAAATTGGAAGACAACATTGTAAAATAATTGTTAACCAAGATTGCAATTTTGAAAGTAACATTATCAGAAGTTATTGAAAAAATGAAGGAAATTTTGAAGAGAGCTACATCAATGTACACAAAATTGTTTAATTTTTTAGAGTTTACAGAATATATTGACAATAAGCTTAATGGAAATCATAATGAGCTAGCACAACATATCGGCAATCTCTAGCCTACAACAAAGTTTATGGACCATTCAGCAAAGATGAGGGAGATTATTTCAAAGGACCAAGATCTAACAGTAGAGAGAGTGAGTCAACATATGAGGATATTGGAATTGCAAGGTATAATAATGCCACATAGATATTATTAAGGATAATATTACAATAGTGGATAAAATTATGCAAACACCAGAGTTAAGTGTCATGGAAAGTCTTGAAGCACTTGCATCAGACTTGAACAGATATATGATAGGATTGAAAGCACTATAGGAAGCATGAGATACAATTTTGAAGAACACAGGAGATATGTATAAGTTCATCATGGATAAAAGTTAAGGATGTGTCAATTGAAAATATCATTTGGCATTGAGTGCCAAAAAGGGGAAGTATAAGAAAAGGGGAAGTATAAAGAACAAAAAGGGAAGCATAAAAAAAAAAGAGGCAGAAGAGAAAGACATATAATGATATATCTAAGGGGAAGTATATCATAATATATAGAGTATATCGGTATATACAGGACATATGACATATGACAAATTTGTTGCCATCAATTCCAAAGGGGAAGATTGTTAGAAATCATTGGCATTATGATAAGTTTTGTCATTGATGTCAAATAGAAAAGTAATAGCTATCGGATTTACTATCGGCAAGAAGGAAGAGTTATCAGAATAAGTAGGTCAACTATCAGAAGCCAACCACTATTGGTCGTAAGGAAAATCGTGAAGCAACCGACAAGAGGAAGAACATGAAAAAAGTTTATGGATTAATCGAGATTAAATTTTTTATTAACCCTAAGATCAAAGGTCGAGAATAAAGGATGAGTTAAGGAGAATCAAAGATAAAAGTTTAAGGAATAGATTATGATTAAGAGTAAGAAGAAGAGAACTTATGAGGACGAATTGAGCAGAGAAGGGAATTAGAAAGCAAATAAGAATTGAGAATAGAGATTTATAGCATAAGGGATCTGAAAAGCTTTGGAAGGAATCCTATGCATGTAAATTACCATCTTGTGAATAATCCTAACAAATCTTCTACAAGGTATTGTAAATCCCTTAACCGGTTAGTCTCTAATAGTACTGATAAGTTTATTTTTGTGTGATATTTTTGTAAATTATTTAACAGGGTGAACGTTGCACATGCGGGATTAAATCTCTTAGCAGAGTAGTCTTATTAGGACTGTAGATACACTTAACAATGTATCAGTCACTCCTAATTAGGTGAGTCACTCTGAAGGTGACATATTGTAAGCCCTAATAGGCAAAACTTTTTCTGCAGTGAAGAGTTGTGGGTACCATCCCTACCATAGTTTTTCCCTCTGACCAAGGGTTTCTGCGAGACCAAAAATCTATGTGTTATGGGTGTGTGGATCTGATTATGTGTTACTGTTATTTACTTTGTGTTTTTAAGTTACAGCATATTGGTAATACTGTAGACACTACCAGTTAATGTTACTATCGATTGTTGTTTAATGTTTTAAAGTTTAATCAAGTGCAAAAGAGGTGTAAGTTTGTTAATACTAATTCCCCCCCCCCTCTCAGTACCTAATCTTTCCAATTAATACATAATTAAATTCTAAATTTTTTGTATGGTTATATGAACAAATGCTTGTATTGATGATTCCATAGTGGTTAATCATACTATTTGTGTATACTAAGCTTGTTAAGAAAAATATCTTAAAGATGACTCCTAAAATAGATTTATTAGTCAAGACTAAGACAAAAGGGTTGCTACTAGCAGGCTTTATCCATCCCTTTAACTATTCACCTTGGATATCAAATATAATTCCTATTAGTAAACCTAATGGGTGTATTTGTATATGCATAAAATTTTGAGATGTGAATAAGGCTTCTTTGAAGAATGATTTTTTGCTACCTAATATCAATATGATTGTTGATTCAATGGTAGCCATACATTACTTTCAATTATGGATGGCTTCTCAAGTTATAATCAAAATTGTATTAATCAAAAAGATCAATATAAGACATCCTTTACAATCCCTTGGGGTACATTATGCTATGTGTTCATGTTATTTTGGTTTTAATATGTGAAATTGGAGTCAATACAAATAAGATAAATTCAATTTCTAACATTCTTCAACCTAAGAACATCTCTCATCTTCATAGTCTAGAAGGGAAGATCTAGGCATTACAAATATTTGTATCCTAGTTGGTTAATTACACCCTTCCATTCATGAGATTACTAAATGACATGCATTTCAAATTAGAGGGTGAATGTCAAGAAGTTGTTGGAAAGTTGCCTAATAAACATAGCTTATAGGTTTTCATTTTTGGAAACACTACTCATTGGAATTCTCTCTTGGATTTCAACACAATTTTGGATATTCAGTTTTGAAAAAATGACAAATTCCAGGATGCAGTTAACAGAGTACAGTCACACAGTTTTGATCAGCGAGCATAGTGTGAATTGAAATAAGGTATGCGAGCTTAGAGAAGTGTAATATGAGATATTATAGACCTTCAGTTAAGGTCTCTTGGATTTTTGAGTTGAATAGACGGAGTTACAACATGTTGAAGACATGCGAAGACAGTGCAACAGCAATACAGGGCAAATAAATGGTTGTGATGATTAAGGGAGTAATTTGAGGAATCCAGAAATGCTACTTTGGATTTAGATTGGTTACTACCCTAATTTTGTTAGATTATGATCACAGACTATTTATTTTATATTTTTTAAAGTGTTGGACACATTTTGTGATGTTCTTGTGAGCCGATTGGAAGAACTTTTTGAGATCAAGTATATAAGTAGAGTTGTTTTATGATGCGAAGTTGTATGCGGAATGTGTAGATGCATTGTGATGTTAGAATTAGACATAATTTGATGTGAGATATAACTTAGACTACTTAAGAATAGAAGATTCTTGTATTGTTCATTTTCATAAATCATTTTAACAAAATATTATTGCTTTGTAAGAGTAGTGTGCTCATTGTATACCCCTAACAGGGTTTCTATCCTTTAACATGGATATGTACTAAATGTAATATTCAGCTCCTAAAAGGGAAAGGTCTCCTAACAAGGACACTATACTCTTAGTGCATTATTTTTGGGCATCATCCCCACCAGGGTTTTCCCTTGGTCAGGGTTTCCTCGTGAACAAATCATGGTGTTATGAGTTGTTTACTTTATGTGCATGTTCTATTTATTTCATTAATTGCATGGTTAAGTTTGAATTGGTTAAATAAGTTTAAAAAGTGTTGTAATACTAATTCACCCACCCCCCCTCCTCTCAGTATTACTTAATCCTAAAAATTGGTATCAGAGCTTGTGGCCCTTGGAGAGAAAGCCTAACAGCTTAAGGGAGATCTAGATGGATTCAAGTTTAGAAGAGAACTTTGAAGCAGCACTTGAAGACCTTGATAATTGATGAGACAATTTATTATCTTTGTTTTATGTTATCTTGATACTTTTTTTAAGACATTACCTAGACATTTGTTAACCTATAATTATGTGAACTTGTGATAAGTAGAGTTAGAATCACCAAGCCCATGGGTAGTTAGCTATGACATATTTTTCCAATTGTTATATATATATATATATATATATATATATATATTGGAGTACTTCATATAGCTATCATAATGTGTGTTCTAATATTTGGATTGATTTGAATAAGTTTACTTGTATACATTTTTGCATGCTACTAACTTGCCAGGAAAAAGGAGCAGCTTGAGAGTGGTCGACAGCATTAAAGAAGAAATGTTGAAGTTGTTGTGCCGGGGAAAATCATTATGTCATTGAGAGACACACCTGCTATATTCAAGGAGCCACCATCCCAGAGAATATAGGAGTATAGCTCTGCTATATTTCCTCAACATTCATTACCCTGTTAAATCGGTCATCCAGACTTTATTACATATGTCATGGGCTATTACATTTACTTTTTCTTCTATGGTGAGATTTAAGTTAGAACTTATCTTTATGTTTTGAATAAGTGTCAATCCTCTATTTATAGGTATTTGATTGTTAGTTTGTAAGTTCGGGAGTTTTTGGAAATATATTGTTGCATCTTGCACGACAAGTTACTTTTCTAGTTCTGTGCATTATTCTTATGTAATCTATTTCTGAAGTATAATGAAGTGATTTTCATTTACCTTATGTGTTAGTAGTTAGCAAAATCCAACCAAGGGGGCCCACTTGGGAGGTGGACTAGATTAGAGTAGATTAGATTTACTTTCAGCATTTACAGTATTTCATATAGGAGTTTATTGTTTCATTCCTGCAGCATTAGATTCATGTATATTCCTATAGCACTTGCAAGAATAATTGTGGTAAATGTTATAGGTTGATAGAATAGGTTTAAACTAAATTTGTAGTTTCCAGCATTAATTCCATTAAGTGGTCAAGTGTGTTTCTTTCCTGCAGCAATAGCATAGGTTTCTTTTATGCATTTTTACTTCCTGCAACATAGGTAGTATGACTCTTTGAGAAACTTAGTGCACATATCATTTTGTCCCATTTCAAGTATACATCCCTAGGTTGACAATTTAAATGCACCTCATGGTAGGAAAAGTAATCCTTAGATTAAATATACTATTCCTAAGAGAATTTTTGGCATGATTACTAGTACCTATTGTGAGGTGGTTCATTTTTGGCATCATTGTCAGGGATGTGTCAAGCTAAGAACCTTATTGAGTCATTTTTCATTTTTAGATAGTTTCTTTTTTTTAAGGTAGTAGTTTGCAGTCATGAAATTGCTTCACAAGTGTGCAAAATTTGCTTGCATGCATCAAAGAGGAAGAAGACGAGATGAATATGGCATATTTCTTCCAGGAGAGTCTACAAATCTAAATGAAGAAGTTGAAGAAGTTGAATTACCTTTTTTTTATGCAAGTCCTAAATTTCCTACAGCATCTTCCTCTAAAGCAGCACATTTTGATCCAGTTGGCATTCGACCCTTCGCTGAAATTTTGGCCAGTTTTCTTGATAATTTTGTTCCAAGTGTACCTTTTTTCCATAATCATGTAGCTAATATTCCTTTCCAGTAGCCATTCCATTTTCCAATACCTCCAGTAATGGCACAACCTACATTTCCATTCCCTCTTCCAAGCCTTATCAACAATGCTAATCTCAAAAACATACCCACTGCTGCACTACCAAAGTTCTATGGCCTAATAAATGAAGATCCTGACACCTTTCTATTTGAGTTTGACATTCTTTGTTGAAGCTTTGACTACAACACTGATGGCAACAAGCTCAATTTGTTTCCAATAATATTGAAGGAGTCTTTCCTACAATGCTTTATGGGCTTAGGAGCTAATGCAGCAACCAAATGGTATGAAATGTTGACTTTGTTTTTGTAGAAGTACAAAGAGTATTGCAAGGGGGGTGGCCCAAGAGGAGATGACATTTTTCGAATGTCACAAAATGGGGGCAGCAACCAGCTGGGATGAAATGTAGACTTTGTTTTTGTAGAAGTACAAAGAGTATTGCAAGGGGGTGACCCAAGAGGAGATGAAATTTTTTGAATGTCACAAAAGAAGGATGAATCTCAGGAAGATTATGTTTCACGCTTCTTGTACAACATGTGTTGGAGGAGGATTTGTAGAAACTAATATTTTTTAGAGGAGTCAACGATAGCTACTTGGAATCATTGGACCTCATGGCTGCAGGAGATATATCTCAATCTTCTTGGGATGACCTCAAGAAAATCTGCCTCAATTATTCAAGATCAACTGTCAAAAAGGGTAGAGAATTTTGGTCTACAGTTACTAAGGGGAACACCTCAGGCATTTCTAAGTTGGAGATCTTGAACCTATTGTTAGACTTCAAGCAAGATATCATTAATGATGTTGCTACACACCTGGACACCTTGAATTCCAAGAAGAAGCATGTGGATGCTAAAGCATAGCTAGCTAAGTATTTTCCTCACTGCCACAAACAAAAGAAATACTATGAATGCAAGCTTGTGGCAAAATTGGATAAACAACACCTACCTACCAAGTACATTAAAATAGAAGGAGATGATGAGCAAGTATTATTTTTTTCTCAACGTTAGCCATGAGCTTCAAGACAAGGTATGCCTCAAGATCCTTTGCAATTTTCTAGTCCTTATAATAATCAATGGAAAACCCAAAGTTATCAGAACCCTTCTCAATACTCCCAACCTGCTTGGAATAACCACTGGCCTAACCAACAACAAAACTAGTGGCCTAACCAACAGCAAAACTAGTGGCCTAATCAAACTCAAAATCAATGGCAGCCACCACACGGGAATTGGCAACCATATAACCAATGGAGAGGGCCTCAGCAATGACCTAAAAAAAATATTGGTTATCCACCCTTACCACCTCCAGTATCTCAACCTACAATAATGCCACCTCCTGCAGCCATAAGTCCTAGTCTAAAGAAAATGCAATTGCCTGCTCAGCCTCAACCTAATCCTAACAACAAGCAACAGCAGTAGCCAATGTATGTCACTGATAGTCAGCAGTACCCTGTTGTATCATCTTAAAATGGAAGCACTTCCATGATAAGAATGTTTAGCCCTCCTTAGGGGATATTTTTTACCACCATCATACTATCCCCTCCTTTCTGTATCATCTCCTACTTTTGTGCCTGTTTAGGACCTTGATTGGGCCTCTCCAGGCACCTTCTACCCCACCTGGCACAATTTCCAGGGGTTTTGACCCCCTGGGTCAAGGTCGACCTCAACCTTGACCTAGGTCAGGGTCAACCTTGACCTTAACCTAGGTTCCCCTCTCAAATCTGGAATCTTGTCAGCTTTCAGAGGTAATCAGAAATTCATTTTTCTCGCTTTCAGGTCAGTTGTTTTGGGTTCTGAAGCGGCAAATCCTAAATTGTATTTAATATAGGTCCTCTTCTAGGGGCATGCGTATAATTGGAATTTAATTATCCTATGTTAGAATCTCTAGAAGATTATGCCATAGTTTCATATAAAAGGAAGCTTTCTCCTCCCATTTTCTCTAAGCGATATTGAGCAATAAGAAGTCTTCTAAGTGCAAAAAGCTCTAACCAAGATTTTGTCAAGAAGAAAAAGGTTCAAGAATCCATTATTCTACATGTTATAAAGATTTCAAGGTGTTCAAGTCTTCCTCTCAAGAATTCAAGTTCTCCATTGAATATCAAGGATTCAAGCTTTCAAGCCTTTGAAGGGATTTGGTTCCAACATGCAAGATTCATCATTCAAACCCTAGATCTAGCTATCATGGTGGTGTGATCTTCCTTCAAGATCCTTTGTGCATCCTCAAGACTCTTTCATCATCTCTTAAAGGTGGATTCCAAACATATAATCATGGAGGTTTATGGTTTTTAAAGTCCATGCTTTCATATTTACATATTTGTCTACATTTGAATTACAATTGCATATCTATTAAATATCATAGCTTCATTGCTAGATTCAATTCTACTACTTGCTAGCATTCTATATTTTATTGATTTCAAGGTTAATTCCTAAATCAAGGTTTGACTAAGGCAAACCCCTCCCCCCAACAAACAAATCTCTTTTTCTTGCAGGTATAGGTTCAGGACTGTAGATTTGAACTCAGATCTGGATACCCTTTTCAACAAACTATCAGGATCCGCAAACAGATTTTCTGTCAGACCTGTGCAGGTCAGGGTCAAGATTATTGGGTCAGGGGTGACATTCGTGGGTCAAGGTTGACTTTTTTCTCAAGATGGTTTTGGATCGGAAAAAAATTTATGGGTTTTGTTCATCTCTGCGTTCTGGTTCCGGATCATACTTCAGATTTTCCAGAAATAGAGTACAGACCTCAGAAAAAAACATTCTTTGATCTGCAATATTTCAAGGTTAGTGTATTTCTCCTATCTATTTCAATTCAAATCCTTAATCAATCTAAATCTATCACACATTTACATTCATTTCAAAACACATTTTAAGAGGGAAACCTAGGATCTCCTTCTTTATTCTTATTTCCAATAGATTGATTCATTTATGCATTGATCCTTTTTGGGTTGATCAATTTGGATCCTTCCTTTGTGCATTTGAGAATAAAGGGGAATGTCTTATTTATCCCTCCACTCTAAACATTAAATGTAAGGTGATAAGTGATTTGAGTATCAAAACACTCTTATTCTATTAACATCATTTTCTACCATACATTTTGGTGAACCCGCAATAGACAACTCTTTCTTTTTGGTGTTAGATTTGCATTTCATATTAGATCTTGCATGCATATAGAAGTAGATTTTATTTTATTCTCTTTCATTTATATTTCAAAATTCATAAAAATCACAAAATTTCTTTAAAAATACAAAAACATTTACATTATTCATGCTTGTAATAGTACTTTGTATTCAACATGTATGATTTTTGTTTTGAATACTTTGATGAGGCTTTTGTTGCTAAAGAGGATAAATCCCCTAATGAGGTACATGGAAGTGAGGATGAAATTTTTTTTAATAAGCTCTCCATTGATCTTATTCCTATTTTATCCTCCTATACAATATCTTCAGTTGACCTTTACCATAGAAATGAGTTATTGATAGATGTTAATTCTTCTCCTAATATATGTCCTTTCTATGAACCTACTTTAGAATATAATTCTTTCCCCTATAGGGATCAAGATTTAGGCACTCCTACAATGTGCTTTATTTATAGGGAGGATAATCCTCCAATTTGGGATGAACCTTTGGATTTGGATGTTGATTACTCTCTTCCTCATGAAGCCATTATGGATTATTCTACTTTTTGGGATGAACCCTTGGATAAAGACATTGATTTATCCCATTCTTGTGAAGATGATTTGATACAAGAGGGTGATTTATTAATGGATGAAATATTCATACATGATTATGACTCTTTTTATAAAACACACTCCCCTTATGTGGACATTTTAGAGAAAGAATATAACATTATTAATACAATACCTCTAATTGGGATTCCTTCTAGTGATGAGGCATTAGCGGAAAATGATATGAATTCCCTTAATGCTCTCCCTCT
>MU226930.1:2109771-2132285 GCA_018584345.1 Thuja plicata | reverse complement strand
TCTTGCCTTTGCTTTGGGTTAGAGTTTGACTCCTTCATTCTGAGATTCCTCTTCCTCTTCATTGCAAAGGGCTAGATGATTGAATCTTTGGTCCTTCTTTCTTTTGAAGATGACATTTTATCCTAAGTACTCCTCTATGGTGAGGGTCTTGATGGTAATATCTCTTCCCTTTTGAGGATATTTTTTTCCATGTGACATATCCATTTCACGATTATCTATGCTCTTGGATGTAAGGGTCAAGACTCTTCGCTAAGAATATGGTGTACATTGTTGTTAAGATGGATATCTCCTTACCTTGTGAAGTAGGTATCCTCTTTCTCTTCCTTATCCTGCCTAGTAGGTAGTCATGATAAGGAGGGGGCCTATATAGGGTCTCCCTTGTACTATAGTTTACATTAATTTACATTTTGCAGCATGCTAAATCCTCAGAAGGTAACGCACATAAGTTTCTAAATCCTAAAGGGACACGCATTTTTAATTTTATTTTTACTAAATCCTCAGAAGGTAACGCACATAAGTTGCTAAATCTTGAAGAGATATGCACCCTTTTAAATTTTCAATATGCAAAATCCTTGGAAGGTAACGCACATAAGATGCTAAATCCTGAAAAGACACACATTTTATATTCATAGTGATACAAGAATGTGGATCTATGGGTATTTTCAAAAGCCATCAGAAGATGTATTAAAATTACAAAGCATAGTTTATGGGTGAACCTATTGGGCTTTCCCTCCTTGGTGATTCATAGTAAGGTGGGCATCTTACTAGGTGAGGTAATCACTATCTCTTTTCTCTCTTTCACTTTCATGCTAGTAGGATTAGATCATGAAGCTATGTTATCTATAGTGTTGCTTTTGTCTTCCTTATGTAATCATGTATGTTTCTATGATTGATTGCTCTTTATTTCCATATCTTTATGCATCTATGTTGAGTTATAATCATTGGTCTAGGGGCTCATGTCCTTGAATTAGTGATGTTCTACCTCATTGCGATCCACCAGAGTCTTTCTTCTAACTTTATCGCAAGCATGTTCGATTTCCATACTTCTGCTAAAGTGGGGGCTTAATGTATCATCTTAAAATGGAAGCACTTTCATGATAAGAACATTCATCCCTCTATAGGGGATGTTTTTGACCACCATCATACTGTCCCCTCCTTTCTGCATCATCTCCTGCTTCTGTGCCTATTTAGGACCCTGATTGGGCCTCTCCAGGCACCTTCTACCCCACCTGGCACAATTTCTAGGGGTTCTGACCTCCTAGGTCAAGGTTGACCTTGACCTTGACCTAGGTCAGGGTCAACCTTGACCTTGACCTAGGTCCCCCTCTCAAATCTGGAATCTTATCGGCTTCCGAAGGTAATCAGAAATTCATTTTTTCTGCTTTCGGGTCTGCTATTTTGGGTTCCGAAGCGGCAAATCCTAAATTGTATTTAATATAGGTCCTCTTCTAGGGGAATGTGTCTAATTGGAATTTAATTATCCTATGTCATCCTTTCTAGAATATTATGCCCTAGTTTCATATAAAATGAAGCTTTCTCCTCCCATTTTCTCTAAGCGATATTGAGCAATAAGAAGTCTTCTAAGTGCAAAAAGCTCTAACCAAGATTTTGTCAAGAAGCAAAAGGTTCAAGCATCCATTTTTCTACATGTTCTCAAGATTTCAAGGTTTTAAATTCATCCTCTCAAGCATTCAAGTTCTCCATTGAAGATCAAGGATTCAAGCCTTCAAGCCTTTGAAGGGATTTGGTTCCAACATGCAAGATTCATCATTCAAACCCTAGATCTAGCCATCATGGTGATGTGATCTTCCTTCAAGATCCTTTGTGCATCCTCAAGACTCTTTCATCATCTCTTCAAGGTGGATTCCAAACATACAATCATGGAGGTTTATGGTTTCTAAAGTCCATGCTTTCATATTACATATTTGTCTACATTTGAATTACAATTGCATATCTATTAAATATCATAGCTTCATTGTTAGATTCAATTCTACTACTTGCTAGCATTCTATATTTTATTGATTTCAAGGTTAATTCCTAAATCGAGGTTTGACTAAGGCAAACCCCTCCCCCCAACAACAAAAAATATTTTTTTCTTGTAGGTACATGTTTAGGACTCTAGACTTGAACTTAGATCTGGATACCCTTTTCAGCGAACTATCAGGATCTGCGAACAGATTTTATGTCGGACCTGTGCAGGTCAGGGTCGAGATTATTGGGTCAGGGGTGACATTTGTGGGTCAAGGTCGACCTTTTTCTCAAGATGGTGTCAAATCAGAAAAATATTTCTGGGTTTTGTTTGTCTCTGCATTCCGATTCCGGATCATACTTCATATTTTCTAGAAATAGAGTACAGATCTCAGAAAATAGCATTCTTTGATCTGCAATATTTCAAGGTTAGTGTATTTCTCCTATCTATTTCAATTCAAATCCTTAATCATTCTAAATCTATCACACATTTACATTCATTTCAAAACACATTTTAAGAGGGAAACCTAGGATCTCCTTTTTTATTCTTATTTCCAATATATTGATTCATTTATGCATTGATCCTTTTTGGGTTGATCAATTTGGATCCTTCCTTTGTGCATTTAAGAATAAAGGGGAATGTCTTATTTATCCCTCCACTCTAAACATTAAATGTAAGGTGATAAGTGATTTGAGTATCAAAACACTCTTATTCTATTAACATCATTTTCTATCTTACACCTGCATATGCACTAGAGATATTTGATATACATTTGAGATCTAGTACTACTCTATTTACACCTAAGCCGCTTGTTATAATAGAAATGCTAGACATTCCTGCAGCATCAGCACCACTACCAGAAGCTACTTTGCCAAATATTGTCCAACCATCTGATGTGTCAAGTAAAAATAATGTTCATAGCTCAATCAATCCTCCCTTTCTACAAAGGCTTAGCATGGACAAACCTATACCCCAAGAAGAAACACCATTTAATATCCTTGAATAGCTGAAAAACATGCATATCTAGATTCCTCTATTCCAAGCTATCAAAGATGTTCCTCTTTATGGAAAATTTTATAAAGGAAGCATGCCTTAAAAATCATGGACGTAAGAAAAAGGATCCTCAAACAATCATGTTATAGGACAACTTGCAGATATTATGTTGGGGAAGATAATCATACCAAAGTATTCTAAACCTAGAAGCCCATTTTTTGATCTCATAATTAATGGTCAGTCTATGAAAAATGCTCTAGTTGATTTGGGCACAGCTATAAATGTTATGACTAAGCATACCATGAATAGGTTGAGTATAGAGGGATTAAAAACCACACCAACAGTCTTACAACTTGCAGATAGTTCCATTGTAACACTAGATGGCATTATAGAGGATATAGCAGTCACATTAGATTCATGGGAATATCCTACAGATTTCATGATATTATCACCTAAAGTAAACTTTACTGGCTATCCATTTATCCTTGGAAGACCTTGGTTAGCCACCATTGATGCCAATATTAGTTGCAGATCAAGAAACATGACAATTTTAAATGGCCAAGCAATAAAGAAGTTAGCATTATATCCTCCTGCCCAACCCCAACCAGATTTGAGTACACCTATTTGGCCAGATTTGGGAGATGAGGAAGAAGAGCTAAATTTTATTGCTCAAATAATGATGTTACATAGGAAATCCTTCCTGAAAACACAAGAAGAAGATGATGTGATTCAAAGTATCCTTACCAATTAGTGTGTCATAGAAAAAGATATTTCTGGAAGCTTTGTTTTCCAATTATGTACCTATGAGGACTGTGCTTTTCCAAAAATGCTTGATATTATCAATCAATTACTACCATGTAAATAGCTACAAGCCCAATTTCTGAAGTTTCAATGCTAGAACTTACACCTACTTTAGAACTCACTCCTGGTCACAATCTTCATGTTAACAATAAGTTGCCACCACAACAATTGGCATTGTTAACTAAACTCCTATGTAAGCATGAAAAAGCCTTTCTTTGGGATTATGGAGACATGACATGCCTGAAACAAAGCTCTGCACACATATAATCTACATCAATGAAGGCAGTCTACCACTCTGCCAACCTCAGAGAAGAATTAACCCAACCTTGAGAGAAATAGTCAAAACTGAATTGCAAAAGTTGTTGGATGTTGGTTTCATATATCCAATCTCTGAAAGCAAATGGGTATCACCTTTGGTCATAGTACCTAAAAAGAGGGTTAAATGGATAAGCTATGTAGATTAAAGGGAATTGGATAATGCCACAAAGAAAGACCATTTTCTCTTGCCATTTATTGCTCAATTTTTAGACGCTTTAGCTAGAAAGAAGAACTCTTTTCTGGATGGATAGAACGGTTATAACCAGATCAGCATTGCTCTAGAGTATTAGGAGAAGACCACATTCACATTCCCATGGGGAAAATATGCATATTTTGTGTTACCTTTTGGCTTATGTAATGCACTACCTACTTTCCAAAGAGTTGTAATCAGCATTTTTTCTGACATATCATATGATTGTATGGAAATATACATGGATGACTTCACTACATTCGGTGTTTCTTTTGAAGAGGCTTTTAATAACTTATAAAAAATGTTGATCAGATGTCAGGAACACAGCCTGTCTCTCAACGGTGAGAAATGTTTCATGATGATGCAAGAAGGATTAGTATTGGGACATTTCATCTTAGAAGCTAGCATTCAAGTAGACCCTGCAAAATAAGAGGTAATTCTTACATTGCCTAAACCTACTAAGAAAAAAGATGTTAGATCCTTCTTAGTAAATGTTGGCTATTATAGGCATTTCATTCAAAACTTTAGTCAAATAGAAATTCATCTATATACATTGCTTACAAAAGAGATAAATTTTGCATGGACAAAAGCCTATGATGAATCATTCATGCAGCTCAAGTCACTTCTGACAATTACACCAATTCTTAGGGGCCCTGATTAGTCTTTACCATTCCACATACATACATATGTTTCTGACTATGAAATAGGTGTTGTCTTAGGAAAAAATTCTAGTAACCTTGAAAATGCAATTTACTATATCAGCAAGAGTTTACATGGACTAGAGATAAAATACACAATAACTAAGGAGGAATTACTGGTAGTAGTTTATGTTTTGAATAAATTCCTCCATTATGTAACAGGTTATCCTATCTTTTTCATATTGACCATGCAACAATCAAGTATCTTATGAACAAACCTGCCATCTCAGACAGGTTAGCAAGATGGCTTCTTCTTTTGTAGGAATTTGATATTACCATCATTGACAAGCCAGGGAAAGCAAATGTAGAAGCAGATTATTTATCCAAAATCCAGAATGCTGACAATGATACTACTATGATAGATGACACATTCTCTGATGAGAATTTGTTTTATATTGTTGTCGAGAGTCCATGGTATGATGATATAGCTAATTACCTCACAGCTAGCAAAATGCTCACATATTTCTCTCTTAAGGACAAAATAATGCTTGTAGAGAAAAGATTTCAATTCTCTTAGATTGACAACACACTATTTTATACTGGTTTAGACCAAGTCATGAGGATGTGTGTGCAAGAAGATGAGACATATGATATTATCCATGCTTTTCATGATGAGCCATGTGGAGGGCACTTTGTAGCTAAGAGAACAGCCCTGAAGATCTTAACAACGGGTTACTATTAGCCCACACTTCACAAGGATGTGACCAATTATACAAAAAAATGTGACAAATGTCAGAGGATGGTTCATCCATCAAAATCAAATGAAATGCCCTTAAATCCAGAAGTGGTGGTGACACCATTTGATAAATGGGGCATGGATTTCATTGGTCCCATAGACCCTCCATCAAATGGGAAATCCTACATCTTGGTATGCATCGACTATCTAACCAAATGGGTGGAAGTAAAATCCATGAAACATGCACGAGATCATAAGGTAGTAGAGTTTTTGTATGAGGAAATCTTCACCTGTTATGGTGTGCCAAGAGAACTTGTAACTAATCAGGGAGCACAATTCACATCCAATTTGATAACAGAGCTCATGAAGGAATAAAATATCAGACATCAGAAGTCAATTCCCTATCATATCAAGACAATGGTCAAGAAGAAGTTACAAACATAGAGATTGAAGCCATTTATAAAAAAATAGTTCAACTACACCGCCGAGATTTGAGCAGTAGACTCTCAGTGGCAGTCTAGGCATACAAAACAACCTAGAAGACAACCACAAGGTTCACACCATTTGAATTACTATATGGGAAGGCTGCAATTTTACCAATTGAATTTGAATACAAAATATTGTGCACTACATAGGATTTAAACATCAACCTTCCTGCAGCACAGAAAGAACGCATGTTGCATCTCAATTCCTTAGATGAGATGTGCAAGTCCGCATTGGAGCACACTGAGATAGTATAGAAATAGAGAAAGAAGTGGCATGACTCTCATATTAAGAGAAAATAGTTTCAAATTGGTGATTAGGCATTACTGTATGACTCCAGATTCCAAGAAATACTAGGCAAGTTACATACAAGATGGCTGGGCCCATATGAAATAAGCCATGTATTTGCTAATGGAGCAGCCCAGTTGACAACTATTGACCTAGTACACTTCAATTTATTAGTAAATGGACATTGGCTGTGTCTATATCACCAGCCCCAAACCAAAGAAGACTTCCTACAGCAATTCAGACAACCAATTCCAAATGAGCAACAGGTAACACTTCCTGCAGCAGAGGGTGCAAACCTTCTTCGTGCAGCCTCAACATAGCATTCCTTTGAGCATGTTCATAGTAAAAAATTCATTTCCAAATGAAGTTCCATTTGTCCATTCACTTTCTATATTCTTCTTTTCAACTTTTTTTTCCTCTCTACCTTCTATCCACCCATCTTCCACATCATCACCACTTTCCATTTCTATGTTTCAAATAAGAGCCACGTCAGCTGGCACATGTAGCTACCAGCATTGTTCCACTCTTGACACCTTTTTCTAGTGCATGCAATGATTGAATGATAGGTATAAACTTTTCATTAAAATTCTACTTTTAGCACATAGATTTAGGTAATTATATCTAGTACTGCGATAAATCTATGATTGCGGCATTAAGCTGGTTCCATACCTCGTGCCAAGTATGACAAGTGTGGACACTTGTCATCACTTCGTAGGGGGGAAGTGTATTAATTTCTAATGTCATTTATGATTATCCTTTTCATTACTCATAAATATTTTCCGTCACCTCAAATCTGTACTTTGGCCTTGTCTCATTAAATTTTGTTTCTATATCGCACAAGTGTCGTACTGTTATTCCCAAATTATCCTTGATTTTTAGACTTGATGTGACCCAAAATGACTATAATTAAACTATGTGGAAACTCGTAGTTAGAATTATAATTTATTTTTTTAAAGTGTCATTATCATTGTTTATGTCAAGAACAACAGAAGATTGCAAAAGAATTTTCGTAGTTTTAAGAAGAGCAGTCTGAAATTCAAAAAAAGAAATAAGGTAATTGTCAATTGTAGAGCAGATAAGTTGAAAATTGACAAGATTAAGCTACAAAAAAATAGAGGAGGAAAAAATTTGGAACAAATGGGAGCGGATCTGTAGCAGCATGAACCAGTGGATCATGGCATTTTTCTTTTAGATGTCAAAGTATTGAGGATATTTAATGCATGTGGTTGGTTGGGGTATTTCTTGAAATTAATAGAGTTTGATGAAGAAGTACCAGATAAATTTACAAACACATTTGGGGAAGGTAAAGAAACCGTATGGGGATTAACATTTATCATGATAGAAGAACAGATAGCAAAGGTAACCAAGTTACTAGCAGTTGGGGAACACTACCCCAATGTGCATGACGCCAAGTTAGCTCGGGCCCAGTTTACCATACCAAGTGACCCTCCTCTGGAGATTAACAAGAAAGGGTGAAAATAAATGTCTCTTCCTTTGCCATTTAATGAGCTGGAAACACACATTATCAGCTATTTTCCCTATGAAGGAAGATTTTCAAATTTGCATGCACATTATTTTAAGTTACTTAGCTATGTAAGGTATAATCTTCCAGTAAATGCTCCTAATTTCTTGTATAATATGCTAAGTATCAGCTTTGAGGAAACCCAAAAGGGGAATGAAAATTCTATCTCTCATCATTCCCTAATCAAATTTCTAGTAGAGAAATCTCTTAGGGAAGCCTCTTCTATGGCATGGTCATAATTTGTTTAGCATAAAACCCTGCAACCCTAGGTTGAGCCTATTGAGAAAACCAGCAATGGTGATGCTGCACCCACTGAACCAGCTGTTGAGAAAGTAAATCAAGAAATAGAACCCAAAAAACCTCAATAAACTAGGCCTTCACCTACTAATATGAGCAATTTACCTACTCCTTTCCAAAAGAAAGGAAAACAAAAAGTAGGAGAAGGAACTTTTGTTCCTGCAACCGAACCACAAAACCCCACAACTTTGAAAGGGAAAAAAAGAAAATCGGCTCCTACAGCAGATACTCCTACAGCAGAGAAACCCAATAAGGTTAGTAGAAAGAAGGATGTGGAGGTTGAGGAAACTCCTGTAAGAAGCCCTAGAATGAGAGGAAAACTTCCTAAAGTTTCCCCAGAAAGCCAATCTATTTCTCCCAAACAAGTTGATATAGAACCCCATGTTGAGTATGTTCCAAATGATTCCCCAACTTCGCTTGAAATTCCAGATATTTCTCAAAACCTAAATGAGAAATGTGATGTTGAACATGTTGTCTATCAAAACCCCCCCAAGAGATCCATTGGAATACCTCAGAAAGAAATAAGGAAGAATTTCAAATACCTCGTCAGTCTACCCACTCGAATAATGCCCTAGTGCCCTATAAAAGAACCTGGTTTACCAGCTACATAGAACAAGCATGGAGAGAATAGAGGAGGTAGAAAAATTAGATAAAAGAGTGTGGTCCACCCACTTTGCAATCACTCCTCTTTGGCTTATACAATAATTTTTTTTTAAAACAATCATGTAGAAAGAGGAAAAGCATAGAATGCATAAGGTAATAAAAGACCAAGACGAGGAAATAGAAGACCTAAAGGAGCAATTGACAAAGAAAAAACAAAGAATGGATCATGCCTTGAAGTTGGCTGATCAGATTATCAATTGTAGACCTCCTCTTAGGGTCTATGCTATTTGTTTAAAAGAACAGTTCCTTTTGTTCCAACGTATGATGACCTTAAAGAATATAGACTCTGAGTTCAAAATGACCCATGAATTCTATAGCCTATATCAAACCCTCCCTTCATGGAAGTAGAACCTACTTTGTGAGTTATACATGCACAACTTCATAATCCCTAGAGAAACTAAATGGAATCCTTTGCTATATATTGGGGATATACACCTGAGGGCATTGATGTCTTGGATGCATAATGAGGCAAAATTATGAAAGACAATTAGACAAATACAAAGATCAGGAGAAGTCAAAACCATTTCCATTAAGAGCTGAAAGAAGCCAATCTGATGTGATCCTCAAGGATTGGTTCACCCTTACCTATGGAAGTATCAAGGCAGAGACTAAGAAGAAAATATTTGATATCAGAACAGAGGTCTATGTAGAATATGAGGGGATGTCCTACTTTTTTTTTCAGAGATCTTTGGCTGGTGCTAGAAGCAGGTGGAGTAAACTACCAGAATAATTTAAGAAATCAGAGCCATATAGCCCTATTAATCTTTAATTAGCTATCCACAAAGCACCAAAGTATATCTAGCTAGGCAGGTAGATTAGACGCGAGCTCTGGTGTCCCCTTACAATGCAGTCGCCTATGCTCCTATGGCCGCTTTATAATGTCACTGTTGCAATGCTTGATCAACTGTGGGAGGACTATAGGGTGGATGTCTGGGAAAAGAACAGGGGCTTCTACTACACCTTTAAGAGCCGAAGAAGAGGAAGGACAGAGGTTGGGGAGTTCTGAGGAATTTCCAATAAATGCAATGCTTGAGGACAAGAATTTTACTTGATGGGGGTAGATGATGAGACAATTTATTATCTTTGTTTTATGTTATCTTGATACTTTGTTTAACACATTACCAAGACATTTGTCAACCTATAATTATGTGAACTTGTGATAAGTACAGTTAGAATCACCAAGCCCATGGGTAGTTAGCTATGACATGTTTTTCCAACTATTTTATATATATATATATATATATATATATATATATATATATATATATATTGTAGTACTTCATATAGCTATCAGAATGTGTGTTCTAATATTTGGACTGATTTGACTAAGTTTACTTGTATACATTTCCGCATGCTACTAACTTGCCAGGAAAAAGGAGCATCTTGAGACTGGTCGACGACATTAAATAAGAAAGGTTGAAGTCCATTTGGGATGGGGAAAATCATCATGGCATTGAGATACACATCTGCTACATTGGAGGATCCACCATCCCAGAGAATATAGGAGTATAGCTCTGCTATATTTCCTCAACATTCATTACCTTGTTGAATCGGTCATCCATACTTTATTACATATGTCGTGGGCAGTTACATTTTCTTTTTCTTCTATGGCAAGATTTAAGTTAGAAATTATCTTTATGTTTTGAATAAGCATCAATCCTCTATTTATAGGGATTTGATTATTAGTTTGTAAGTTTGAGAGTTTTTGGAAATATATTGTTGCATCTTGCACAACAAGTTACTTTTCTAGTTCTATGCATTTTTCTTATATAATCCATTTATGAAGTATAATGAAGTGATTTTGGTTTACCATCTGTGTTAGTAGTTAGAAAAAGCCAACCAAGGGGGACCACTTGGGAGGTGGACTAGATTAGAGTAGATTAGATTTACTTTTAGCATTTATAGTATTTCAGATAGGAGTTTACAGTTTCATTCCTGCAAAATTAGATTCATGTATGTTCCTACAGCACTTGCAAGGATAATTGTGGTAAATGCCATGGGTTGATATAATAGGTTTAAACTAAATTTTTAGTTTCTAGAATTAATTCCATTAAGTGGTCAAGTGTGTTTCTGTCTTGGATCAATAGCATAGGTTTCTTTTATGCATTTTTACTTCCTACAGCATAGGTTGTATGACTCTTTGAGAAACTTAATGCACATATCATGCTGTCCCATTTCAAGTATACATCCCTGGGTTGACAATTTAAATGAACCTCATGGTAGGAAAATTAATCCTTAGTTTGAATAAACTATTCCTAGGAGAAGCTTTTGCATCATTACTAGTACCTATTGTGAGGCAGTTCAATAAGGCTAAAGCTAAAAATGGTGATTTGAAATTCAAATTGAGAAGAGCAGAAGGTTTCATCAAGAAGCTTAAGGAACAACTTGAACTTTCTAGGAACCAAAGGCAAGACCTTACGGAATAGATAAAAGAGGAAGCTGATAATGATTCATCTATTTAGATCAAGCAGCTTGAATAGTAAAAAGAAGCATTGAAGCAGGAACATGAAACTACTTATATTCATATGGTTAAAGAAATTCAACAAGAGAGAGATGGAAAAACAAAAATTGAAGAGATCTTAAAGAATGCAAATGTTCAGATGGGAAAGATGCAGGTTGAAATTGATGACTATAGAATCAATTATCATGAATTAGAAAAATAAAACCAAATCATTAAAGGAGAACTTGTTGAGGCTAAGAACCACATTGAAAAACTTCATGCAAGCAGTGAAAATATTGACGAATGGAGGGAAAGACAAAAAAATAAAGGTGACATGACAGGAGTTGGCTTTGATAAATTTGAATGTTCTAAATCTCAAGAGAGGATATCTGAAGAAAAGACAGATGGAGAAAGACCTACAGAAGAAGAACCTAGAGAGCATATCATTCCTTTCAGAGGTAGATGCTTTGGATACAAAAAAATTGGTCACATGAAGAGGGATTGCAAAGGTAAAGCTCCTTATAAGCCCTTTTTGGTTATTGTTTCAATTGCTATGAATATGGACACAAGAAGACAGAATGTAGAAAACCTAATCAATCTCACACAAAACAAGACTACATCATAGAGGAGACAACAACTAAGATTACATGTTACAAGTGCAACAACTTTGGACACATTGCAAGGAACTATAGGTTACAGGTTAATTAGAACATACCATCTCCTACATGTTATAAATGTAACAATCAAGGACATATAGCAAATTTTTGCAGGTATAATGGATTTGTAAGTAACAGAAGATTGCCACCTATTGTTGTAAATAAAAATGTTGGTGATGTTGGAAAAAGTATTGTAGAATACATGGAAGAGTTTGACAGTTGATTTGTGAAGGATAGTGGTAAATTTTGGAGAGAGAAGGAGCAGAGTGAGCCTAAGGTTCAGGGAGATTTAGTAGATGCTACTGAACCCTCTCTAGATTTTGATACATCAACCTAAATGGCCAAGTGTGGCATTAGGAAGTGCTTTGGAGAAATATAATAGAAATATATCCATCCCTTGTTTATGTGGAATAAGCTTTTGTGATCTTATGGAGATTATATATGATTGGTTTGGAATGCCTATCTGAGATCGCATAGTTATACACATTATATCTTTTGATCACCATATTGATGGTCGAATGGATCATTCGCAGGCTTATGAGTTCATTTGGAAATGTATCAATTCTTACATGGAAAAGTATAAGTTTATACACTTGAACATATCTAATCACTATTCAAGCAGAGATGAAGGAGACTAGAGGAACAAGCAGAGAAGCTAGGGCATTTTTCATGATCGCTGAGCATGCATACCCTATTTCATCAAGTAAAAAGTATTTTGATCACTTGAAAACATTTGATTACTATGGATACTCCATTGATTTTTGATGTTAGTGAATGATCGGGGTATAAATTTAAGAAACACCCCTACAAGACTACTGAAGATGATCCCGAAGGCGTATTTTTGCAAACACCCTATGGTGTGCTTCATGTGGAAGACATTAGGGCATACATTCATTGAAACTATGAATCATTGGGATACTTTGAGATCTTCAATGAGATGAAATACATCATCAAGGAGGATAGGAAATGGAAGGATGAGTTCTCTCATTTAGAAAACCTCAGCATTATATGAATGGTGGAACTCTTTGAGTTTGACGAAGAAAAGTGGATCAAGATTGTACAAAGAAGAGTTCATGATCAGTTTTTATGGATTGGTGAGAATCTTGTTAAGATTTCCAGTGAGCTGATACATGATATTATAGGATTGGACAATTTTTTCATTATCCATGTTGTGGAGAAGAACATGAAGAAATAGGTGGAAACCCTTAAACACTCTAGATGGAATAAGAGAACGATGACCATAGCCAACATCTTTCAGCAAGATGTAAGGTTGATATCTATGATTTTGGGGTATAAGATTCATTATAGAAGCCCACCTAAGTTGGTTTCTATGGGATTCGTTATGATGTCCTATAAGATGGTGAAGGAGAATGTCAAATGTAATCTGTGTGAAGTTCTAAGACAACAATATTTAGAAAATGTCAAGTAGATTAAGAATGAAAAATCAAAGGCATTCAGGTTTAGATCATTATTGATACATATTTACATTCATATTGTACATAAATTTCTTGGAATTCACCCTAGAGCATGGAAAGAAAGTGAACCTACTGGGATTCAAATAAAAAATAGTTACAGGAGACAGTATAACACTTGGGTAGATGGGGAATTGTTTTCTATGTTTAAAATTCTACAAAGAAAAATGAAGGGGAGAGTTACGATACCTCAATAAATGGTTGAAAAGTACAAGGATAAAATATGTTTCATGGTTGAAACTGATTGTGTATGTTTCAAGGTAGTAGAGCCTAGGAAGAAGTGGAGTTACCATATGGGTTATGAGGTCAGTGCAGAAGTTCTAACTATGCAAGTAGAACATATATTATCTTCTAAGATTGATCCTTCCGAAGAAAGATGGGGAACTTATGAAGATAAATCAACAAAGATCAGAGAAGAATAGACCAAAGCATCAAGGAGGAGAAAAATTGAGAATGTAGTTGACAATCTTGCAACTAAGGTAGGAATTACCAAGGATGAAATTAAAGAACTGAGGAAAAAGATGGCAGAAGGTGTTTCTATATTGGCGACCACTGCTCATGCAGCCCTTCCACCTCTAGTGATGAAGGGTTCTCCCCTTATTAACACAAACACACAACAAAATTGAGAATAACAATGATTTGCAAAGACAGGAAATGGGGTTTCTATTATCCACCATGAAATGAAATTACAATATTCTAAAATATAACAACCACATTTAGAAATATAACATGCACATTCAAAAATATGACATGCACAGCCACATGGGAATTTTATTACAATATTTTGCAAGCTAGAGCCACCAGATGTATATCTCAGAACTACCCTAGACAACCCTATGGGCCTTCAATATATAGGCAATTTTAACCGCCCAAGAAGATTCTAGAAATCAAACCCTAAAGTTTGAGGCCGACCATCCCTAAGATATTACTATTCATTTTTATTACATTAGAATATTCCCAAACAACTTCGGAACCCAAAAAGAAATTTTGAAGGAACTTTAAATTTTTCAACTTTAGGTAGTGCAACTTTCGGAGACCATAACTCATCACCTGTTGACCCGATGGTCCACCGTAAACCCATTTTGAAAATGCCACGAAGTGCTCTACAATCCCAAACTAGCACAAGCTCCAGTCAGACAAGGTTTTGACCCCATTAGGATCCTCTAAAGCCTTCATAACTAAGTTCAAAGTTTATGTACCCTATTGCCAATACCAAAAATATTCAACATCTACAAAACTAGACATCTGGCAATGAAACTTTACTGGCATGGTGATACAATCAAAGTGAACCTCCAGGGAAGAAAATAGAGCATTTTGAGCTCAAAAAAAAACTTACTAAAAAAATAGTAAATTTACAGATATAGAAACTTTGCACAAAATAGCTCTTATTGAAAAGAAACCAGAAAATATTTTTGGGTGATGCAAGATTGCTCTTACACCCAGGATGCTCCTGCATCATCCAGAAGATGAAAAGGTTATCAGTCCACCTTCTACTATGATCAATGTACTTGACACTACACCTACACCACCCAAGAGGACATCGCAGGAAGAGAAAATAGAAGAGATACCTATGAGAGGCACAAGGTCCTCCCAAAATTTTTCACCACCTAAAAGACAGAGGACTGAAGTAGAAGAGGAGAAAGTGAAGGAAAAGAAAGTGGAAGAGAAGAAAATAGAGGAAAGACATCTTTGGAAACCATATCTAAAGATGTTGGCGAAGAGAATCATTAATCAAGGAAAGCTCAATCAATTGCCTAGATATTATGAGAGATATGATGAGAAAGATAATATTCTAATTGAAGATTATGTCATAGATCATATGCTTGTATTCAAAAATAATATACTTGAAATAAAAGGTAGTATTACTAAATATTTGTATGAGAAATTTGAAATAAGGAAACAATTAGCACTAAGAGAGGATGATCAGATAAGGAGGAAAGCTATAGATGATATGCTAGCTATTGTATCATATGATGAACATGAGAGGATACTGAAATCCATAAAACCCTTGTTGATAATTAAAGCAAGACTAATAAAAATTATGGGAAGAAAATATGATGAGTGCATAGAGGACACACATAAAGCTATTTATAAGATTCTAGTGGAGACTAAACCTGAGAAGTCTTCACCTCCTAATTCGAAAGATACTAAGCCCAAAATTATTCTTACAAGAGAGTCCTTCAAGCCTGCACTAATGAACATTTCTTCACCTAAGGATGGAGATGATAGCAGTTTGTTTTCCGGTATAGTCAAGCAACCAGACTTCTCTTTTGTTGGTGTGCATGTGTCTTTGGACACCTCACGAGATACAAGTGACCCTTTTCAAGGGAGTAGTGATATTGTTACTCTTATTGATGGAAGTGATGAACAGAATGAGACAAAGAAGGAAGTTGATACTAAGGAAGAACAGAAAGAGAGTACAGCTGAGGTAGTTTAAGGAATCAAAACTAAATTTGAAGTTAAGCAAGAAACACATGTATCTATTTCTTCAACTTTATTATTGGAAAGTAGAAATAAACCTCTGAATATTGATGTTTATGGTATGGATGAGGATGAACTAATGAGGTTATCTTACATAGCCTTTTCTATGGCCAAAGAGAGATCATAACAAAAAACATTAAATAAGTCAAAGGTATTGGAAAGAGAAGTTGATAGAATCAATAAAATTCTACCCCTACCTATTACTTTCCAAGGAAATGACACACTTGACAACTTGAACAAAGTCCTGGATGACTTTGAGTCTTTGGAGAAGGTCACAGCAGTTAGAGTAGGACAAGAGTACATGGTGAAGAAGCTGGAAGAATTATGTAAGTCAATAAATTGGGATTTGGGTATACTAGACAACATTATTACTGAAGAAAAGTCTTGTATAGCTTATGGAAGAAAGGTATACGATTACTGTATAAATCCCCTTATGCATGTGAAAGATATAAATAATATTATTGAGAAAACAAAAAAGACTTTAGATGGATTGGTAAAGAGTTGTGGGTCCTTTTCACAAACTGTCACTGATTTAGAAAAGGAAGTGTTTAGGCTGTTAGAAAAGATCAGTGTGCTTGAGACTGAGAAAAGGAGAATATTGGGAAGATTTGGTGTGTTGAGGAGTCTAGTCACTCCTAAACTATCAATTCTGGAAAAACACCTTTCAAAGATGGAGAAAGTGAAGAAATCTCTTACTGCAGACATGCATATGGCACTAAAGGCTGTAGAAATATCTTCTTTTTCTTTGAATGGTTTGATTCATGTTAGTCAAATCCTAGTAAATACATGGACTGTAGAGGCAAAGATCTTTGAAACCTCTTTCCAAGATGTACTTCACATGGTATGAGTTTTTGATGAGTAGTTGTGCAATTTTTGATATGTATATAGATACTATTTATTGTACACCTTTTTCATTGATGTCAAAAGGGGAGTAGTGAGTATGAAAAATATGCACTTAGTTTGTATTTTGGTATTGAGCACTTAGTCATTTTTCACTAAGTGTTACCATCAATGCCAAAGGGGGAGATTGTAGGCAAGTGTTCTGATTAGTATAGGTTGTCATTTATGTCAATACTACTCATTGGCATGGTTTCTTGGAGTACAACACAGTTTTGGATATTCAATTTTGAAAAAAATGACTAAGTCCAAGATGCAATTAACAGAGTACAATTACATAGTTTTGATCAGTGAGCACAATATGCATCAAACTAAGGTATGTGATCTTAGAGAAGTGTACTATGGGATATTATAGACCTTTAGTTAAGGTCACTTGGATTTTGGAGTTGACTAGACGGAGTTAGAATATGTGGAAGACAAGCGAAGACAGTACAATAGCGATACAGGGAAGATGAATGGTCGTGATGATTAAGGGAGTAATTTGAGGAATCCAAAAGTGCTACTTTGGATTTGGATTGGGTCCTACCCTAATTTTATTAGAGTATGATCATCGACCATGTATTTGACATTTGGTTAAGTGTTGGACATGTTTTGTGATGTTCTTGTGAGTCGACTAGAAGAACTTTTTGAGATCGAGTATATAAGTAGAGTTATTTTATGATGCGAAGATGTATGTGGAATGCATAGATGCATTGTTATGTCAGAATTAGATAGAAGTTGATGTGAGCTATAACTGGGACTACTTAAGCATAAAAGATGCTTGTATTGTTCATTTTGATAAATCATTGTAACATAATGGTATTGCTTTGTAAGAGTAGTGTGCTCATTTTATACCCCTGACAGGGTTTCTATCCTTTAACAAGGATATGTATTAAATGTAATATTCAGATCCTAACAAGGTTAGGTCTCCTAATAGGGACACTATACTCTTAGTGAATTATTTGTAGGTATCATCCCCACTGGGATTTTTCCTTGGTCAGGGTTTCCTCATGAACAAATCATGGTGTTATGAGTTGTTTACTTTATGTGCATGTTCTATTTATTTCAGTAATTGCATGGTTAAGTTTTAATTGGTTAAATAATTTTATAAAGTGTTGTAATACTAATTCACCCCCCTCTCAGTATTACTTAATCCTAACAAAATATTTTGATTCCGTCAAAAGGTTGCCTAGAAAATCCTCCTATCCTGATTCTAATTATGCAAGATAGACCATTTTTACTTTATGTCTCAGTGTCACCCAATGCTTTAGCAGCCTTATTGGATCGGTGTGATGACAATAGAATGGAAAGAGATATCTACTATATTAGTTGCATTCTTGTTGAGTATGAAACTCAATACTCTGCAATAGAAAATAAATATCTCTCTCTTATCTTTGCAACAAAGAAGTCGAGGCATTACCTCCTAAAAAAGCTTGGGTTATTACTAAGAATGTTCTTCTTAAACATATATTCTCCAGGATTTATCTTTTTGGAAGATTGGAAAAGTGGGGAATATTGTCACATATTAGTTAGAAAAATATCCCTCACCTAAGATATTTCCTGCTTTGGACCTATTCCCTAATGAGAATTTATTTATAATCAATGGTGAGCCCATGTGGGAGATGTTTTTTAATAGTTCAAGATGTCAGACTAGTTTTTGAGTATATGTAATTTTAATTTCACTTGAGGGCAAGCTAGTTCCTCTTTCCTTTTGTCTTGTGTTTCATTACACTAATAACATCGCTGAGTACAAAGCCCATATTACTATTATGCATGATGTGAATTATTTTAAAGTTACACATATACATATTCATGGTCATTCTATTTTTATTGTAAATCAAATAAAATGAGCATATTGTACTAAGAAATCAAAGTTATCCCAGTATCAAGATTTATCCTTGACCCTTCTTAAGAAATTTTCTCAATATACCATCGATGGCATTCCTAAGAGAGAAAATTTTCAGTGGATGCAATGGAAATTATAGATTCCCTTATATCCCCTAACTATAACATGGATTAATATCACTTTATGGTACACGTTCTTAGCTCTCATGTTGTGTCATATAAGATGGATTTCAAGAGCCTTATCTACACACATAGACTCGAGAGAATGGTTCTCTAATATTTACATAGTTTAAATCTAGGAACATTTATAATAATATGAGTAGGACTACTCATGTCTATATTTGAAAGCTCTTAGCACGGTATATAATTTTATCTAATGTTCTCTATTGGAGGTCCTATAATGGTCTTCTTTTATGGTGCCTTACTAAGGATGAGACACCCCTTTCCCTTTGCAAAGACCATTATGACTCCACCAATGGACATGTTTGTAGTAGATCCTTAGATCATAAGATTATCCATATGGGATAGTATTATAAAGTGATGGAATAAACATTTTCCTTTGTCAATAAATGTCCCCAATGTCAACAATACAAGAATCTAATTTGAGCTTCTTCACAAGAACATTAGACTCGGGCTTTTCCTTGGTCATTCCAAACTTGGGGCCTATATATCATTGGAAATATGGATCCCCTTACTCTAAAGGACATACCTTAATCATAATGTATAGTGATTAATTCACAAAGTGGGTTGAAGTATTCTTGCTAATACCTACCATGTCTAAAGTAATCTTTTCTTTCTTATAAATAATATCATTTCTTGTTTTTGATTGCCTTCTACCATTATTTATAATAATGTTACTTCATTAAAAAATAAGGAATTAAAGGAATTCCTCAATAAGTTCTACATTCAACACCGATTCTCTACACCTTACTATCTACAATCTAATGGCCACATTGAAGAATCTAACAAGGCCATTGAGCAGATCTTGCATAAGATAGTGAATAAGCATGGTAAGGATTGGCATACTCAATTGAATTACATATTATGGGCCTATGGCATGAGTGTTTGTATGGATACTAGAAATATGCCTTATAATCTCATGTATGGTGTCGGTAATATCATGGGTCTTGAGTTGGAAATCATGTAGAAATCCCTTCTTTGCAATTTTTCCTAAGAGGGTTGATTAATGTACCTATCATGTTAACTGTCTATATTAGCCTGAATTCCTTGATGAGTGTTACTTAAATTCCCTTCAACACCTTCAAGCTTATCAAAAATATTTATCTAAGTAGCATAATCAAAATGTTCTCTCTCAAAATTTTAAAGTAGGTGATATTTTTCTCTATGCGAACCAACAAAATATAATTGTATCACCCAACCAAAGAGGGAAATTTATCCCTAATTGGTTGGGTCCTTATATTATCACCTTCAACCTATAAACACCATGCACTTGTGATGATACTATGCGTAGGTTATTTCTATGTTTCATCTACATGATCCTTGTTGTCTATCATATTAAGGTATTTGTGTTATGACATTTCATCATCCACATATTCTAATGATTCCATTATGTTATGATTTATACATGTGTATGTCTGGTTAAGTTAATTCATTAGGTTTTAGTCATACGTGTGTGTGATCTCATTACATGCATAGTATAAGACTATCATCTATATCATCACATATCATTAGATCATCATTGCATTTAATTAACCATGTGTATAACATATGTAAACATTAATTCATGATGCCATCTAATATAAATGTACATCATAAGAACATCCATGGTATATATAAAAACAAATAAAATACATATACAAGAACACATAATGGTTGAATTAAAATTTATATATGTATATCAGTATTATAAATGGCAATATACATGTGTCACATCACTACAAAAACATGTGATGTTCATATATGTGTATATAAATATATATCTATAGAGTAGGGGATTTTCTACCTTCCACAAGATAAAATATTCCTCACACTACATCAATGATATAGACACATGAAGCTAAGAGAATAATCTTAGATTATTTAAATTAACTACAAACTGACTTACCGAAAATAAGATAATTCTATATAAACTAGAGTAGGGGTATGAATATTAATAGTCTAAGATTATAAAGGATAAAATATAAAAGAAGATGATAAATCACAATATATAGTACATATTCATCTTTTAACTTCATAAATGGGAAATAAAAAATATAAACTATATACCAAACAAGTTTGGAGCTCTCGGCCTTGGACGACAACCTGCAATTGGGACGTTTGTGCATTGTATTGTAGTATTGTTTGGAAGAAAATAGGGAAACAATATAATGTGTTAACCAGCCCAAGGTCCCATATCTAAGTACCTATACACACAAAGACATGGAAACATGTTGGGGTTGTATAGAATTTTTCCTTTGTCAAACTCTCGCTTTGGTGTTCCCATCTCCATAAACAACTAGATAGATAGGTGTATGATAAACCAAAATGGAGACAAGAAAGATAAATAGCTCCTTGCTTAATGGAAGTGAACCCCTATTACACAAATACAAATAATAAGAAAAAAACCTCACTTGAGAGAGGAAATCCCTTATTTTACAAAGATTAGATGGATAGTAAAAACAAACCTCACATGAGGGAGAGAGTGCCTTACTACCTTAAAAGGGATTATTATTTCAAGACACATTAATAGATATATAAGATAATAATACTAAATAAACAAAGATAGTATAAAAATGCAAACAAGATAGATACAAGTGTAGAATTTATCAAGTTGAGAGTGAGATCCAACAGAGCTTCCCTGTGAGAGATTGAGAACAAAAAAATGAAAGAGAACACTTAGAGAGTTGGAGAGAGAAGGATCCAAAGATCTAGAGCCCTACAAATGAGCTGAAAATACTCTTTTATCATTGCAAACAGGAAAAATTAGATGTTTTGTATGCATCCAATAGAAGGGGCACGCGTCGAAAGTAGTATTTTATTTTCAAATTTTGTGGATGCTAGTGCGTCGTATCGACATCCACACATTGCATACGCGTCTAAATATATTAGCCTCAAACTTTGATAATAGATCATGGACATTGTACTATGAAGGGTCATGATGTTGAAATGTGGTCATTTGATCAAGGCCCCTTATTTCTAACTTACATACCTTGATTCGAAGTGTCATAAATGTAGGGGTTCAATTTTAGGACACTGCATTTTTCCCCAACTTTAGTTAGCCAATCATTATGAGGGATTAGGTGCACTAAAGTTATGCTTGTTAGACATAGAAGTAAATTGAGTGCATTAATTACTTATTGAAAAATTTAACTACGAAAGAATTTACCTATGTCAGGTGGTAGATTGGACTCAAATGAGTTTCCCTTAGTGGTCAATGTGGATTGCTCTACAAAATTGAAATTTTATCAGTGTCAAAAATAGAAGAAACTACCCCGATGAGAAGAATTCTTAAGAAGTGTTAGTTTGAGTCAGAAGTGAAAAATTAGTTGTAGGGAATAGTATGCCCCCCCCCCCCCCCCATGTTTCTACCCCCAGGGGGTGGGGAAAACATGAAGAAAAAGGGACCCAAACATGCCACAATTTTTTTTTACATTTATGGGCCCATTTTTGGATATATATGGGCCTAGTGGGTCCATAAAAGAATCATTTTCATTATTCATGGCGAGGCTTTTGCTGAAATTTTGAGCATTTGAGAAAAAATGCCTTGCAAATAGGATTTTAGAACCCTCAAGATCAAGGAGCTTAAGGGGGTCAATCTCGGATGAGGTAGGATTCTTTTTTCCTTCTTGAGTACATTATTTGTCATTTTTTGTCATTTTTCTCTTTTCAAGTAGTGCGGGAATCTGA
>MU226930.1:2094968-2109685 GCA_018584345.1 Thuja plicata | reverse complement strand
GTCTTGTTTTTGCCCTGGCATCCGAGATATCCTGGGGTTGGCATCCTCAGGACACACTTTTGTCTTTGCTTAATTTTAGAGTGTTTTGCATGATTGAGTGTATAACTGATGCATCATTATTGTGCCCTTGTAGGTTCTCCCAGAGGTCACAAAGCATACATATGGGCATGTGCTAATGATGATCTAAGATCGTCAGGTAGAGTTGACTTGAGAGGAGCAGTATACTATTTGCCAAGTAGGCCTGTGGTGGGTGTAACTGGTTCCTAAGATGATTTTCCATGACCCTATGTTGATGTAAATCATGGAGCATTGGGACACAGATACAATGTCCTTCCATCTCCCTATCGATGAGATAGAAGTTACCTTGGAGGATTTGCATCAGATTATGTGCCTACCCATTTGTGGGGCATAGATATCACTAGATGATCCACTCTCGGTACAAAAGCTATGTGAGAATCTATAGTGGGTGGTTGGGAAGATATCTAGTGATATTGGACACATCTACCTACACTAGTTGGAGAAGGGACACGGCATGATCCTATTTTTGTGATGCATACTGATTACCACAGTAGCATTACAGGTGTTGATAGATGGATAGGATTCCCACCTTCCTGGGGGCCTCATTCCTTACATCAGAGCTATGGAGGAGATATGGTAGGTATATGCATGGGGATGAAGCATGCTCTCTCATCTATACTATGCTATAAGTTGTTGTGTCCAACATGAGTTTCACAGTATTACTTGCCTACACTCTCCTACAAGTCTAGATTTTTTAGCATGTTACATGCACCAAACCTGTGGGATTTCCCATATATATTAGTAGACTACTTATTCGAGCCCACGCATATCATATATGGCATGGGGATTGGAGATTCAGAGACTTGAGACACTTGATAATCAACATGGACTGCTTGGGTACTCGCGATATTATCTAGCACCTATATCAAAGCATGACCATATGGAGATCCAGTGAGTTGGATCACATGCAATGGGACCACTTCCTAATAGGGAATCACAATTACATTATGAGGTCATACTATTGGAACTGTTGCATGAGGTAGTTTAGACAGGTGCAGATGGTACTAGTCGCCATGTCTACCTACTTAAGATTAACAAGGATTCTGGTACAGTCTTAGGATATACATAGGTTGACTATTACATATGTTCCTAATAGACCTCTTGGAGGGGCTGATAATGATGCAACCCCTACACTGGGAATTAATGATGTTGGTGTCACAGATGGATTTTCTCAGTGGTGGGCCTAGTCAAGACCTAGGCCTATCTTCCCACCAGATGCAGTGGTCAGATATCCAATCCCACTTGAAAATGATGAGGGTGATTATCATTCACCTCAGATAAGAGGGAGAGGGTTCTCCTATGAGGATTCCTTTGAGATATGCCAAGACTACAAATATCATATGATGAGGCTCAACCATCCCTCATATAGAGAGATTCATATCTCACCTCCATGATAGGTTAGAGATATTAGACAAGTACTAAGTTGTGGGATGCATTGAGGGAGTGAGACCACGAGGCTGTTAGGGATGATAGTGCAGAGTATTCATGTGATTCTCTTCACCTACAAGTTGATGAGCTCTAGTAGTAGGTAGACGTGGCTCAAAGCGGTGCATTAATTGACCTAGATCATCCCCAAGTATGAGAGAGAGAGAGAGAGAGCTAAAATTCAATCTCTTCCAACTTGGAATTCTCTCATTGACTCCTTCGGTTTTCTGGAATCTACAACGAAGATTCTTTCGAATCTGCACATTTCTCTCCTTGATTCTCCATTAAATCAACTCACCATTCTTCGGCGAATCTGTAATGTTTAACTCAACCCTTCATCGAGGATCGTTTTCTCTTGGGTCACCGACCAACAAGAGAAAAATGACTCATCTGAAAATGATAATGTCAACATAGTAATATTGACAAATGTGCCCCACCATACTTGCTAAATCAAACACACCCGTGGTCGATACATATGTACGGGTTCTTTGCACCTTGTGTGTCTTTTGCAACATGGGCCCGTCACCTTGCCTCCTCACAGCGAACACCGAGCCCACTGTAAATGTAAACAATCTCTTCACCATGCGGTTGCTCCCAACATTGTCGTTGTCGCACAGTCTTTGGTCCCCACGCGGCCTTTTCGCCATTAACAAAACCAAGCCACCCACATTAGAGGAAATGCGATGGTCTTTGCTGTCAACTTGGAAGCGGCATGTACCAACTTCCGGCTCTGCAAACATATTTCTCGGGCCTCCTTCAACTGGCTATTAAATGTCATTCTGCAGTCTCTTCGCAGTCATAAACAACCTTCACTACCATGACTTAGACACTCGCGTGACTTAAAAACTTCCGCCACCTTTCTCGAAGCCGCTGGCATACATGGCGGCCACACATGGTTATGTAACGGTTTTTGTTTTTTCCAAACCGTTGCCAAACTTCATTGTATGAATCCATAGGTCGATTTTAAACCACAAATCGACTTCTGATACGGGGACTGTTACATCCACCCGATACATTAGCAAAATAGACCATTAAATGTTGGTTCTAACCAACTCAAACACCTGCTACATAAATCAACACGGATTCTTTAATGTCATTCTTAATACTGCAAAACCGATTCGTTCCATCACCACATTCTTTCATCTCGAACTTTGAAAACAAGAAAGAGATACAATAACTAACTTTGCGAACTCTAATTTCATAAGGAACTAACATTTTCGATAGAGAGGGAGAAATCAAAAGACATTTTCAGAAACCATTTTAAGGAAAGACAACCTATTAAACTCCAAAAACATACACTGCGCACTACACTTTGCATGGCTCTCTGGCTGAGAGCCCTAATTCTTCTCCCACTTTTTACTCTTACTCTATCCTCTCCCTTTTCTCTCAACCATCGACCCTTTTTGAATCGGTTACATTCTCTCTTTTTTTAAAGAGATTTTCATTTTCGGTTACATAATGATGGTTATTAAAGACCATCTTGGATAGTTATAACTATCCACCTTTCATGCCTTATGTTGCTTATGTTGTCTCATTACGGAGATTCCCATATTCCTATTACAATGGGAATGTATTTTTAAATACACTATAATGCCATTTTAACCCACTAAAACATTGCATTTTTAACGCACTAAACCATTTTCTAACATGGTTCCAGGAAACTCTAATTAACGTTATGAACCTTGTCATCATGGTCCAAGGTCGAGGGGTCTCCCATCAGAGAGAGAGAGAGAGATGTTCCTCCATGTGCAGCTTGAAAAGATGAGAGGAAAGCTTAGAGGGTTGCATGAAGTGAGCTTAGCCACTCGATCATGTTTTTTATTAGTGCAATAGCCAGCACAGGATTTAGAGGCACCAGCTCCAGCACGTTCAAGGACTCATGCACCAGAGTCTTGGGATTTTGATAGAGATATTTTTGAATATGATGTATAGGATTCTTTTTGTAACATAAATATACACATCACATGTTTTTATAGTGATGTGATACATGCACATTTGATATTGATGATGTATATATACATATTTATTATTTTGATCGACTCATGTGACTCATAGTTGTTATTATGCTCTCTTTTTCCATGTATGCTTATAGATGTATGTGGTTAGACTATATGGCATCATATAGTTTATGTTTTTCATGAATATTTCATATGATGATTTGATACCTATGGATGGATTTTGATACTAGCTTAGAAATATATGTATACATTAAATTTTGTACATATTGTAGCTTTAGCATCATGATTATCACATTGTGCACACACACATGTATGCAGATACATGCATGGTTACATAACATAAAGACCTTTTCATTTTCATTATGGAATACCATAAAGTCACCTTACAAGATCATAGGACATATGAAACTTTAAGCATAATATCATCCATATCAAACAGTTTGTAGGCTCTAGACCCATAAACAAAGGTAATAATGTACGGATCTAACCAGTTAGGACTAAAATTTCCACTCTGGTTAGGTGGTGCATTTACATTTATCTGCTTCTCATAGAGAACAAGATCACCTACTTTAAATGTATGAGTGAGAACATTTTGATTGTATTTCTTAGAAAGGAATTTCTGATAAGCTTGTTCGTGTTAGAGAGTTCTGAGATGACGCTTGTCCAACATTCCCAACTAATACAAGTGATTGAAGTGATTAATTTCATCATCAATTAATCCCCTCGGGGATACATGCAAGGATGGAATTTCTAACTCAGGGAGGAAATATAGCATCAACATCATATACATGGCTATAAGAAGTTATTCTGGTAGCCGTATGAATACTCATGTGGTATTCCCATAATGCATTAGTTAATTGAGTGTGCTAATCCCTTCCATGTTTGTTCACTATTTTTTGCAATATTTTCTCAATGGTCTTGTTACGAGCCTCAGCTTGACCATTGTATTTTGGATAATATGGTGTAGAGAGATGATGTTGAATATGAAACTTCTCGATGAATTGCTTCACTTTCATGCTCTTGAAATACGTACCATTATTGAAGATAATGGTGGAAGGCAATCCAAAATGAGAAATGATGTTATTCAGATTGAGATCATAGATTGTTTCCATATTGGTGGACCTTATTAGATCCCCTTCAACCCACTTTGTGAATTAATCCGTAACTATGATGATAAAGGTATGTCCTTTTGAGGATCGCGGAGATATCTTGTTGATAATATCTAACCCCCAAGTCTAAATAGGCCATCAGGAATTCAGAGTTCGATGCTCATGGGAGGGAGCTTTTATTAGATTACTATGTTGTTGGCATTGGGAACACTTCTTGACAAAATAAAAGGAATCTTGTTCCATTTTTTAGCAACAGTATCCCACGTGAATTAATTTTTGTACTAAAGATTTACCACCGGTGTGCCCTCCAATAGACCCCAAACGGGCTTCACAAAGAGAAAGGGGTTTTTCATATTTAGTAAGACATCATAGAAGGAGGTCATTATATGACCTATGATATAGAAAATATGATAAGATCAAGTAACAAGCGGAAAAAAAATTTATTTTGATGCGGACACTTTTGCTTGTATTGTTAGGGAAATTTTCATTTTTAAGATAGATGTATATATATCATAAAATCATTCTCCTGAATCTATATGACCACATATGAGATTATTGGAGATAGGTTGGTCCAATACCACTAGAGATTAGAGAACATGCATGACAAAATGATATGCATCTATGTTGAAATTGTGTTACACTAGGGAAGTCGCGCTTGCCATTGCATCCACATGTTGATTCTCTCTCCTTGAAATGCTATCTATCATGTAATGGGCAAATTATTTGAGAAGAGTCAAGGATAATTCTCTATAATAATATAGATTTGATTGTTTTTCTCTATATTTCCTAGTGATTTTACTTACAATCAATTCATAATCATTGTGTATACGAAGATGTGTAACCTCAAAATAAATCATAGCATGTAGCCTAGCTATGAGGGCTTTGTACTCGGCGATATTATTTATGCAATGGAACTCCAAGTGGAAAGATAGGGGAACAAGTTTTCCTTCAGGGGATATCAGTATGATACCTACCCCTGAACCTGTTTAACACCTAGTCCCATCAAAGTACATGTCCCAAATAGGATCATGACTAATGATCTATATATTTTCATCATGAAATTAATCTACAATAGGGAATGTTTCTAGGGATGAAGTCATCGCTAATTGGTTAGCAGCCACTTTCCCTTTAACTGACTTCTGAGTTATGAATTTAAGATCAAAATTAGAGAGTAACATGACCCATTTAGCTAGTTTTCCTAATATATATTATCTAGACAATAGATAGAGAAGAGGTGCTTTAAAAGATCATTCTTGGTGAGAACTTGAGTTTCTGCATAGATTAGGTAGTGTCTCAGCTTCAGTGTGGAAAAAACTAAAGCTAGACATTGCTTCTCTATAGAAAAGTATTGAGTTTCATAGTCAAGCAAGATGTAGATAATATATTAGACATCCCTCTCGTTACCACTGTCATCATATTGAACCAACAAAGCTCCAAGAGCATTCAGAGATGCAAAGATCTAAAGGAGAACAGGGCATTCATGCATATCCAACATCAAAATAGGAGGATTGGAAAAATAGTCCTTGATAGAATCGAAGGCTATTTGGCACTCCTCATCCCATTTGAATTGCAAATATTTATTCAATATTCGCGTGAAGGGCAAGGTCTTGTCGGCCTTTTGAGACACAAATCTCCTTATGGCCTAGATTTTTCCTTGCAAGCTATGGAGTTGAGAGGATGTTGACAATAACATCGATCTTATCTATGTCAAATTATATTCCCCTTTCAGAGATAATAAACCCCAATATTTTTATGGCGTCAAAACCAAAGATATGTGTAAGAGGAGTTAATCTCACCTTGTATCTAGATGCGTAGCCTTTCAAAGATAAGTCAGAGATTGTCAACATGGCCATGATGAAAGATAATTTTTTCTAAGATTTCATCCACATAATCTTTCAAGATATTATGGATGAAGTCATAGAATATGAGATTCATTTCTTTTTTATAGGTTATACCAATGTACTTCAACCCAAACAGAATGACTACATAGAAAAAGGTACCCCAAGGGGTAGTAAAAGCAGTCTTCTATTGATCCTCCAAGTTTATTTGAATCTAGTTGTATCTTGAGAAGCTATCCATGAAAGATAGAAGTGCATGTCCAGTTGTAGAATCAAGAATCATATCAATGTTGGGTAACATAAAATCATCTTTTGAAGATGTCTTATTCAAATCACGGATGTTTATGCATATCTGAATATGTCCATCAAGTTTTCTTATAGGTACAATATTCGATATCCAAGATGAATATTCAATGGGATGAATAAAAATAGCATTTAAAAGCTTTTCTATTTTGGTCTTGACCATCAAGGTGATCCTCGAATTCATCTTTTGGATCTTTTTCTTTACGGGTTTAACATCGGGTGTCAGTACTATATTGTGAACCATGACTAATTCATCAATACTTGGCATATCCTTGTACGCCCAAGTGAAAACATCATAATATGAGTGTAGGAGGTCAGTATGTGACTTAAATTCTTCTGAAGAAATGCACTTTCATACCTTAGTGGTTATTTATGGATAGTTAGGATTCATAGGGACTTCAGTAGTGTCACATTTTATAAGGATACTATAGTCTTCTAGATGTGGCACGAAAGGATTATCCTTAACACGAGAAAGATGGATTCCTTCATTCATATTTTTTACACTCTCTCCAAAGTATGTTTAGCCTTCTAAACAATAGCGAAGTCACTACTTATGATGATAAGAAGGTAAGCAATCATAAAAACCCAAGAATTCTTTAAGATCCTCTTTCAAAGAGATTGATTCAATGAGTTGCAGATGAACTAACTCCAAGGGCTTAGAAAGAATCATGTTAATGTTTAACTAGGGTTCTTCCTTACATTCAGAAGGACGATATCACAATCTAGTGGTATGGCTTCCAAATTTAGGTTATAAGGGAACCCTGATGCCTTCATGGTCAGACCCGCAGCTTCATCCATTGTAAGCACATCTAGAAACCATCTCATATCCCCATATATAGATCAAGTGAAGCTCTTTTGAACTTGATGGATTGGTGTAGAAGAGATTATAAATTTGGTATGAATCATTGAGCTTTATAGAGGCACAGTCCTCTCTTGTAGCCACAATGAAAGCTATTTTTGGGATCTTCAGGTTGACCAAGTTGACCTTGTATTCCTTGATATGAGAATCACTGAAACCTAAAATTCCTCATTCATCACCTACACATGCATTAACTTCTGGAGTTCAAGGATGACATTTAGTGGAGATGGATTCTTGATTTTTTCTTAGGGGGATCAGCCCTACGATAATCGACTTTAGGAGGAAAAGGAAATTCCTCAACCTTCGTCTCTTGGGAACATTCCTTGTGAACGTCTCCACTAGGTGGGGTTAAAGAGGAAGGTGTCTCTACAATAGAGGCCATTAAAGGAATGTAATTCCTAAATGGGGGAGAAATTGAAGTCTGGCCTACAACCACCACTTGACATAGATGTATGGAGTCGGGATCATATTTTATTGTGACTACTTGATTATCTACCAAAAACTTGACAGATGCATGTAGGGTAGATGAGTCTTCCCCTACGGAATGTAACCGATTTTTTCCTCACAAGAGGTTGTAGAGAAGAGGCCCTGGCTTTACATAAACCAAGGTAGGAATGACCACAAGGCTGGTCATCTAGGGTAGAATAACTATACCCAAAGTGGTCTTTCTCATGTTGTCAAATCCTATAATGAATAAAACTATTTTGAATGATTTTTTACCCACCTTGATCTTTGGGAGTAGGTCCAAACCACATACGTGTAGTATTGAACTAGTGTCAACGAGGGTTCATCTTATACCTACACCATTTACAAATACTATAATCATCAATGGCTCTACTAGATTCCTTATCTCTGGAGGTGGGAGTTCATGTGGATAGAACGTAATATTCAGCATATCTACATGAATATTATCCATCAAGGAATTCACATCTACTGGCCTTGTGGAGGAAGGAAGTAGAATCTTCTGAAGAGCTTCGTGAAGCATCCCTTGATAAACTAGGGTTGTCTAAAGAAAGTCCCAAGGTAAGATCTTAGCAGGAGTAACATGAAATTTCTCAATAAGATCATAATCACTGGCTTTCTTAGGCATGGGTTTAGGGGCTTGAGGAAGCTTGGGCTGAGGAGATGGTAAAACTGTAGCAAGTTGGCAGAGATTATCCTTATTTCCTTGAGTGTTATAGGAATGAGAAATAGTGTTATACAAATCATTCCTATATTGAGAGAACTTAGTAAAGAGATTTAAAGAACCACTTCCTCACAACACATCATGTGTGGACTTTACCTTTTTAGGTGATGGGCTAGAGACAATGAGGCAAATGAGTGGTCCCTTGGGTTTCAAGGGCACTGCCAAGACTACCATGACATTTACGGATTCACTAGGTACTAAAAAATAAGTCATCTTACACAAAAGGTGTTTAGTGGACTTGGAATAATGATAATATGTTCTTAAGAAGTCATCTAAGATGTCATCTAATATGCCAAATTCATCCTTATAGAATGTCTTGTCAAATGCATCAAATCCTTTAAGGAAGAGATCTGACATATCGACATTCACGTTAGGTCACAAACAATGTAGCATTGGGGACTTGCTACCTTTCATAAGAGAAAATATTCCTCACAATACCTAAATGATATAGGCATGCAAAGCTAAGATAATAATCTTATTCTATTTAAATTAACTGCAAACTGACTTACATACTATAAGATAATTATATATAAACTAGAGTGGGGGTATAAATATGAATATTCTAATATTATAAAGGATGAAATAGAAAAGAAGCTGATAAATCACAAGCTATAGTACATATGGATATTTTGAATTTATAAATAGGAAATAAACAATATAAACTACAGACCAGACAAGTTTGGAGCTCTCAGCCTTGGTGAAAGTGCACAAAGGGGACGTATGTGTGTCACACTTTAGTCTTGTTTGGCACAAGACTAAGAAACAGAAGAATGCGCTAACCAGCCCAAGGTCTCCAATTTGAGTACCTATTCATCACCTACACACACAATGACATGTGAAATTGTTGGGTCTATATAGAGGTTTGCCTCATTCAAACCCTCGCTTTAGTGTTCCCACCTCCACAGACAACCAAATAGATGGATGTATGATAAACTGGAATCAAAACAAGCAATACAAATAACTCCATGCTTGATGGAGGAGAACCCCTATTATACAAAGATAGAAAATAAGGATGAACCTTTCTTGAGGGAGGAAGTCCCTTAATACTTTATAATAAATAAAGATAGTATACGAATGCAAACAACATAGATATGAGTGTAGAACTTCCCAAGTTGAGAGTGAGATCCAGTAGATATTCTCTATGAGAGATTGAGAGCCAAAGAGAAGAAAATAGTGCTTGGAGAGTTGAAGAGAGAAGGATCCAAAGAGAGAGATCCCTAAAAATAAACTTAAAATTGCCTTTTATCATTGTGAACGGGCAGAAGTAGTCATTTTATATGCGTCCAACATAAGGGAAACACGTCGAAAGTGGTACTATATTTTTAAATTTTGTTGACACTGGTGCACTACATCGACATATGCACGTCGCTCTTTTGTCTACACATATGATCCTCAAAATTGGGTAAAAGATCATGGAAATTGTACTATGAAGGGTCATGATGTTAAAATATGGTCATTTGATCATGGTCCCTTATTTCTAACTCATGGAGCTCGATGCAAAGTGTCATAAATACAATGGTGCAATTTTGGGACACTAAAATATGAAGAAAATTCTATACATCATCAAATATAAAAATATATATCTTTCCATATCAAAATATATATATACAAAATCATGACCTTCATATTTCATGGGTCCCTAAGCCTATTGGTGTTGATTATTCCTAATCCCGGTGTGATGGTTGGAAAACTAATGCATGTTAGGAGTGGATAGTTGAGGAACTCCCAATGTGAATCCCCCTCATCTCCCCTCTTATCTTAGTAATAGTATCCCTCTAGGAAACTATCTCATACCCTAGGTACCTCTCTCATTTCTTTTCCACTCTTAGGTCCTCCACCAACTGGAAAACTCAGGGGCAGTCAAGGTCTCTAGTCATACCATTTTGAGCCACATTGGCTTGCCTCTAGATATCACCAACCTAGATCTATAAGGCACAACATGCCTACTCAACACTCTCTTCCTACATAACCACATAGTCTCCATTTGTGAGGGCCTAGTCCTACTCTAAAGGAGTGGTTTGCATCGTAGTAATGGTTTGATCCCCTTTCCATGTAATGAGCCAATTGTGCATCCTATTGGATAAGATCAACCTGCACCTCTGTATACCCCATCCAGATCCATTTTGTAGGATCAAAGAGGCTTAGGCACCTACCAATCAATTGATGCATTATGTATGTATCTAGAACGGGGTCCCAAGTAGCCATATCTAGGATCATTTCCTCCATTACATGGTAGATGTACTTGATCCATTGCACCAAACCCTCTATAAATACAAAAAGAGAGATCATGTCAATATCTACATCATCATAATCATATGTGTTTACTACATCAAATTATCTATCTACATCATAAAAAAGAAATCGCGTATACCTAGATCACTGATCTTCCAATCTAGGTATAGTGTTGGCTCCCTACTGTCTGACACCTCATAGATCTCCTTAGGCATTTCAGGAAGTGTCTATGCATGTAAAGATTATGGTGACAGGGGCACTGATGAACTTGGTCTAGGTGGCCAAATAGATATAAATATGACCTTAGAAGCTGTCCATATGCCCTTGTCTTTGGTTCATAAGTTATCCTGCCCATTGATTTTGAGTTACCTTCTTTAAGCATTTCTTAACGCAACCTTATCAATGATCAAGACTACAGGGTCTCCCATTTGAGTGAGTTAGAACTAATAAATGAAAGGAGACAGAGTGATTTTAACCATTTTAGATCTTACTATAAATACATGTTGCAATTGCAATCATAAGGTTAAGACATGTGCATTCAATATTGGTGACCTTATCCTTAAAGAAAAGCCAATAAACCAGCAAGATCATGAGAAAAGGGGCAAGTTTGAACCTAACTAGCTTGGTCTCTACATTATCACTACTGCATATGAGTTAAGAGCATATCATTTGGCTACTCCAAAGGGTCATGCACTATATGATCCAATCAATAGTGTGCACCTTCATGGTTTTTATGCATGATTACCTCATAAAACCCCTTAAAGTCCTAAAAATACAAAAAAAATATAACAAGCCCTAAAAAAGTACCAAAAATTTATAAAAAGTCATAAAACAAAAACAAATAAGAAGAAGAAAAGAAATAAAAAATTGTCCATGCATGAAGACCACTTTGTTTGTGTCTTGGGAAAGTACCATGGTGACAATCAGGCAATTGGCACCATGCGTAGGGACCCTTCTCCTCCATCCTTCAGATTCTACTTGATCTTTCCACATCTATGTTCCATCCATTTGATAATAACCTTTCCACCCTCATCATGGATTGCGTATTATTTTATATCACTTTATCATGCTCACAACTGTTGGAATTAATGGGAAGTGTGTACTGAGAGGGGAGGGGTGAATCAGTACCTCTAAAACATTTGTATCTTTTAACCTTTATCCTTGAGGTAATCAATTATTTATCCAACCATCTGTTCTATATTATCTTGATGTAAGATTTATCAATTCATAAACTTAATCAATTATCCCAACCGTGAGGTTCCAAGTATCATCAATTAGGTCTTGCATTATATGGTACATTCTATTGTGTTAGTATTCTTATGTCCCTTATGTCGATGGTATTCACAATAATGATCATCAAACCACCATGGAGATTTGACTTGCAGATTATAGTTGCTTGCTTCTAGTAGTATGATAAAATTTTCACAAGAACTTCCTTTAATGTTGACTCAAGTTATTGGCACATTGGAGTAAATTTTATCATGGGAAAATTATTTTGGGGTGCTTTTCCTCTATTCGAGGATGATCTTTGAGATTATAAATGGGTTGTGAGGGTTTGGAAGTCTTTGCATCCACTACACCATCATTGATAAAATTATTATTTTTAGCCCAAAAAGGAGTATTTTCATTGTGACTATTTTTTGAATGATAGCTTATGTTATGGTCTCTATCATTATTAAGTTTAATGGTGCCATCATCAATAAGGGATTATTCAATTCTAAAGCCCATTTATATAATCTCATCAAATGTTTCCAATAATTTTAGATGAAGTTATTTCCTTGTCTCTTTGTCCAAATTATGATAAAATGGATAAATAAACTATATATTAGGATTAACATATGGTGATTTATTTAACAAATGTTTCCATCTTTATAAGAATTATAGGAAAGGTTCCCCCAGTTTTTTATTAGCCTCACATTATTTAGTCATAGTGACCTCATGTTCACAATTGTATAAATAATGGGATATAAATTTGCCTACTAATTCCTTAAAGGACTTGATCATCATGGGTAATTGTGAAAGTCGTTCCATTTCACTCCCTCTAAGTCTACGAGGAAAAAGTATCATGAGTTAGGTCTCATTATGAGAAAATTCTAATGTAGCAATATAAATTTCTCTTATGTGAATTCTAGGACCCCATTTCCTTTGTATTTGTCAAACTTTGTTATCTCCCAATTTCTTGGAAAAGGAGACATTGGTACATGATAGGATCAAAAGGATAGGGGTATATATTTGTATCGTCTTAAAATGAAAGTACTTCCATGTTAAGAGAATTTAGCCCTCCTTAGGGGATATATTTGACCTCCATCACATCATCCTCTTATTTATGCATCATCCTCCCTGATCTGCCTTTCTGTCTACCATTTTCTGGCCTGATTTCTGCATTCTGGGATACAGACCTGTGTTTCTGGGATTCAGGGACAGGGTCAACCTCCTAGGACAGGGTTGACCTCAACCCTGACCTAGGACAGGGTCAACCTTGGCCCTGTCCTAGGACAGGGCTGACCTCGACCCTGTCCTAGGGTCCAAATCTCGGGAACTTTTGGTTTCCCGGATGTCAGTCCTCACAAAAAGTTTCCTCCCACTTCTGGGTCGGCTGTTTCAGGTTCTGAAGCATGGATTCCTAAATTGTATTTAATATAGGTCCTCTCCTAGGGGTAAAAGCTTTAATGGTGATTTAATTATCCTATGTAGGCCTCCTTAGAAGATGGTACCCTAGTTTCATATAAAAGGAAGTTTTCTCCTCTCATTTTCTCTAAGTAATCTATGGAAGCCTAAGCGATATTGAGCAAGAAAAAGTGTCAAGCAAGAAGTTCAAGCATCCTTGGTTCTACATGTTCTCAAGAAATTGAAGGTTTTCAATTCTTCCTCTCAAGCATTCAAGTTCTCCATTGAAGATCAAGGATTCAAGCTCTCAAGCCTTTGAAGGGATTTGGTTCAAGAATTCAAGATTTTTTCTCCAAACCCTAGATCTAGCCATGATGGTGGTGTGATCTTCCTTCAAGATCCTTTTTGCATCCTCAAGACTCTTTCATCTTCCTTCTAAGGTGGATTTCAAGCATACAACCATGAAGGTTTATGTTTTTTAAAGTTCCATGCTTTTATACTTACATACTTGCTTACATTTGTGTTACAATTGCATATCTATTTTCATAGCTTCATTGTTAGATTCAATTCTACTACTTGCTAGCATTCTACACTTTATTGATTTCAAGGTTAATTCCTAAATCGGGGTTTGACTAAGGCAAACCCCTCCCCCACAACAAACAAACCTTTCTTTTTGCAGGTACAGGTTCAGGTATGCAGATCTGAGACCAGATCTGGATACCCTTTTCAGTCTTCTTTCGGATAGTGCGAATAGGGAGACTTTTGGATCTGTGTAGGACAGGGTTGGAATTTGTGGTATAGGGTCAACCTTTTTCATAAGATGACATCAAAATGGAAAAATATTTCTGGGTTTTGTTTGTCTCTGCGTTCTGGTTCGGGATCAACTGTCAGATTTTCCAGAAACAGTCTACAGATCTCATAAAATAACAATCTTTGATCTGAAATTTTGTATGGTTAGTTCTTCCTCCTATCCTTTTCAATTACTATCACTAAGCATATTTACTTAATCAATTTACAGAATTTAAGATCCCCTTTCTTTTTCTCTTTCCAAATAGTGGATTCACTTGTGCATTAACCCTTCTACTTGGGTTGATCAAATTGGATCTCCTATTTGTGTATTTG
>MU226930.1:2079989-2092575 GCA_018584345.1 Thuja plicata | reverse complement strand
AACCTGAAGAGACACGCATTTTTACTTTGATGTTTGCTAAATCCTTGGAAGGTAACGCACATAAGTTGCTAAAACCTGAAGAGACACACATTTTTACTTTGATGTTTGCTAAATCCTTGGAAGGTAACGCACACAAGTTGCTGAATCCTGAAGACATACACACCCTTTTACAATATGCTAAATCCTTGAAAGGTAATGCACATAAGTTGCTAAATCCTTAATGGACACGTATTTTATATTCTATAGTGATACAAGAATGTTGATCTATGGATATTTTCAAAAGCCGTCAGAAGACACATTTACAATTACAAGCACAGTTTATGGGTGAACCTGTTAGGGGGCTCTCCCTCCTTGGTGATTCATAGTAAGGTGGGCATCTTACTAGTTGAGGTAATCACTATCTCTTTTCTCTCTTTCACTTTCATGCTAGTGGGATTAGATCATGAAGCTATGTTATTAATAGTGTTGTTATTGTCTTACTTAGGTAGTCATGTATGTTCTCTATGATTGAATGCTCTTTATCTTCCATATCTTTATGTATGAATGTTGAGTTAGAATCCTTTATCTAAGGACTCATGTCTTTGACTTAGTGATATTCTACTTTGTTGCAATCCACCGGGATCTTGTCTCTAACTTTACCATGAGCACGTTCGATTTTCATACTTCTGCTAAAGTGGGGGCTTAATGTATCATCTTAAAATGTAATCACTTCCATGTTAAGAGAATTTATCCCTCCTTAGGGTATGTATTTGACCTCCATCACATCATCCTCTTATTTCTACATCATCCTCCCTGATCTGCCTTTCTGTCTATCATTTTCTGACCTAATTTCTGCATTATGGGATACAGACCTGTGTTTCTGGGATTCAGGGATAGGGTCGACCTCCTAGGACAGGGTTGACCTCAGCCCTGACCTAGGATAGGGTTGACCTCAGCCCTATCCTAGGTCAGGTCCGACCTCAACCTTGTCCCAGGGTCCAAATCCCGGGAACTTTTGGTTTCCCGGATGTCGGTCCTCACAAAAAGTTTCCTCCCGCTTCCAGGTCGGCTGTTTTGGGTTTCGAAGCATGGATTCCTAAATTATATTTAATATAGGTCCTCTCCTAGGGTTAAAGGCTTTAATGGTGATTTAATTATCCTATGTAGGCCTCCTTAGAAGATGGTGCCCTAGTTTCATATAAAAGGAAGTTTTCTCCTCTCATTTTCTCTAAGTCCTCTATGGAAGCCTAAGCGATATTGAGCAAGAAAAAGTGGCAGGCAAGAAGTTCAAGCATCCTTGGTTCTACATGTTCTCAATAAATTAAAGGTGTTCAATTCTTCCTCTCAAGCATTCAAGTTCTCCATTGAAGATCAAGGATTTAAGCTCTCAAGCCTTTGAAGGGATTTGGTTCAAGAATTCAAGATTTTTCCTCCAAACCCTAGATCTAGCCATGATGGTGGTGTGATCTTCCTTCAAGATCCTTTTTGCATCCTAAATACTCTTTCATCTTCCTTCTAATGTGGATTTCAAGCATACAACCATGAAGTTTTATGGTTTTCAAAGTTCCATGCTTTCATACTTACATACTTGCTTACATTTGTGTTACAATTGCATATCTATTTTCATAGCTTCATTGTTAGATTCAATTCTACTACTTGCTAGCATTCTACACTTTATTGATTTCAAGGTTAATTCCTAAATCAGGGTTTGACTAAGGAAAACTCCTCCCCCACAACAAACAAATCTTTCTTTTTGCAGGTACAGGTTCGGGACTGCAGATCTGAGACCAGATCTGGATACCCTTTTCAGTCTTCTTTTCGATAGCGCGAACAGGGACACTTTTGGATCTATGTAGGATAGGGTTGGCATTTGTGGTACAGGGTCGACATTTTTCATAAGACAACATCGGAACATAAAAATATTTTTGGGTTTTTTTTGTCTCTGCGTTCTGGTTCAGGATCAACTGTCAGATTTTCCAAAAACAGTCTACAGATCTCAGAAAATAGCAATCTTTGATCTGCAATTTTGTAAGGTTAGTTCTTCCTCCTATCCTTTTCAATTTCTATCACTAATCATATTTACTTAATCAATTTACAGAATTTAATATCCCCTTTCTTGTTCTCTTTCCAAATAGTGGATTCACTTGTGCATTAACCCTTCTACTTGGGTTGATCAAATTGGATCTCCTATTTGTGTATTTGAGAGTGAAAGAAAGGAACATCTTATCTTTCCCTAATTACAATTACAATATTCAATCAATATCAAACTCAATTAAGTGTAAGATGTGAAATAGGGTTAAGGAATTCAACACATTTTAACAATTTATCAATCAATTAAACCCCCCCTCCAATCTTTACATTTTATCCTTAACAACCCCATTCCACACCATTACAATATCTTCCAAAGTGAATGTGGCTGATGATTTCCTTGTGCTATTGAGGTCATCCATTATTTTTTCCAAATCTTGAATCTTATCCATTAAAGGATTATTGGTAGGTATATCAATGGATGCCCGAGTAGATTTCTTATAGTTAGGTTGTAGGTAAAATGGTCTAAGTCTTTCACGTTGTCATAATTGTTGGAGTAAATATGTGTGTATCCACTAGATCTAGCTTTGTCTTCCAATGTGACTAAGGATGGATCAATTTCAATGGGTATTTTGACTCCATATAACATATCTTAATTTGAAATATTATTATGGATCATGTTTCACAACCTCTGTAAAGATTTTGAGGAATCTAGAATCTTAAAGAGCATAGCTAATATCTCCCTTACTAACTCCACCATCCTCTCTATTATTCTCATGGTTACTTTGGATTTCATGGTACTCTTCCTCATGATGGGTAACTTTAATCTCTTTGTTTTGATCATGGTGGTTATGGGTACCTTCTCCTTGTTCTATTTCTTTATGCAATTGAGCTATTGTCTTAGCGAACATGTAAAGGTTCTTGATCCTGAAATAAAAATAGTGTGGTATGGACCATGAAACCATAGGTGGTAACTGAAATAAAACCCTAAGGGGTAATAAAAGTATAATGAAAAATTTTGGAATGATTATGACAACTTATGAATGCCAAGATCTTACTATGACTCTAGTGACGTTTATGAAGATAAGTGATAACCTAAGAATGCCTTATGGAGATTATATATGTTTATGAGTCTAGGGAGGTATATGAATATTTCAAGGTATGAATGTGAAGCTAGGGTATGATGTAAGGATGGTCTCCAAAAGTGGTATGAAGACTAGTGATAGTAGATATGATGAAGGGTAGGTATAAGGTTTAACCAAGGTAACTTTAGGTATGAAATGATAATGTAATCAAGATAGACTTGTGTTATGATGGATAGACACAAAAAAAATGATCAAAGGAGGGTATGCCACAATAGGATATGATATACTCCAAGAAAGTCACCCTACATACAAATATTGATATTTTTTCCTACTCAATAATGATTAAACTCAAGTGACCGGGATGATAATTATTTCCAATGTAAGATTCTAGATGCAAAGATGAGTCCCCTAGGGGTATGCCAAAGACCTAGTTTGACCAACAAAGGGTAAATTAAAATATTTAGACTAGATAATGATGTCTGTGAGTGGAATTAATGATGGAATGCAACCTATATATCAATACTGAAGGTACATTCCCAGATAGTGAATCTGATTGTTCTTTACTTCAAGTGTGGAGTTTCAAATCTTAAGTACATATTTTCTAGTGTCAAGTACATAGATATATATTCATTTCCACAATTTATGGTGAAAAATGGGTAGGTACAAAGGAAAAGTGTAGAGGTAAGGTAGAAAATGTGTAGGTATTATAACAAGTGCATAGGTATGATAATAGTGACTATTTTCCTAAATGCTTCCAAGTTTTGACCAATTTTGTATTTTTTTGTGACCAATGGTGACAATAAAATACTTAAAACACTCAAACACAATGTTTAGAAGTCTGATAGGAAGTGATATAATGCACAATGTGCATGTTCAAAGGCTTCTCAAATAACAATTTCTATGGGGTTTATCACAATTTGAAAACACTTGAAGGAAAAATCTTATCTACCTATGATCAATTTGGATTATAATGCAACATGATATGGGCCCACAAATTGGTATTTCTTGATCCTCATATGTATGCCTCTCTTCATGAATGAGGTAATATCTTTTGGAAAATAAGGAAAATTATAATACTTCATTGGATCTCGAGGATCTTGGTGAGCTAGGGTACCCCCATTTGAGTGGAAACTATCCTCTTCTTGAAAGACTATAAAAAAAATATACAAAGCCAAGAATTTCCACCTCAACCTTAAGGAAACACATATGGTAAGTAACTTCAAGGGACTCCACAATCCCTTTGTACCACAATCGACATACCAAGGCTAATAAAGGTTAGGCTTATATCATGGGTGTCTAGTGGTATTCGAGACTCCTATCACCTCACAAGCATCCAACAAGACGCTTAAGGCTTTAAAAAAATCCTACTAGGAGTTTAAAATACTTGATGTAAACCTCATTTTAGAATGGAAATGTATGGTAAGAACTAATACCGATCGACCTAAGGTTTTTGCCACTTATTCATTTATGTAGCGGATCGAATTGAAAACATCAGTTGAGATCATTCCCTTGGGGAAAGTACCACTTTTCCCACCAAAGAATGCATCTATAGAGGAAAATATAGATGTAATTTCTCTTACACCCAAGGTCCATTAGAAGGCAAGAGGAGAGAGTAAATTTTTTCTATCTTTTCATTAAGGTAGATGCACTTTCTCTTACACCCAAGATTTGTTGGAAGGCAAGTGGAGAGGATAATTGTGTTCTACCTTAGGATCTAATAACACAAAAATAAAAAGGTGTGTAAGTGCACCAAACACTTGGGTTATTTTTAAGCACCAAATACAAATGCTACCTAATCTAAGAAAAACATGTTTTTTTAAAGCACCAAAAGTAAATGTGATTTAATCCATAAAACCCAAAGCCAAATCTATAACCACAAAGGCGTTAATAGTTTTAAATAAAGTCTTGGACCCATGTAGACAATCTACACCACTTGTTAGTCTAAATGTTAGACCAAAATCCACATAAAGCTTGAAAATGACAACTCGATATTAAAAATATGCATGATACATTCCAACTAAACAATTTGATAGGAAACTGCATAGAATATAGTGCAAGTGCACAAAACTCTATGCAACTATCCAACAACTAGTGCAATTGCATAATAGACAGAGAAAGTGTGCGGAAATTATGCAAGTGTGCAGATTCTGGTTGCAAGTGTGCAACTTTTAGCTACAAGTGTGCAAGTGTTAGAAATATACAGAAAACAAAGAATAAAATGCAAAAATAGAAAAGTCAACTATGCAGTAAGTGCACAAGACTGGTAATTTTGACAATTTTGGGCCTACAACTCACAAAAATACTTCCAACAAGAGAATATTATTGGTAACAAGGGACTAGGGTTCCACCATGCGTGCCGAAATTACAACAATCAAATTCGACAACCAAAATTGCAAATCCTAATCTAGCCTAACCATAAGCAAGGAATACACAAACCATTCAACCATCATATCAATGGAACACTACTTAATAAAATCATAAACAAAGAAAATAAATCCAAATTACCACATGATGCCTTGTGTGAATGGAATGTGAGTGCTCTTAGTTTTATTACACAAAGAACAAGAGTTATGAAAGAATGGAGATGGTTGATTGGTCAAGGTCATGATAGTGGGTGTGATATAATATGGATATGGTAACATGATAGTGATGGATAGCTATGAACTCTCGAAGACATCAACATGCAAGGGCATAAGTATGCAAGTTCTCTAAAGGATTAAGATCACAAATGCACTAGGATATCAAATGTGAAGAGGAGAGATCTTTTATAGAATCCTCATGAAAATAAAAGATTGATATTAAGAGGTGTTAGGAGATTGAATATGATTAAAGGTTAGGTAGGGTTTTGGTGAGAGTGAATAAGATTAAGAAGCATTAGAAAATAAGTGGCTAGGATTGAGTGGTAGGTACGAAAGTGTTAACTTTAGGAATGAGGAGACATGCAAAAAGTGACACAAGCTACAATTTTTAGAGTTGATCCATGTGATTACAAGTCATTGGATATTATGGAAAAAAGAGGATTTATGAATTTATAAAACTAAAGGTGTTTATTCCATAGATAGGAGAATTAGGAAATGGAAGATGAGTTGATTAAATAAATAGGATTTATTTAACTTTAGGATAGAAAATGCTAATGAATTGTTTAAATAAATAAAAAATATTTATTTAAATAATAGTAGAAGAGGATAAGGAATTAACTAAGTAAAAATATTTATTTATTTAATATAGGAATTTAATTTAGTTCATGAGGATATTTTTAGGTGTCATGGAAACTCTAAGATTATTTTTCTTAACATCTATTTGGTAGCATTATGAGTTTAGTATTGTCATTGATATCAATATGATTTGTGCATTAACGTCAACTTGATGCAAAAAAACATGAGAGTTGTGCCTGATACAAGGAAGTATTGAGAGTTGTACCAAATTTAGAGAAGTATGAGATTTGCACCTAATGCAAAAATGTATGAGAGTTGTACCTGATGTAGAGAAGTATGAGATTTGCACCTAATGCAAAAATTTATGAGAGTTGTACCTGATGTAGAGAAGTAGGATATTTGTGGAAAGAATATCTGATGGTTGATATATAGGAAAGAGCATTTGAAGTTTGATATGAAGGAGAGAGTATCTAAAGTTTGATATGCAGGAAAGAGTATCAAAATTTTGATTTGCAGGAAAGACTATTTGAAGTGTTTACATATTTTTATAATGTTTGATGTTGTTAGCAAATAGGTAGGAGGTGTATCTGGAAGATGGAAGCATGGGAAGCTATAATATGCAAGAAATTGTATTTGAAGCACTTATGGGAGAATATTTTATATTCATCCACATAAGAAGATGATGAATTGTAGTTATGGCTCTATAATGTATGGTCTTTGAATGTTGCACTCTCATATTTTTAGGTCCATGGAATCTAAGAGGTAAAAGTTGTGTTTTTTTGTTTACTAACAAAGATGCTAGCTATCAAGAATCATCAGGACAAGTTTGGAGAATGTTCTGCATTGATCTACATTACCATCTCAAGTTATGTGATTTGGTGGAAATGTTTCTAACTTTGTGTAGTATTCTAGTTTAGATATCATATGTTGGTTTTCTCTACAAGTGAATTTATGTTTCTCTGGGTGTAACATAGTTATCTGTGTTGGTTTGTGGCCAACTCAATTGATTTACATCTTTTTAGCTTGAATATGCCTTGGAGGAAGAGTTAAGGGATTGAAAGATATTCTATCATTCTATTTGATTCTTTTCATGACATTTTGTTCATTAGAGTATTTTTTGGTTGACCCAATAATGTGCTTTAATTCTTTTCTACACATTTTATTTAGGTCTAAACTTAAAGGTGGTTGTAATTATTGTGCTTTGATGATTTCATTTATGGATGATGTATTATGATAAATATTGCTCTGATTTATCTCGTGGGGTGAATCATATTAAATATGTATGTTCATGGTGGCCAACTTTGAGAAAACATTATTTATTTTTCTATGGCTATCTTTATTGAGTTTTCTCATGATCAAGCTTGTGTGTGTGTGTGTGTGTGTGTGTGTGTGTTTGAAATGATGAATTTTGATGTACAATGTATGAAAATTGTGTTCAGATTGAATGAAAAGGAAAAGTAATGTGAATATAATAGAGTAGGGGGACGAGTGAAAATTTCACAAAGCTATTGTAGTGTTTGATTGGGAGATCTTATATGTTTTAATTTTATCATTTACCTATAAACAAAAAGAACTTGGTTCTCAGTTTTTTTTATGTTATGGTTGGATGTGTATGTCGCAATCATAATTTTTAAAGTTCCTAACCCTATTTATCTCAAAAATCAAATAAATCACTCATTTTCCACATCATCAAAGAAATAATAAAAGTATTAACTCCATAATTTATAATTTTAAATTATAATTTAAAGTTTAAGTGCTTATTTTGAGTAATAACACATATACATAAAAATGCATTGTGCAATATTAGCAATCATGTTATCTTGTCATCAACAATCAATTTATTAATATATTTACAATAATGATAATTACAATTTCATAAACAATGTCCTTGTTTGTCACCAACCACGTGGTTATGTGCAAGTCAAAGGACGAGAACATAGCTCATGCACTTTTCCACCCAACCACAAAGTTATGCTTCCCTAGAGTTCTTCCTACTTTGAACAATGCTTGACTCCACATGATTGCCTAGCTACTTGGAAACATTGGTGCAACTTGATGCATCTACATAAATATCTCAAATATGATAATGCAATTCCCTATTATCAAGATGTGGCATATAAACATATCAATAATTTTTGTTAGGCTAATTCCATCTATTTTAATGAATACCATGGATTTTTTCAAAGCACTTAAAATATCTAATTTTCTTGAATGGAGGATCAAACTTCTTTGTTTACCCATATTCGGAACCCTTCCTTAGAATCGTAGCCCAAACACACACATGAAGAATTTAAACTACTTTCTATTAAAGCAGATGGTCATTCATATACCTAATTAGTTTATCCATTTTTCTTAACATGCATATTATGAGATTTGGCTATGAAGATAGCCACACATGTTCTAGAGGCCTAAAGGAAACAACAAGAACAAGAGAAAATCAATATGAAAATAATAATAAGTGTATTATCATAAATAATGCAATAAAATGGAATTGAATTGAATGAAATTACATAAGAGACCCCTTCATTAAATAGGCCAAGGTGAGACATAGGAAGGCATAAGATTATGACAAGTATCTTAATCATATGACATGATCCATAAAGTCATAAATTATCACCCATCTAAGGTGGAAAAGTGATAGTGTTGAACATGTTGAATAACTGAGATGGGGGTGAATCACATATTCTAAACACTTTTTAAAACTTTTACTGATATGGTATACACATAAACCATTCAAATAATTAAGAATAATAAAAGCATTAAAGAACAAGAATAATCAACAACATAACACCAAATATAACGTGGAAACCCAAACTGGGAAAAACTATAGAGAAGATAATTCTAGTGAAAGTAAACACCAGCTAAGGTGAAACTCGTTAAGGTTATTTTTATAAGGCCTCATTGTCGATTTTCTCATTATTGTTTAGCTCATTGTCAGTTGGGATAACTACTGAGAAATAAGAAAGGATAACTACCAATACAAAAGATGTAATACAGAATAGTGTCTTACAGACAATATGTGAGGTAAAGAAATTTCATTTTCCTATACATAAAACAACTCCAATTGATAGCACAATAATCATTGTCAGTAGAAGATCCAGTGTATATATTTTGCTAACATACACCAAATTTATGCAACACAATATGTAAAACCTTCTCTTGACACCATTGTAATACTTTGCTCAAGTCCCTTTTTCCTTACACATTTCTACCATAAATATACTAAAAAAACTCACACTATATCATATTTTTATTATCTTCGCTCACACACACACACACACACACACACTTATATCAAATACAAAATAATTTCTCTATTTATATATACATCTGATAGGATAACTACATATGTTGGTAAATCCATAAAACATGTCGGCTTCAATACAAAAAATAATACAATTTTATTTAGCATGCTACCACCAAATCTAAATATAGGTCATACATAAGAAATCTTCATACCAAGCTACCACAAGACCTAAAGATGGGTCACCCTTAAGATATGCACATTACATAGCACAATTAATGAATATACAAAACACCATGGCCAAGTCCATGACTTGATGAACAAAATTTTTGAACCAATCGATACATGAAACTCGATTAAATCTGTTGAGAAACAATGTATAATCTTGTATCAAAATCATCTGATGAACTACAAGAATGTCCATGTAGAAAGGATACTCGAAAGAAATATGAAACTTAGCAATCAACAAGTACCATCCAAAACTTCTTTCTTTAGTGATCACCGAAGCACACAGATGTACCAAAGAGATGAATTCCAAGAATAGGAACAAGTACACTCGACAACATAACTAAAAATTGCATGTACAAAATATTTTTTCATATAACTAAATTGTTGATGTCTAACTGATAAACACCATACATCCAACTGAAACTACCAACAACCAACCGACACAAATATGTAACCAGTATAAAGGTTTTGATATCAATGACAACAATGCCAACATCTTCTCAATATGTTCAACAATCTCCCCCTTTGGAATTGATGGAAAAACAACAAAACTCCAAAAATAACCAAAACACAAAATTTCCAAAAAAACACCCCCTAAGTTAGATATATCTTTAATGTTTTACTTTTCCTAATTCTCTCCCCGTTTTTTTCCATAATGGAAAAGGGCCACATACCCGCTTTTAAAAAATCAAAGGACAACAATCCTAATAGTAAAAACTTTCTTATACCATTATTTAATGATTGGAAGCTTCCTCTTCCACTCAGCCACAATAGCACCCATCTAAGCACACAGATTGTTGTGATCCACTAGTATGTCAAAAGATGGAGTCTAGTCCGAAGATCGGAACCACCGCTCACAATTTTATATATCGGAAAGGATACTAAAAACATGATCTAACCAGACTTCAACCAAGTTCTTCACCAACCAAAAGGTTTTTACCATATCTTCTCTTTGTCTCTGTAAGTGTAACATCTCACCCTGAAGTTGACCAACCTTTACTCTCAATTTTCCTCCTTCATCCTTGAAGTAATCATATGTCTTTCCTTGCTCATTTAATTCAGCCTCAATAACCTCAATCTTCCTCTGAATTTGTCAACAATACTAGACCACTAAAGACAATACTTGTAAATAGAAGAAATTTATTTTATGTAATCCTTTGTTTCATCTATCATCCTAGATAGTCTTTTTTAACATTGATACACTTCTTCTCAATAGACTCTTTGATTATGCGATAATCTATACCATATTGCAGCAATATTCCTTCAACAATCTTTACCAATTCAACTGATATAACACCTAGTACATCAGAAACAATGATCTTCTTATTAATCGGGTGATTAGTCAACATATCCTCAATCTCTTTTTTTCTCACTGAAGAGAAATTAGACCATAAAAAACCAATTCTGTTAAACTCGCCACCTTCTAACATGGACTGAACCATATCAGAATTCACAGAGCCATATTCTAATGGTGAAACTGCATCTTTTTCAACCTCTTTTTATTCCGTCTCCTCTGATTCCCTCACATCCTCTTCTTCATCATATGAAATGGTAAAAATATTCTTTCCTTTTTCACTAGTCTTTCTCCTCTCAAGTTTTGTAAGGGAACCACCAACAACAATATATAAATTCAACTGACCGGAGGAGGAATCCTCCTCAACATGACTCATAGGCATAATACTAGAAACAACCAAACTAGAGAAAATATTCATCTACAATGATGCAAATTATGACTTTCAATTATCTTCTCTATTTTCCATAAACCCTAGATATCTGTGAATTTGTTTACCAATAGGGATGTTGGTCCTCCACACTATATTTTCTCTACCTGGTAGAGACCTTGAGAAATTAAAAACCAAACACATGACCAAGGAACCAAACAAAAATCCATAACCATATTCTATTTTTATCTTGACATTCTCAAGAAAAGTATCCAACAATGGTTTACAAAGATCAAACTGAACACCTTCCCTAACCATTTTATGTGCAATATAGACTTCCATAGCTAAAGTAGTACCATCATGATTTCAAAAGAAAATTTTGTAAGAGATGTCATGGGCAACATACCTCACCATCGGATCTTTAAGGGTATTTATCAAGAGTGCACCTTGATCACGGTCAAGACCAGTCAAATCCTTCACTTAATTCTACTTTATCTTGTTCTTTCCAGGAAGGTCTCTAATACTGCACAACCATGTGATATCCTTAATTAATTCTTTCGTTACAACATAGGGTTTATCCAAAACTAGGTTTTCATCTTGAAATTGACTCAACACAAACAAGATAAATTCATTTTCATCGAACCAGGGGAATTTTCCCCAAATATCCAAGCCAAAGTTACAAACTCTCCACAAATATTTTGTTGACAAACCAAATTCCATCTGTCTAATTCTAAGTTATGAACAAATTCTTCCAATTTTCCCTTCTTCAACATCTTTAATACAACTAAACCAGTATCACGAACAACCAATTGAGATTCCATCTTCGTCACATCTGAATATTTTTCTCAAATTCTCACAAGATATGCTAAATACTCTGATTTCTCTTCTTGTAATAGTGACAAATGATTTCAAAAATTTACTTTTATAACCAGCATGCTTCATAATTACATTTCCCACTAAAAATTAATTATCACTGACGCAACCCATTCGTAGATCTCACATCAACCATCTGAAATAGATATAATTATTTTTTAACCATCCAACATACCAGATGTTAGAGTAGTCGAGTATTACTAATAATTAAATTAGTTAATTATTAGTTTATCTACTCTTTGCTTAAGTTAGACTTAGGAAAGTTTCCATTTTTCTTAGAGTTTCCCTTTTAGGGTTTCGGTATCCTTTATAAGGAATCACCGCTTTGTAATT
>MU226930.1:2057594-2078397 GCA_018584345.1 Thuja plicata | reverse complement strand
AGCATTATGGGGGGGTTCACCTGTTGGTTCTATTGCTTCCTGGTTCGATTGATCAGCTCTTCAAACATTTGTCTTCTCTACCTGGTCATGCACTTCAGTGGGGGTTCCAGCAGTATCTTCTGACAGATTTTTCAGACATGCTTCGGAGATGCTTCTTGCTCTTTTCTTGTTCCTCTCTCTGGGACATCTTTTCCCTTTATGTTTTGGGTACCTGATCAGGCCTTGTTGCCGGGACCCTTCTTTCCTGCTTTCTGCAGTAGTTTATCTTTTTTGCTTCTCCCTAAGTTACACTTAAGGGGGGGTGTTAGAGTAGTCGAGTATTACTAATTATTAAATTAGTTAATTATTAGTTTATCTACTCTTTGCTTAAGTTAGACTTAGGAAAGTTTCCATTTTTCTTAGAGTTTCCCTTTTAGGGTTTCGGTATCCTTTATAAGGAATCACCGCTTTGTAATTCTTACTGAGATTGTAAATCATTTCATTGTTGAATATAGAAGCTTTATTTCTGTCAACATGGTTTTCAACTCTCTGGCCTTTTGGCCGCCATAGATCCTTCTATCTTCTATCTTTTGCTTCTGTTTATGTAATAGCTATGCATGCAGGTGTTCTTGGGAAGATTTGATGGTTATCAAATCCTACACCAGAGACAAGCCATTTGCAACTGGTATGGCCTTAGAGCAGGGGAAGTGACTAATATAGCATTTTAATACTCCCCCTGAGCTAAAACATTTAGCTAATTACCATAAGAGCTAGTATGGGGATCCAGTACCACAAAGCTCTCTTCACTGACATCTTTCTTCTTCCATACCATATTTATCTTCTGAGATTCAATTTATACTGCAACATTATTATCATTTACTAACTTTATTGAAGCATCAACTGATTTACATGTGTTATCATAATGAGCGGTCTGACCACATTTGAGCCAATTGACATTCCTATATCCTAATCTTATTGACTAAACTCTAGATCTGTACTGATTACCCTTGTGACTATAATTGTGACACACATAGCAATTCCCATTAAAAATATTGTTGATTCCAATTTTCTTAACCGAATTAGAAGCTTGACTTTTGTATTGATTTGCTTTATGACCAAACTTATGACAATTAAAGTGTCAAACTTTTTGTTCCTTCCTCATCTTAATATCAACAACCTTATGGAAACATTTCTTGCATATGAAACAGTAACTATTAAAAGATAAGTACCTTTGAGTAGTCGGTTGCCTGATTAGAGGCCTTCTAGTAGATGCGTCCAGATTCTTGACCTTGCTTACTACCTCAGACTTTTCTTCAGCTTCAACTACATTCTGTTTGTCTTTATTCTTTAGATATGAACACTCACTAGTGAAACCTAATCCTTCCTTGTCCTTATGACGCTTCTACAGGGCTAAAATTTGATCCAAAATAATACTGCTCTCACAAACCTTTGCTTCAGATCTTCACTTCCTTAATTCATGATCCAAATTTTCATTTTCATCTGACTTTCTCTTGATGATGTCCTTGAGACTCTCTTCAGTTTTCTTCCATTCTTCTATACTTTGATTAAAAGTGTTCTTCAGATCTCCTTCGGTCTTCTTTTAATCTTCCAACTTTTGTTTGAACTCTTCTTTGATAGTTTCCTCAATATTTTTCCAGTCACTCGGCTGCTTTTCTAGATTCACCACCTTTTTCTTTTGAATCCTTCAATTCCTAACTTACTTCCTTGTGCCTTTCTTTGAATTTATGGATCTGATCGCTTATCTTTGAGATACATGCATTCACTTCCTTTAGGTTTTCATTTAGCTCCTCATTGTCTGATTTAGTGCACTCAATGCCTCTCATCATGATCTTCCAATCCTCATCATAATAGTACTTTCCTTTTATGTGTTCTAACATCCTAGATCTTCATCAAGCGGTTAAGCTCCATCTGCAAGGGACCAAGCTCTGATACCAATTGTTGAACAAGTCAGATAACTGAGAGGGGCGTGAATCATTTATTCCTAAATGCTTTCTAAAACTTTTACTGATCTTATATACACATAAATCCTTCAAATAATTAAGACTGATAAAGGCATGAAAGAACAAGAATAATCAACACCATAACACCAGATATACGTTGAAACCCAAATTGGGAAAAACCACAAAGAAGCTAATTCTCATGAAAGTAAACATCAGTTAAGTTGAAATCTATTAAGGTGATTTTTATAATGGCTCACTATCGGTTTGCTCATTGTTGTTTGGCTCACTTTCGATTGGGTTACCTACCCAGAAATAAGAAAGGCTAATTGCCGATACAAAAGATGTAATACAGAATAATGTCTTATAGACAAGATGTGAACTAGAGAAATTGCATCTTCCTATGCATGAAATAGTTCCACTTGATAGCACGATAATCACTATCAACAAAAAAATTGGTATAGATCTTCTGTCAACATACACCAAATTTTTGCAACATAGTATGTAAAACCTTCTCTTGATACCACTATAATACTTTGCATAACTCTCTTCTACTTACACACTACTGCCTGAAATTTACTGAAATAAACTAGCACTATATCATCATCTTCTCATCGTCGCTCATGTACACACACACTTACACCCTTACATCAGATACAAAATGATTTCTCTATTTATATATACATTTGACAGGATAACTACATATGTCCTCCAATCCACAAAACATGTTAGCTTCAATACAAAAGATATTACAATTTTATTTAACGCGCTACTGATGCAGAGTGCACTGCAAGAAGACCTTAATGGGCCCTAACTTTTTTATGCCTCTTCAAACTTTGAATTTGATCGATCTCACTCCACACAAGTCTTCTTAGGATGCCTCCTAACTTGTCCAAGGGGTCAATAGGCTTCTCATGTTCTCTCTTGGTTCTCCAAATCAAGCTATGGAACAAAGCAATTTTCTCCTTTAGGGACACTTTCCCTAAACCATGCAATAAGGTGTAAAAATCCACCAGTGGATTCAAAAACTCTATCCTAAGAGATTGAAGACTCTTAACAGACCCTACGGACCAAGAATCCACCATTAAATTTGGTCTTGAAGACCCAAAGTTAGTCGAACCCCAAATAGCCTAGGATTCCTTGTAGCCCTAACCAGTGGGTTTTTGGGACTTAAATTTTTGTGACAATGGGATCTAGAGGATCTAATTGGTTTTCTAGACACCCTTTATGGATTAGCATTAGCACCTCACTCCATTCTTGCACCCCCAAGCTCTCACAAAACACACATACCTAATTAGCTAGTTTAGGCTTGGTTTGTTAGGAAAGTGATAGAAGGTGGGTTCATGGATGAAATGAAAAGCTTTGGATGGATTATCCTACCCCAAATTAGTCTATAACCACTCTTGGTTTGATCCCACAACACTCATATAACTCTTTCATGTGACTGTACCGACAGATCGGGCTAATTACATAGGGATAATTAGCCTAGGGCTTGATCTTAAAAATAGAAGGACTAAGAATGAGAGTCTGAGCTTTTGGATTCCTAAAGACCATGATCCTAACTATCATTTTCCAAGTGGCTGAGGGGATCCACTAGATAAATCTCTTGTTAGGATCACATCTTTGAGACTAGTCCAGTAGAGTCTTGGTTTCTCAGACATCATCCAAGTAAAATCTATAACTTTTTACTAACTTAAAAAAAAACACCTCAAATCAACTGGAAAGGTAAGAAGACTCAAGGAATTACAAAATTCTGCAAATGAATCTTCAAAATGAATCTGTACTAGGTCGTACCATGCAAAAATGACTCAAAATACTCTTCTATTTCCTTGCTCAAATATCAAACTTCGTACAAATAGTATTATGATCTTCATGGAAGGCATCCTCTCACCTAATAGAATCCTCCAAGAATTTAAGAAGATTTAGAAAGTGGGTGAGGTCAATTACAAAGAAGTTGTTCATTCTCGAGCAACATTTTTCAAAAGTTGCTCATGCAACTTTGCAAAAAGACAACTTTTGGCAATCATGAAGGAAAGTTGCTAATTTTGGAGAATGTTAAGTTCACCATCCCCAAGGATGTAGGAGAGGGTCAACATAAGAAAAGAACCTACCTAAGGACTTAAAATATGACTTCTAATCAAACTTTAAAAACTTTAAGCAAACATGGTCTAACTCTGGTTTTAGGAACCTAGGTTTATAACTTCACCTTACATAGAAGACCCACAAAACTACACACACAAGGGTGATCTCAAGGATGCGCCTTATTAAAAACATGAAAGCAAGAAAATGAGGATCTTCAGGAGGTGCCCTGCACCATACTCCTCATGACAAAAAGAACTCAAGTCTCTTGAGTTGTGGATTCTTCAAGTGGATAACCTATCTTCGAAATGTCTTCAAGGTTCATCTAAGTAGCATCTTCAACTGGTTGGTGTTTCCATTTAACCAAGTACTCATAGTAAGTGCCCCTCCTATTTTTCTTGTTCACTCTTTTTTCTACAATGGTTTCAATCTCAGGAGGAGTTGCTTGTGGTATTCCCTTGAGTGGTTGGAGTGTAGGAGGTTCTGGAGTACCTACAATATCTGTAGTACTATCTTCTCCTTTATAAGCATAGATGTCTACAACATTAAAAATAGGTGATAAGTCAATGTGAGATGATAAATCAATTTTATAGGCATTGTTGCCACATTTCTTCAGAATCTTGAAAGGGCTAGGCTTTTTCATCATAAGCTTTGTGTATTTCTCTTTGGGTAGTCTCTCCTTCTTGAGGTGGATCATCACTAAGTCTCCCACCTTGAATTGTAGATCTCTCCTCTTCTTGTCAGCAGGGCTTTATATTTCTCAGTGGTATGCTTCAATTTGATATGCACTCGATCATGTATATTCTTCATCACCTCAGCAAAGTCTTCATCTAGTGCACTTCTTTTGTCCATTTCTTTGATATCCCTAACTTCCAATACTCCTCTAGGGCGAGTGTCATAGACAATTTGGAATGGAGTTAAACCAGTGCTTCGATTTACTGAATCATTGAATGAGAACTCTGCGTGTGCTATAATGGTATCCCAAGTGTCTCCATGTTCCTATGTGAGGCATCTTAGAAGGTTTCCAATGGATCTATTAATGACACATGTCTGACCATCAGACTATGGATGATATGCAAATGACAGAGAAACATTTGTTCCTAGTTTTCTCCATAATGTCCTCCAAAAGTGACCTAAGAACTTAGGATCCCTATCTGATATGATGGACAATGGGAGTCCATGGAGTCTTACAACCTCTCTGAAGAACAACCCTACTATGTGAGATGTATCATGAGTTGTCCTACAAGGGATAAAGTGTGCCATTTTTGAAAATATGTCAACTACAACATAAATGCTATCGAATCCAGACTTGGTATTTGGAAGACCTAGGACAAAGTCCATACTTACTAAATCCCATGGTTTGGTAGGGATGGGTAAAGGAGTGTATAGTCCAGCATTGGATGTGTGTCCTTTGGCTTGTTGGCAAACTGAACAACTTTCCACAAAATTCCTAACATTTGTCTGCAATTTTGGACAGTGGTAGAATCTCCTAACTAGCTACAAAGTTTTGTCTACTCCAAAGTGACTAGCTAGGCTTCCACAATACTTCTCTTTGATAATTTTCTCCCTCATAGATCCCTTTGGGACACATAAAGAACTGCCTTTGAAAAGAATACCATCTTGCACAATAAACTCAGAGAAATTAGTATGATATTTGTCTGTCATCTCAATGCAAATCTGATAAGCTTCTTTAAAATCTTCATCTGTAACATACATATCCTTCATGGCATGGACCCCAACACTCTCTAACTCGATGGTTTGAGTGGTCAAATTTCTCCTACTAAGAGCATCAGCAACTTTGTTCACAACCCTTTTTTTATGTTTGATGGAAAATGTATAAGACTATAAGAACTCCATCCACTTCACATGTCTATGATTAAGTTTCTCCTGCTTGTTTAGAAAGATAAGTGCATGGTTATCAGTAAAAACAACAAAGTCCTTGGGAAATAAATAATGTCTCCATTTCCTAAGTGACTAAACCATTGCATACATTTCAAGATCATAAGTGGAGTATTTTTGTTTAGCTTCATTGAGCTTCTCACTGAAAAAAGTAACTGGTCTTCCTTCTTGGATCAAGACTCCTCCAATGGCGTTGTTGCTTGCATCACATTCAACTGTGAATACCTTGTGAAATTCTGGTAGGACTAGGATAGACTGCTCTGCAATCTTCTTCTTTAGCAGCTCAAAGGACTCATTAGCTTCATTACTCCATGAAAATATGCATTTTCTTCCAGCTTTAATAGTGTTAATAATGGGAGCACATATGCCACTAAAGTTTCTGATGAGTTTCCTATAAAAACTGGATAATCCATGAAAACTCTTTACCTCTGATGGAGTGGTAGGAGGTGGCCAATTGAGGATGGCTTCAACTTTGGTAAGATCCATCTTGAGACTATTTTTGGAGATCACGAAGCCCAAGAACACAAGTTCTTCTTGAAGAAATACACACTTATCTATATTGATTTTAAACTTTTTCTCATGGAGTTCCTCATCACCATGTCCAAATGCTTGATATTTTCTTCCCTGCTCTTGCTAAAGATCAAAATGTCATCAAGGTATACAACAAAAAATTTGTTAAGAAAAGGTTTCAATACTTCATTCATCAATCTTATAAAGGTGCTTGGAGCATTGGAAAGGCCAAAAGGCATCACAAGACACTCATAGAGGCCTTCTGTAGTCTTAAATGCTATCTTTCATTCATCTCCCCCTCTGATTATTATCTGATGATAGCCACTTTTGAGATCTATATTGGAGTAGTAACTTGCACCCCCCAAACAGTCCATCAAATCCTCTATTCTAGGCATCAGAAACCTATATCTGATGGTTATCCTATTGATTTCCCTAGAATTTGTACATAACCTCCATGTGCCTTCTTTCTTGGGTGCTAGGACTATTGGGACAACACAAGGACTCACACTCTTCCTAATGAGACCTTTTGACAACAATTCTCCAATTTGTCTTGCTACCTCTTGATTCTATTCAGGGGTCATCTTATATGCTACCTTATTGGGAAGCGTGGCCCCTGGTATGAAGTCTATATAGTGACTTATTTCCCTCTCAGTTAGAAAAGACTCTGGTGTGTTCTTGACAATGATACCTCTATACTGGTCTAACAGTGCTTTCACTTCTTTGGGGCCTACATCCCTAGTGGGGATTTGAACTTTGGACTCCTTCAAAGGTGTATTTTTGGGCCTCACTACTAGGGCATAACAAGGGGTATCCTTCTCCTTTAGTACTTTCATGAATTCCTTTTCTCCTATGTTCAAGACAGTACTAGTAGTATGTTTTTCTTTCTTACAGTCAGGGAGTGGGTTCATTACATATTCAACACCATCCTTAGTTATAGTATAAAAATTGGATTTTCCATCATGCCTAGCATCTACATCATATTTCCAAGGCTTCCCTAATAACAGATGGCATGCATCCATCTTTGTAATATCACATAGAACCCTGTCTGTATACTCCCATATCTTGAAATCTACCCAAACTCGCTCATTGATAATGGTTTGCTTTTATTTTGTCAACCAAGAAGCCTTATAAGGAAAGGGATGAGGAATTACATGCAACTTTAGTTTAGTGACTAACTCCCTAGATGCAATATTATTTGTAGATCCAGAATCAACTATAACCTTGCATACCTTATTGTTCACCTTGCAGCTTGTTCTGAATAATGACTTCCTCTGAGGTGGTTCTGCAGTAGTAGGTACTCTTAGGAGTGTCCTTTGCATCATTAAACATTCTCCTTGCTCTGGATTTATAGGTCTTGAAGTTGCAGAGTGGTAGGAGGATACACTTTGGTTATCATCCTCTTGGGTAAGTTGTACTCTTTTGTCCCCTCCTTCTCTATTGGTGCCACTCTTTTCAGGACATCTGAAGGACTGGTGTCCAACTTGATTACATGTAAAACACTTCCCTGTGAAGACACTAGGCCCTCTTCCTCCAAACCTTCCTCTATTGTTGGATCTCCTCCCTCTGAAACTATTTCTATTATTGTGCTCTCCTTCTGACTCATGGTGATTAAACTCCCCTTGACCTCTTTGGAATGGTCCTCTACCATTGAATCTACATCTTCCCCCAAATTTGTTCCCTCTTCCATTATTATTTTGTTCTCCTCTTCTCTTCTACCTTTCTTCAATTTTTAATGTCATTTGAAAACATTTGTGTACTGATTCAGGGTTAAACAAACTCATTTCAACTTGGATATTTTATTTCAGTCCATTGATGTATCTTGCAAGTTTGTGCTTCTCAATTTCAGGAACTCTTGCCTTCAAGGTCATCTTGTGCAATTATTCAGTATAACCACTCACATCAAGGTCCTTCTGCCTAAGATTTTGCAGATTCTTGTGGAGGGTGATCTCGTAGTCTTCAGGTACAAACTGCTTATTGACTTCAACTAGCATCTTCTTCCATGTTGAGATAGGATTCCTTCCATCCTCCACTCTTTCAATTTGTAGAAAGTTCCACCAACTCAAGGCAGGACCTCTCATTCTGGATTTCGCAACCTTAACCTTTTGATTCTCAGAGATGTTGTCACACTCAAAGTAGTTCTCCAAAGCTTCCACCCAATCCATGCATACTTCAGGATCCATTTTCCCACAAAACATGGACATGTCTGACTTCTGATCTCTTCTTCCAACTCTTTCAAGAGCTTCAAGAAGTTTTAATTGGTCTGCAGGCATGTTCTTTGTCTCATCTTGCTCCTTCTCTTCCTCTTCTTCTTCTCCTTCTCCATTTGGAGGTCTTTCAACTTCCTTATCTCCTCTTCCATCCTCTTGTCCTTGGCTACTTGTTCCCTGACAATTTTTGTCAATTCCACATTAGTGATTCTAGTAGGAACTTCTTCCTCTTTAGAACTTTCTATTCCCTCAGCCATTCTTCACTCCTTCCAAGATCTTGGCAGGCTTTGATACCACCTGATGCAGAGTGCAATGCAAGAAGACCTTAATGGGCCCTAACTCTTTGATGCCTCTTCAAATTTCAAATTTGATTGATCTCACTCCACACAAGTCTTCTTAGGATGCCTCCTGACTTGTCCAAGGGGTCAATGGGCTTCCCTTGTTCTCTCTTGGTTCTCCAAATCAAGCTATGAAACAAAGCAATTTTCTCCTTTAGGGACACTTTCCCTAAACCATGCAATAAGGTGTAAAAATCCACCATTGGATTCAAAAACTCTATCCTAAGAGATTGAAGACTCTTAACAGACCGTAGGGACCAAGAATCCACCATTAAATTTGGTCTTGAAGACCCAAAGTTAGTCGAACCCCAAATAGCCTAGTATTCCTTGTAGCCCTAACCAGTGGGTTTTTGGGACTTAATTTTTGTGAAAATGGGATCTAGAGGATCTAATTAGTTTTCTAGACACCCTTTATGGATTTTGTAATCCCCCCAAATCATTAGCACCTCACTCAACTCCTGCACCCCCAAGCTCTCACAAAATACACAGACCTAATTAGTTAGTTTAGGCTTAGTTTGTTAGGAAAGTGATAGAAGGTGGGTTTATGGATGAAATTTAGAGATTAGATGGATTCCCCTACCCCAAATTAGTCTATAACCACTCTTGGTTTGATCCCACAACACTCATATAACTCTTGCATGTGACTGTACCGACAGACTAGGCTAATTACATAGGGATAATTAGCCTAGGGCTTGATCTTAAAAATAGAAGGACTAAGAATGAGAGTTTGAGATTATGGATTCCTAAAGACCATGATCCTAACTAGAATTTTCCAAGTGGCCGAGGAGATCCACTGGATAAAGCTCTTGTTAGGATCACATCTTTGAGACTGGTCCAGTAGAGCCTTGGTTTCTCAGACAACAACCAAGTAAAATCTATAACTTTTTACTAACTTAACAAAAACACCTCAAATCAACTGGAAAGTTAAGAAGACTCAAGGCATTACAAACTTCTGCAAATGGATCTTCAAAATGAATCCATACCAGGCTGTACCATGCAAAAATGACTCAAAACACTCTTTTATTTCCTTGCTCAAACATTAAACTTCGTACACACAATATTCTGATCTTCATGGAAGGCATCCTCTCACCTAATAGCATCCTCCAAGAATTTCAGAAGCTTCAGAAAGTGGATGAGGTCGATTACAAAGGAGTTGTTCATTCTCAAGCAACATTTTGCAAAAGTTGCTCATGCAACTTTGCAAAAAGACAACTTTTGGCAATCATGAAGGAAAGTTGCTCATTTTGGAGAATGTTAAGTTCACCATCCCCAAGGATGTGGGAGAGGGTCAACATAAGACAAGAACCTACCTAAGGACTTAAAACATGACTTCTAACCAAACTTTAAAGACTTTAAGCAAACATGGTCTAACTCTGGTTTTAGGAACCTAGGTTTATAACTTCACCTTAGGTCCTTCACCTTACATCAAAGACCCACACAACTACACACACACAAGGGTGATCTCAAGGATGCACCTTATTACAAACATGAAAGCAAGCAAATGAGGATCTTCAGGAGGTGCCCTGCACCAACTACCATCGAACCTAAATATAGGTCATACATAAGAAGTCTTCATACCACGTTACCACATGACCTAAATATAGGTCACCCTTAAGATATACATGTTACATAATATAATTACTAAAGATATGAAACACCATAGCCAAGTCCATGACTTGATCAACAAAAAATCTTAACCAACCAATAAATGAAACTCGATAGAATTTATTCAAAAACAAAATATAATTGTTGTATCAAAATCATCTGATGAACTGCAAGAATGTCCAGGTAGAAAGGATGCTCAAAAGAACTCTGAAACTCAGCAGTCAACAAGTACCTACGAAAACTTCATGCTTTAGCAATCACTGAAACATACAGATGTACCAAATAGATGAGTTCCAAAATTAGGAACAAGTATACCCGAGAACATAACCAAAAACTACACGCACAAAATATCTTTTGCATATAACCCAACCACTGATATCTAACTAACAACCAATAGACATCCAACCAAAATTGCCAACAACCAACCGACACAGATATGCAACTGGTATACAGGTTTTGACATCAATGACAAAAATGCCAACATCTTCTCAATATGTTCTACAGATAATGTGACATGACTACTAAAGGTGGATCATCCACCTAAGGTGGAAAAGTGATGGGATGATATGTCCACTAGGAAGTTTCACTTGAGGTAGAAAAGTGATAATGTGACAACACCATCAAAAGAGGGAATGTTCATATGTGATTACTAAGTAAACCTAAGTACCATGTGTATTTAGGACCTACAAGAAGAAATTACTAGGTAAAATACTTAAAGATAACAACCCCCCGTAAGTGCAACCCAGGGAGAATGTTTAAAAATAATGCAAGATAGATCCTGGCTATCAGACCATTTTAGGTACCCATGTACAAATATAATACAATCTCTCACAAAAGGAGGAAAGGATAAAACCTAGTGGGAAAAAAATTCTCCCCAAAAAAGAAATGGAAAATACTCTCAAAGAAGAATGAGAATAACAAAACCACATATGAAGAAATAGTCCCCACCTAAGAGAGAAGAATAGCGACAAAGTANCCCCCCCCCCCCCCAAGTAGAATGTGCACCAATAGCAGATGCTCCAAAAAAGATGTAGAAGAAGGTCCACAATCATCGAACAATGGACCTCCCCTTAGGATGAAACAAAATAAAAGGTGTATGGATGAAGTCTCCACAATCCTGAAAGGAATATCTAGGAAGAAATATTCAAGATGTATGGGCATTTTGAAACATGTTCAAGTGTCATCATGTCAATGTTGAAATTTGTCCCCTCCAAATTAGGTGTATTAGGCCACGTCTCTAGAAAGGAAAATATGGCATCTAGTGAAGATGAATGTAGAACATGATCCAAAGACTCAAGTGTCTCCTCTAAAATTAAAGATACCTCAAAATGTTGGTACAAAATATCCGCAATCATGTCAAACTATGAAGAATAGTCGTGTAGATAATGAAGAAGAGAGTCAAAGTATTCCCTTACAACAACTGAAGAAGGATCATCTCCATCAAAGAGAAGATGAATATATCATCAATGATGTCTCCCAAACCTATAAGATTGGACCTCAAAAACAACTAAGGCATGTGATGTAGGGATTTAAGAGTGTCCATGTTCGAATGAGATTATCATACTCCTTAGAAAGAGAGATGGAATGTCATCCAAAGATGGCATCGTGAATTGAGTAACAAGAGCACTCTTTGTGGCATAGAATGCATAAACAAAAATGAAATAGTCAACACCAAGCTTAGAGAGAACATTGAGGACAAATTGTTCATCTTCTTTTTTTATTCAATTCAACAATGTTTCAACTATAATCTTAGTGATTTTAATCTTATAAACAAATTGTTAAGGTGTTAAGGCTCAAGTTAATGAGCTTGTTTTCCAACTGATGGCCTCTCATGTAGAATCTTGAGTCTGAAACAATTTTTTAATTTATTCTAAATTTTAATTGGAGAATTCAAAGATTCAAGAAGAAAGATGATAATGAGATATACAAACGACTATAGTGTTTTATAAGCCTCGTCACATTTATTAAAATGCTTAGATTTTTTTAACAAAAAGTTGGTTCAAGTTCTAGTCTCATAGTGGTTTTGTGCAAATCATTTTTTGTTACATAAATTATCATTTTATATTTTCACTAAAAGCACTTACATGGTGTGAATAGAGGAACTTAAATTTGATCCATGATGTAAAAAATAAGAATATAGAAAGTAAAAGTGTGCTAGAAAATAGAACCATGAACAAGAGTAATGTTTGAGACTATTATTAGTGTATTTTATAATGTAAATAGCATATTTTCAGAGTCTTAACATGTTAGAAAAGGCCAAAACATTGAAACTACATCTTAAGTACAATATGGGATGTTCGTACGGAGCACTAGTTTGGAATATGTATAAAAATATGTCATCTAAGAAAATGACCTTAGAAATATGTAGAAAAATATATAAGAAACCTCAATTTTATTAAAAACTAAAGTATTAAATCAGAAAGCCATTCTCACCACTACAAAGAGCATAAAATTTCTACCTTAGACTAAAACACTAAAAAGGCCTTCACATGGTTGAGAATGAGCCTCTTGAAGTTGGTCTACTAGATTGAAAACTTCGATGGGAAGGAGAAGAGAACCTAATGGTCGATGGGTGACACTTTAATGACAAAACTAACAATTTTGTTGGTGACGACAATGCTCTACCTAAGCACAAGTGATGTTAGATGGTAGAGTTGATTGGACATGGTCTAATGTTAGAAGGTTTGTGGGTTGAGTGTATCATTGACAACAAGAGGGGTGCCATATAAATAACATTTCAATTAGGAGTTGGTCATGGAAGTCATCAAAGTTTTTTGGTATTAAGCTAATAGGCAAACTTCATTCTATCAAGCTTTCTAGATGTTATGGAATAGCTGAAAACATTGTCAAGATTAAACTATTATGATTGAACATCTAAAGATGCAAGAGAAAAGCATACTAGGTTTTCAAGAAACTTACAAAAGATTATCCCCCTCAAAACTCTCAATATGGAAACTAAATATCTACCCTTGCACTTATAAAAATGTACCACCTTTAGAATTTATATAATAGATAAAAATCAAAAACCTAGTGCAAGAAATAGATACTATTAAATTATAAATACAACTAGTTTATGCAATCAAAACAACATTCCAGAACTACTCTCCAAGAGAATAACACAAATGTTCAAGAAACAAAATACCATTAAGAGAGTTCAAAGACACAAAACTACATAAATATAAAAGTGTGTTGAAATAAACTATGAGAACATGTACATAAAGACCAAATGAGATGGAAGAGATGATAAAAAGAATATACCATAAAATTTCAAAAAAAAAGGTCCAATTTCTATTAAAGATAATAACAATACTCCATTAACATTCATTTTATTAAGCTAATTAAATTTAAATGTACATATAAGGAAAACTTATTTTAGAAAGTCAAACTCATTGATCCACTTTTTATGAGTAGTGGTTTACAAGAACCTATCTCTCATGAAAATGAATGTGACACTTAACACTTGTTGCATATAAGTAATGTTAACAAGGTGAAATTTATAAACTTTTCAAAAGATTACCCATCTCAATAGAACCCTAACTCTAACTCTAACTCTAACTCTAACTCTAACTTTCCTTCAAACTTAAGCCCACCTAATTTGCTTGTTCTAACATTTGTATAAAATATTATTAATTAAACAAAGTAGTTTCAAAGAATCTCTCTTCGGACAACACTTCAAAGTCTGCCGAAGTCTCCAAGGTTGTGTTTTCATGCAGAGGCCCGCAATAGAATATTTTTTCCTATGTTTTTGGTCGAGTTGTTCCCTCGTGCCTCCTTGGATTATGTTAGGGTGTTTTGTGTAAAAACGAATGATGTAGATTCTTTCCAGACTGTTTAGATCAGCAGGTCAGCCTCCACCTTTGTAATAGCCAATGTCTATTTCTGGACTTCAGCTTTTTCTGTGTATGGAATGTGAGTCCAAAACAGAAGGAGAACAGAGGATGAGTACCCATACATCTGGATGTCCCCACCTCACAGGAAAAGGTTTTATTTTTCAAATTTATTTGACTTAGTAAAAAATTGGACCCCCAAATTTTGGCTGCTTTCCCCTGGCAAACATATTCATGTGGTATAGCCTACCTAAGCAGAGATGCAAGTCAATTTCACAGACTAGGACGGATGCTCTCACCCGTACTCACATTGCTCTGAAAAAGAGAGTATCCTATCCCCACATAAACTGAATTCATGAAATTTTGGGAGGGAGTACTATGAATGGGAAGAGAGACAAAACAGGGGAGTTGATTTTGACTTGCGCATATGAAACTGCAAAGCATTTATTACTCTGTTACACAACTTAAATAAACACACGTTTTTGTTTATGAGACACGAGTCCCATAACTACCCCAGACTACGCTGATGACAGACATAACCAATTGTTCTCATTCCATTTTGAAGAAGACTAGATAGCTACCATGCCTCCCACTTCGGCTCTGTCATCGGTCACTGTAATCACAGTCTCTGGTTTTTTACTGTTGAGTTTTGCATTGGGTGTGCAAGATGATGGTTACACGTCCATGGAAATTTATGGCAGGGAGCTCATGGATGCCGCCAAGAGTGATATCCAATGGTTGAAGTCTGTTAGGAGAAGAATTCATGAGAACCCAGAACTCATGTTTGAGGAATACAACACAAGTGCCTTTATCAGAAGTGAACTGGATAGAATTGGGATATCATATGAGTGGCCATATGCAAAGACTGGTTTGGTGGCTCAGATTGGTTCTGGGTTGCCTCCTGTTGTTGCTCTTAGGGCTGACATGGATGCCTTGCCCATACAAGTATATACATACACACAGACCCTTGCTTGCATGTTTTAAAAACAATGGCAATCGTGATAATTTTGTAAGGAATTAGTTATTTCGCTTATTTATAATGGTTGTGGTGGGCTCTGTTATGTACACACAGGAGCAAGTGGAGTGGGAGCACAAGAGCAAAATTGCCGGAAGAATGCATGCATGTGGGCATGATGCACATGTCACTATGCTTCTTGGTGCTGCCAAACTCCTCCACCAAAGGAAGGATAAGCTCAAGGTTAGTTCAATTTGTTTTTTTAAATTAGTGTTTGGTAACCTAGAAGAGCTGTTACAGAAAGGATTGTTTCAGATGGGTAGAAACACCTATGACAAGTGTAAGAAGTAGGCCAGGTACACTCTGGCTTTGGCACCTGAGTTGTGAACGTATCTGCATCTGATGAATGTATCTAAAACCATCTGGTGACTGTCTGGTGGTCAGTTGTGCTGGGTAACTAGTATACGAAATCTTGCTTTGGAATGGTCTGATTTATGCCCCTACTTCTGTTGTGTGTTACTTTCTTAAAGTATTACAGATTTCACATGCACAGAAAGAAAGACTTATAGTTTTTTTCGGCAACTTGTGTGAATTAATATTAGTACAGCTAATTCAATTTTGGGCGATTTTTTTTTGTTTTTTAAGCTGTTAAGCTGATACAAAGGTTATTAAAATGAGGTGTCTCTGTACAAACCTCAAGAACGCAGCCTTCTTAGATACATTTGATGATTCAGTTAATTTGGACATTGTCAAATACAAAACTGTAACTTCCTGATAACGCTTCACTCATGCACGACGCACAAACCTCCAAAGAACCAACGTTAAATACTATCATATTTGATCTACCGGCTGTCTTGTATCTTTGTTGTAAAGAAGCCTCTTAAATGTTGTAAGCAAACAAACCACACTCAAAATCACAAAAGGGCTAGTGGTTTAGCAGCAGAGCACCCTAGCATCTTAATGGGAGGTCCTATGTTTGATTCTAATTGGTTCATGGAAAATTAATTGGACGAGCAGCTTACGAGTACCAAACAGACATGTTTTGCTTGAGGGTTAACAGGAAGATTATGAACCAGACATCAACAACAAAGGGGTCGGTAACTCATTCGAAGACCATCCCAGCTTACTAATACAAGGTCCCTCGTTCAAATTGTAGCTGGTCCATGGAATATTACTTAACGAATTGTACTGTATTAGACTCTTAGAAACTTTGACAGAATGGCCAGACATAATATTAGACCAGTGACTTCTGTGACTTCATTTGGACCATATTTTGTTTGATTGATCTGCCAATCTGACTGATTTATTTGAGAATAGTGCATGTGGTATTTATCGTAGTTTTAAGGAATCGTGTCTTAAAGTTTTTGGGCGGCACTAATTTTCAAGCAGTTTCACACTGATCCACATAGTTTATTGTGCTGTTAACTTGGCTGGAGACTTGAATTGTCAAACATTTTTACAGCATTGTGCAGGCCTACACCTAACAAATTTTGTCTAATATCATACTAATGTTTTCAAACAGTTAGGAATGAGGCTCAAAGAATCTTGTGTAAGATCCAATTTGAGGAAGGTCCTCCTGATTTTGTGAACTGATTAGGCGTTGATCTGGCTAGTTATGAGTCATTCAGATAAATAATATTTTATGAATTCATTGGAGCACTTGTATAGCCGGCTTTGTAATTAGGTGTTATATCCCTATTTAGTGATGTCCTTAAGGCCCTTCGATCAATTAGCAAAGTCCTTGAAACATTGGAGACCTCAGCTCCCCCATTGCATTGATATGGTGTAGCTGGCTGTTGTGGGGGTGGGGAGAAGCTTGAGAGTGGGGCCAAGGATGAAATGGCCCCAGCCGGTCCTTTGCTGCTGCTTGCAGGGAGTGGCCTCTCAAGGGCATCCCACTGGCAGTGGCAGGGGATGTTGCAGGGAACCCTGATGGCCAGGGAACACTTGGGTGTTCCTCGACCATCCTGGGGACACCAGGGTGTTCCCATGGTGAATAAAGATTTCCTATGTCATGATAACAGTTTCAATTTCTGTCAAAGCTTTGAACAAACAGACAATATGATGGAATGTACAAATGGTTGACCTTGCAAGAAGAGGGCATAACACTATATTGAAGGAAAAATACACAGCTGTTGTTTTATTTATTTGGATGCACATTATCTTATCTGACTTCAGGAAGTTGGTGATAAAATATTGCTTATTTGAGTTATTTTGTACATCACTGACACTTTGCTTTGTACATCAAATATTAATTAGTGTTATTAATAAATATATGTTAATTATATTAATATTTTATATGCATGACCCCTAGGCTTTAGCCCGTTTAGCCTCAATGCTATGTTGTTGCAATGGTGGCAGTTAGATCACAGGTTTGAGCCTGCTTTACTCGTGGTGCAGGGGGAGAGGGTGAGTCATATGGACTTAAGGGATTAGTGGCTCACCTTGGCATTTGTGAGAATGGGACTAATAAGCCAAGCATTGTGTCCCTAGGTTACCTATACCTCTGGGTTATCAAAAAGAAACATATGCATGTGTGTGTGTGTATATATATAGTATGTGAATATATAACTCATTAGATTTGTTCTGCCAACCACTGCCCCCAATTCTAGGTCTATGGCCCCTTGGTTCCCAAAACTCATTATCCAGTTCTGAAACTTTATGGAAATTGTGAGTCCCTCAAACATTGATATGGTGGTGTTTATGAATTTAAAGAAGCATTGATATAGAAATTTCCTCATGTTAATGAATTGAACCAGAATAGCATAACATGCAATAAGCAGAAACTCAAAAAAGCATAAGAACATATGACACAAATATTTATCCTGGGAAAACCCTCCTACTCAAGGGAAAAACCCAGCCACACCCGAAAAATAGATCCCTTCATTGTATGCTCAAAACAAATACAACCTTCTCAGGTTTTTTATTTTTGACACTTAACAACCAATCAAAAGCCTAAGTCTCATACTCAGTTCGATCATACTTGCAATCCAAATGCAGAATATACAAGATTACATGTATCCCACAGATACTATAAACTGAACAGTCATTATAGAATAATAGTGTCAATTAAATACAGATCACACATACAGCAGAAAGATTACTTTTCGCAAGTACACTCTGCAGGAAATACCCGATAATACAGTCTCATCGCTAAGATGAATGTCCGTTCAAGTATTCTATTTGAGTCTTCATTGCAAGAACCAAAACAACACCAAACTGTAACAGACGTGTCTTACACAGAGAACCTGATAACAATGCAACTGCCCAATGGTACCAAAAGAGTGATTTTTTTGTTTCTCTTAAACAAACGACACCACCATGTGACTGAAGTGTCACTTGCGAAATGCCAAGAGTCCACCATTACAAGGTCACCGACGGTATTCACATAATAATGACGATAAATGCCAAACAACCGACGACACCTCCACGATCATGAACGGACAATAGCAACATAGAGAGACCACGATACCATAATGAACCGATGGCAGATAAAGACATGAACACTCAGCAAATATACGATGCCATGTCATCTCATTTGAGGTGCCATATTATCACATGAAGACGCTAGATATGACTTCCACGAACGTGAAGGAACAACAATAAGAATGATATCTCTCACAGCTATAAAAACATTAACACTCCCTCTTAGCAAGAGAGACATCATTCAAATGTCATAGTGTGTCTCAACCTGACAAGCACAATGAAGCTGCAACAAAAAATGTCAATAAAAAAGTCTCATCATAGATTTTCTTAAAATAAAATTGTTATCTCAGCATAGCAATATTCACCAGAGCTACTCCCAAAGGGTGAAACAGAAAACTAAGTCATGGAGTCTCACACATGACTTCCACCATGGCTACTCCCAGAGGGTGGATCCACCGTAGCTACTCCCAGAGGGTGGAACAAGGGCTTTAACGTCAAACTTCTCTCACAGAGAAGAATGCATTAACAAGGGATTTCACCTCGAACTTCTCTTGCAGAGAAGAACTCATTAACAAGGGATTGCACCTCGAACTTCTCTCATAGAGAAGAACTCATTAACAAGGGATTGCACCTTGAACTTCTCCCTCATAGAGAAGAACAAATTAAAGCACATAAAATATCATCTGAATGCTGAGACTCCCTCTCAATTGAGACTCCCTCTCAACAGGGGCAGCATTCTCATAGCTTCGATTATCACAATACCAAGAAATTAGCTCCAATATTTGACCAAGCAAGGAGCTTTTGCAGTCACACTGCTACACGAGCTTGTTGATCCTCTGCAAAGGATTTGGCTCTCTCCCTCTGTCACCCAAGCTCTCTCTGAATCTGATTTCCGCAGCTGAACAATCTCCCTCTAAATGTCATTTCTTCCTCTTCGAAGAAACTAATCGCAATGACAATTTGAATAGGTTCTTCCTCTTTAATGAAGTTATGTACCACCAATTCAGTCCCATGACTGCAAGCAACGTCCCCATGTTCATTTCTACAGCCTGCATGTAATCTCTCATCATCCTGTTGCTTCTCAATCCGTCCTCGAAGCATTTTAGAGAGATTAGCAATAGTTCATAGAGTCAATCTGTTCATCAAGAAAAATATACAGCTAAAAGCATACATGATTCACTATTCTCAATATTATGGCATGAATTAACTACATAAAATTCATGATCAATATCCAAATACTTATCTCTTTATTGGCAATGCCTTTTTTTTTCAGATTTGGATCTTTATATCCCTTACAGTTACACAGACTTGACAAGCTCCAAAGGTATACACCCACAGATCGCGTGCAACCAGCAGCTATTGCTCAGACTACCTACTCAAGCATATCCAGAAATTCATATTTTATGACATCTCTCATAGAAATCTCCAAGCACCAACGCATGACAGCAGATTCCTTCTCGTACTTAAATAAATCTGGTTCTGGATCTTTCCTTTAGACCCGCTCTGATACCATGTTAATGAATTGAATGATATATCTCTTGCTATAAAAACCTTAGATACCGATGCGCCCTGTTTTAGGCCTGATGCGGATTCGGGTGCGAATGGATGCTGATTCTGGAACGGATGCCTGCTGGGTGCTGTCTGGAAGCGCATCCCAGGCGCCCGGATGCCTGTGGATGCTTCTCAGAAGCATCCACAGGCATCCGGGCGCTTGGGATGTGCTTTCGGATGGCACCCACAGGGCATCCGGGCTAAAAACGCCCAGAAAAATAAAAAAAATGCATTTTTCATTGTTTTTTTTTAATTTTTGCCACTTAAACAACAATAAAACATGTGCAGAATAGATTATTTTAATCAATTTTTCCCTTCTAAACCCTAAAACGACCCTAAAAAAGGTCTTCCAAACATTCTTTATCAATTTGTTTTGCAGCAGACATCTGTTTTCATTTGCTCTCCATTTTTGCTTGTTGAAGGCAAATTGATTCTTGTTGAAAGAGATCGATCGTAGGGCAAGGGATTG
>MU226930.1:2007039-2057494 GCA_018584345.1 Thuja plicata | reverse complement strand
CTGTCAATGGCCACCTTACCGCCGTATCAAGATTGCATAAGATTTTCCCCATCATGACAAGAGATGGGAGCGTGAGAGGCTAAAAGCCACTTGGTACGTCTGATATAACGCATTCAAGTGTCTTTCAAAAGTGTAGGGAAAACCATCATCGCAAAACCACTATGACAGCAGTCTGAAACCATTTTCTGGCATCTTTTTTCCGGCGTGAGTCAAATTCCGGTTGCAAGCAACCTCAGAGGGGAAGCCTATCGGCTAATTAATATTGAACTTATTTCAATTTGTTGTCACGTCTTTGAAGTTTTAAGTTTAACTTTAAGTTGAAGTGTTGAACTATCAAGTATCATACTATCATATTCATTATCAATATCAAATGATTTATTTTTGTATGTTTCTTGCATTTCTTTGCATATATAATGTATTATACTATTTATATATATATTTTTAAAAATATATATACATATATATAAAAACGCATCCAAACGCATCCGCATCCCCCCCAAAAAAAATTTCCCGCATCCCGCACCCGCATCGGTACCCGCACCCGAATCGGTAACTTAGATAAAAACATTAACAACATGAACACTCAGCAAATATACGATGCCATGTCATCTCATTTGAGGTGCCATGTCATCACGTGAAGACGCCAGATATGACTTCCACGAACGTGAAGTAACAACAGGAAGAATGATATCTCTCGCAGCTATAAAAACATTAACACCTCAAACTTCTCAGGGTATTGATACAATGACCTATCTCTCAGGGCTTTGTTAGAAGCCATGTGTCAAGACTTTAGAGTATTGTTACATGATAGAGTCTTCACTCCTCATCCATCTCAAGGCATTACCTGATGCAAGCACCGTAAATCTTTGTAAGGCCAAGTTCTATGGTGGATCCGCACTGTAAAAAAAATTCTTAGTGCTTGATTTCTTGTTTTGGATGGTCAGAAAGACAAGTTGGCTGGAGTCCTACATAAGTGATGACATCACGCTAATTAATGTCAATTAATGTCACTAATAAGTTCTTTTCTGCCTCTATGTTAGTGCTACAAATTTAATATTATGATGTTGTGTATATCTAGTAGTGGTAGGGTCCATATGTCAGAAAACCAATTGAACTCAGAGCCAACCTCCTTAACTGTGGCATACAACTTCAAGCAGATCACTAACTAAATTAAAGATGTTGCAAATAACATGGGAAGTTTCCAAAACAAATTATATGCCCAAGTTCTCGGGAAAATACCAGATCTGAAATGCAAAACTCAAGGGCATTGTTCAAAATAGAATTGTTATTTCAAGCTACAGTGTACAATTAAATCATAATAGGAAGCTTCTTTTAGGGATTAACAATAATTATGTGCATATTAATGCTGAAATAAACTTAGCTACATTATTCATCAATCTTAGAGAAGCATTTTTGCCTCTAATGTTGCTGATGGTTTGGTTTAAGTTTTATATTATGTTGTTGTGTATAGATGTCCAGAAGGGGCATATGATAATGTTAGAAAATCAATTGAACTTGGTTCCAACCTCCACAACTATGGCAAACAACATCAAGAAAATTACAAGCTAAATTAAATATGTTGCAAATAACATGTCAAGTTTCCTAAAGAAACTATACATCCAAGTTCTTGGGGGAAATACCAGATCTGAAATGAAAAACTCAAAGGCATACTCGAAAAATTATAGGATTGTTAGCTCAAGAAACAATATACAATCAGTCCCCCCTTCTGATCCTGGTTGGCACAAACTTGACTTTGATGAGTCTGCAAAGGGTAACCTAGGGAAGGTGGGAGGGAGTTGTCTGATAAAAAACAAAAAAGGTCAGCTTGTTGGAGTTGTTTTTTCGGAGATCCTGGGATGTCAAACTGACAATTATGCCAAAGCTTCAGCAGCTCTAAAAGGGATAAACTTGGCCACTCACTTTGGCTTTAACAGGATTATTATAGAAAGGAACTCTAAAAACATAATAGACATCATAAATTTTAAGGCTATCCCTCACTGGGCCTATAGAGAAATCATTGATGAAATCAAACTAATCATCATGAAATTTGAAGGGTTTAGAGCTCTTAATATATTCAGGGATGGTAGCTCTGCCGTAGACCTCTTTGCAAATTTATGGTGACAGGTTGAAGGGGTTAAAGTTTGGATTGGCATCCTAGAGTCATCGAGCTCCTGATCTATTTCTCTTTACATGCATTGCTGTCACCGTCTTTAATTAAGCATGAAAATACATTGATTTCTTGGTCAAATATCTCAGTCTTGTTTGATAAATTAAATCATGATAGATGCATTGTGATCTCACAAAGGAATCACTAAATCATTTGTATTTTTAAAAAAGTGATGTACCTTTGACTTAAATTACAGAGATGCAAGTGCACCAGGTTACAGCATGCTTTAACAAAACTTATGTAACTTAGCTCACACTTTTATCGCTTATCTTTACTTCAAAGTTATCTTTCATTTTTTATTTCTTTTCCACTGATGAAACATAGGGCACAATATAGCATTAATTCTTCTGAATAGAAATAATTATACTCAGTCAAAATAGGGCTTTAATGATGGTTGTGGGTAATTATAATCTATATTCTCGAATCTCATGTCTGTCCCCAACTTATCATCTTACATTGGGTGTGTAAAGCATTCAATACTAGGCATTAAAAATTTCTCATACTTGTTTGTTAGTTGAACTGTAATAGCTTTGGGAGATTGTAATGGAGCGTCATGTATCTACATGCGCATATTTTCAATAACACAAAGAGGATCTGAAAGAAAAGTTTGGTTTTTGCTAATACATCAACCTGATTTTCAGTTTTCGTTGCAAACTTATGTCAGTAAAAATGAATGGTTATTAAAAGTTGTGCATCCGCAGTCAACCATAGTATATATAATATTGCTATTTATGGTGTACATATGTCCATTAATTTGAGGGCTATGATCAACCAGTTTTCTTACACCAATTAGCTATTAGTTGCTGTGACTGCTAATTATGGTCTTTGTCTGATATTGAAGGGCACTGTGAGACTCATATTCCAACCTGCAGAAGAAGGAGGAGGAGGTGCAGATCTTATGACCAATGAAGGTGCACTTGCAGGTGCTGAGGCAATTTTCGCAATGCATATTGATCAGACCTTGCCAACTGGAACCATCTCCTCAAGACCAGGGCCACTATGTGCTGCTGCAACTATGTTTGAAGCAACTATAGATGGCAAAGGTGGGCATGCAGCATTTCCACACATGAATGTAGACCCGGTTGTTGCTGCATCATTTGTAATTTTGAGCCTGCAGGAGATCATTTCTCGAGAAACAGATCCTCTCCAGAGCCAGGTATGTTGTATACTTTTGCAAATTTATAATAGAACTGGTAATGTTCATTAACATTCGATGAAGAACATGAGTGCTACTTATATTTCAAGTCTTCTGTAGTTTGTATCATATTGGACTACCTCTAAGAAGATTTTGTCATCCAGCCTATCTTTAACTTGTAAGTAATGTTTTTGTGTCATCTAAGCATATTTGTAACTTCTACATCCACATGGCACTTGCAATCTCTTACATAAGGTGGTATCCATCGAAGCCTTACCCTATGAAAAGCTGTTCATTCTTTCTGGTCTTTGAAGAGGTGTATACATTCTCTCTCAAGTGTGGTATGCAAATTTACGATTTGTGAGAAAACTATCAAAGGAACGCAAATTTAGGAATAATGAAAAAAGCTATCTTTTTTGAGTGTGGTACTTCTGATCTGTTAATATTCACAATGCTTTATCATTGGCACATATTAGCTGTTGTTAGAGCCTTTTTACTGAATTTCATTGTCCAGATTTTAGTCTTGCTGGAAGCTTGTCTCTGAATTTCACCGACCAGATTTTAATCTTCAAAATCTTTTGAGCATAAGTCTTTTCTCCCTGGCATAAAAAAATTTCAATTAGATAAATAGTTCCCATCCACATCGTATTCCTCAAATTTCTGTACTCAGTATGTACCAAGTATTCATATTTGGTGATTGTACTTGCAACCAAGAAATTATCTTTCTCCATATTTACATAAAGGCTTGGATCCTTCAATCTAGACTCTTAAAGAATTGCTAGCCTTATTTTTAAATGCTCCATAATCGTGTTGAACACATTATAAAAACCATTAACAATAACTCTGTATGCATCTCCTAAGCCACCTCAAAAATTTGAACCAGAAAATACTTTATAGATGTAAAGCCCCAAATGATGAAGAATGATTAAAAACATTTGTCACTCTACCTAGCTTGATGTTCATTGCTCTGCTAATTTTGCTTCCATTATTATGGGGAGCCAAAATTTGAAGCTGTTATATCAAAATCAAAAGATGCAAAATATTCTCTTTTTGTTCCATAATTTTAATTTTTTTTTAATTTTCTAAGGTTGGAAGGGTTTCTCGCTGTAGGAATTTCGTAGAGGAGTTTAATTTACTTGTAGGCGTTAAATTTATTGCAATGTAACTATTTTAGTGGTTTCAGGTGTATCATTTTCATTGCTCCATGTTTAGTAGTTTCATGTGTATTAACCCTTTTTGGGAGATCGAAAGGGTTCTTTCCCTTCTAATTAGTAGAGAAAATAAACATCAGGTCATAGGAAAGTGTATGTTCAATTCACCTTTTTCCCTTTTAGAAGTTCTCAGTTAGCTACTAGTTTCATATATTCTTTAAGGTGAGTCAGGGCATGTTATGAATGAGGGTCTTTATCTTTTCATTTACTAATTTTCTATTGCTATTTTTATGCTTCAATAGATTTTGTGAGGCAAAGTTCAAAGTTTCTTGTTACGGGAATATTCTTGTTGTAGATTAAGGTTGTTAACCTACCTTAGCAGACTAGAGTTTTTTGCATCCCGTGATTTTATATCTTCATAATGTGTGTTATAGTAGTGCAGCTAGTCAAATTCATGGCCATCTATAAAAGTTATAACCATATCCTGTACAAATTTTGAAAATATATTTAAGTCTTTGAATAGGAATCTATTGTTTTCATTTTGCTCTATTGTGTTATTGTATGTAGATTTGGTTGGCTATTTGCACACATATATGGCCATTTCAATTCTATTTGAATGTTCCTAAGTTAAGAAACTGCAGTTCAATATTCATCATGTAACAGGCCTGGCTTATTCATTTCCCTATTTCTAGAAATGTATTGACATCACAAACTGGATAAAAAAGGAGTTGCACTTTCAAGATTCTTCTTCCAAAGCCTAATAAACAATCATAAGTTTCATAGAATTTTGTCTCTTATAGACATTCAAGGTAATCTCATAGAATGGCTTGAGAGAGGTTTCTCAAAAGATTCTTGAAATTATGGAAATGTGAGTCTTAGTTTAGAAATGCAAACTAAGAGTTTATGTAATCACTATTTCCACTTTTCATTGGAGGAATAATTAATGAGTTCCAACTTCAATCCCAAAGGAGAGTTGGATGTTGTGTATGATTATTTCCTCTTTTTGTGTTTGATTTGGTTTGATATGACTTGATATGAAGATGCGAGAACTAGGTGAAACGATGCAAAATTGATTAAGATTCATCATAACCTGATAGATACAAAATAGAAAGTTAACACAAAAGTACATATTTGGGAATGGGATGCAAAGAAGAACCTATTACTAAAATCTGGAGCTCAAAGTGTCAGTCAAATGTGCTAGGCGCCCTAGATCTGGAGGTGCTTTCGTCAACTAAAACTTTGGATTCCAAATCGGGATGCTCAACAAATCATTCCGTTAAAATTCAGCCAAAAAGTGTCGCTCAAGTGTGCAACAAATCATATATACCTAGGGTTTCCGCTTGTTCAAAGTTTGAAACTATGTCACAGTCTACTCTGCGCAATTTTGCAACTTTCGACTATTCGATTTGCAACTTGCACACATGAAGAGGGAAAAATATTGTGCTATATAAGGGCTTGCCTAAGTCAAACCCCATGTTGGTGTTTCCACCTCCACTACAGCTAAGATGATGAAAAAATGAGTTTACGCTTGGTAGGGCAAAGGCTAAATCAGAATTGAAATGTTGAATGGAAATGATATTACCTCAGGCTTGATAATGGTGATGATGCAATATTACCTCAGGCTTGATAATGGTGATGATGCAATGATCTTTAGACAAGTCCTTCAAGGGTTGATGCAATAACATGACGGGACAAGACATAACAAGATCAATCATGAAAATACACTTGCATGTAGGTTGGTGTAGCTTGCTGTTCCATAATGCTCAAAGTCCGAAGATGCTCAATAATGTTTGCTCGATGATGTAACTTGTAATTTGTGAATTCCTTAGGATGCTTAGGATGAAAATGAATTAGAGATGATGCCTTTATATAGGATTCACAAGATATTTCCTAATTTAGGCCGACTTGCAACGGTCATATCAAAATATTGGGAACAAATCACAAATGGTGGGAATGGTGGGAACTGACACTTGCATATGCTTGATTTTGGGCCCTTTTCGAAGGGACTATGGCACTAGGCACCGTAGTCTATTAGGACTATGATGCTAGGTGCCCTTGTTCTCCAAGAAAAGGAGCAGAGAAGGATGGTTGCAGAGTAGAAGGTCCCAGGATATAAGATCTAGTCACCTCATGAGCATATGGTGATAGGTTGGATGTGATAGGGCCAAACATAGGTTTAAAATGAGCTATAAGAGCACACTAAAGCAAGGCCAAAAAAATGAGTAGAATTGTAAAGTGTTGCAATTAATGACAGTGCATTTAGTCCCCGCTTTAGCGAGAGTATGAACTTACACTCATGGTAAAGTAGGGAGAGCAGTCAATAGTAAGACTAACAAGTGATAAGTTAGTGGGTTGAGAGAACAATCCCCCAAGCTTAGGATCTTAATTCACACAACAACATCCAAGGAAGGATACATAACAAAACAAAAAGGCAAACAAAAAAGGGGTTAGTACTAAAAAAAATGCTCCATGACACTAGTTGAAGAGACCTCGATGATAAACAATGTCTCAAACACTAATATCATTCTCAGAATGTTATTGCAAGAGCACAAGTGGACTTCTAGAAAGAGCAGAGCATACATCAATTGATGAGATAAGAATCCATGGTCCAACAACTAGCAAGTTATATGTCATGCTAGGGGTCCATGGGAAAAACATGAATTCCATTAGCCAACATGGTGTGTTATATTGGGTCATTCATGTTTGCATCACAGACTCTAAGGGATAGCAAGTTGTGTATGCTTGATGATCCGTGAAAAGAGGCACAAATTCTACTAGATGACAAGGTGTCTTATGTTGTGTGATCTGTATAGTGCAACAAATGATTATACTAGAAAGATTTGTTATGGTAGGCAATCAACAACGACAATCATACTAACAAGTTGTGTTATGTCAGATCACCAATGCATAATGATCAAACGAGCAAGCCTCACTATACTAGTCGACCAACACTTTAGGAGCATGCTCTGTTAGAAACACTGAGAGGGGGGGGTGAATCAGTGTTTGTCTATTTATTCTATTTCAGCAACTTTAAACATAAATCAAATATATATCAATTGAAGCTTAACACAAGAACACATAACACATGATATGATTACGGGGAAACCTTGATCAGAGGAAAACCTCAAAATTAGTACCCACAAATATTGCACTAGTATAATGAACCTGTTAAAGTTCCTTTGCCTTGTTAGGAGCAGTCTTTACAATGCGAGTACAATGACCTGGTTAAGGGTCTGACCCTGTTAAGAGTCTTTTACAACTAACCCTGTTAGGGGTGAGGACTCACTATCCAAGAAGCTCACTGCTCTGTGGGATGAAGGCTACAACCTCCTTGATAATAGATATACACTATATCCAAAAGTGAACTGTTGTATGTGACACAATTGTCTGATCAATTCCGGTTATGCGCTGATGCTCTTATACTCTTAAAGAGCTTTATCTCATTCTGACATCTTGTACTGTTCTTTTATATCTCTACTCTGCATATTCGACCACACTTTCTTAATACAACTTTGCATGTTATATATATGTCCATGCCTGAATAGACGCGACTATAAACAAGACCTTAGTCGACCTAAAAACAACATTCACAACGCTTCCAAACAAATTGGCTTAAGCGTGTCTACAATAATGTTTAATACATGATTACAAACTTATTACAATAGGCGCTTAGCCTTTACAAAACAAAAGATTACACGCTAATCAAAAAAGTGAAGTCGGCTTCATACTCTGTTTTCTGGACTGCTAGTGTACTTGTTCTTTCTGTAACTTATCCGTACTGACATTCCGTACCATGCGTGTATAGGGTAAGCATAACAACATATCATAGAGCTTGTGTCTGAAGGCGCTTAGTCTGAATCGGTGGTACGCACGTGCGTTGGTGCTCTGATCATCTGTATATCTCTATTTTGTCTTGTCTTCTATACTTAGTCAATTTCCACTTCAAAGTTTGTTGTCAAGACTTCATATGACTTTGTTGCCATAATGACAACACAAAATAAGTCATATACTCCCTGGGAGTCAACTTGCCAACATGCTCATGTTTTGCTAAGAGATTGAAACAACAAGTCATGTTATGCTAGAAGATTGGGATCATATGGAATCACATAGGTCTAGCAAGGTGTGTTATGCTAGGTTATCCATAGATCATAAAATTTCTTTAGAAAGTCCATAGTAGTAAGCCACACTATACTAGATGATCAAAACGTTAAATGTCATGTAAGTTGTTAGAGATAGATTGTTAAGTATGCCTTAGCAGACACTACGCAACACAACACAACACCACCACTTTGGGGGTACAACAATGAATAACTACAAGCAACAAGGAGGCTTCATATGTCCCCCCTTAAGACATCAACATATTACCTTGTTGATATCTTAAGGAAGATAGAGATCCACATTAAGGATAATACACCTTCATCGCCGAGGAGATATCATTACCAATAATGCATGTGTTCCAAGCTAGGAAGGAGATCCTCATAAAGGATGCAAATCTCCAAGAAAGGAAGAGATAGATTTAAAGATATATTGCGACAAGTGCAAAGGGATCCTTATGAAGGATACATAATTATTAAAGGGGGAGGAATAGATCTTTGCGTAAAGATATCTATCTATGTAAAGAGAGGAGATCTTCAATAAAGATGGCATATTCAACACTAAGAAAGGGGAAGGAGATCTTGAATACACACCTTTCCTAGTGCTAAGAGAGGGGATTCTTGATGAAGGATCAAACACACTTTAAACACCAAAGAGAGATCATTTATAAAAGCTATGTACTTTCAAGCAAGGAAGTCGTAATCAATGATACACACCTCCAAGAAAGGATAATATCCTCATGAAGGACAAACAATTGTATGCAAGAGAGGCTATCCTTTTACATGATACAACTCAATAAAGGGAAAGTGAATCCTTAGGAAGGATGAATATCTGAAAACAATTCTTTCCCCCCAATTTAGAGACAAGGATAATTAGGTTACTGTGTTGTTACACAAGCATGATTGCACATGAAATTAAACCATCATGAATGACAGTGAGCCCCAAAGAGGCAAACTATTAATGTCTTATAGTAAGGAGCTACATAATAGGTCTAAGAGTGCCTGCATATCTGGATTTAGGAAAAGGTCAATTTCAAATGTTAAAGAAATACTAGCATTATTATTAAGCTCTCTAACACATTTCTCAAATGCTTGACTATCAGCAATAATATGACAATAATACACATGATGATAAATTACAAAAGAAGAAATCTACAGAATCACCTTTTATAGGTGCAACCTTATTTCTTATAGGAGGAAGGATGAGAAAATTGTCTTTCAAGAGTCTCGTAAAGATTCTATGCTCTCTAGATAAGTGATTGGGTTCAGGTGAAGATCTTCACTCTTGTGGGAGGGGAAGGTTAGGTTTTGATGAAGGAATTGATAAGGAAGGAGTAGGGAATCATATGCCTTCTCTATTATATTGGGATGTGGGTTCTATAGGAACCTTGATTCCTTGTTCCATACATCCAAGACCTTTTCCACTATATCCTTGTTTAGAAATCATGTCAAAACCACATTTGTAATTTGTGTGCAACTCTAATGGGGAAGAACTTTCATCATATACCTCATTATAATTTGTAGTGTAAGCATATTTTGAAGCATCAAAGGGATGAATAGATGAATACAGATGGATCCTTGTAGGAGAATGCCCATCTTTATTGGTATTATTCATATCCACTTGGGAGGTAATAGAGTCCTTTTGCATTGAGTAGTTGGGTTGAGAGGAAGTGCTTTCATCATTCTATGTTTTATTTCTACTCAATATAATGTTGGTAACATATCAATGAGGAAATGAATAACATCATCTTGCCTCAGAGCGTGTTGATGATTAAGATAAGCTCTAGGAGAATAAGGGGGATTGAAGTCCACTACGTGTTGAGAGTTGGATAGTCAACATTTAAAGCATTTTCCTCTTGTACCAAAGCATCCTTGTGGGACGAGGACTTGTTACTCTTCAATGCTTAATTTTTAGTAGGGAGATCATTGATGAAAGTATTATTTACTTGTGTAGAAGGAAAACTCTAGGAGAGGGACAAGCATTATTCATCTCCATATCATTTGTAGGGGAGATACCAAAGTTGCAATATGAAACATCTACTAAATCTTTTATGAAAACTAAACATGCTATGAACATCTTTGAAAATATCACCATATAGCAATATGAGATGTGTATGAAAGCTTTTAAAAATGAGGTAAATGTCATGAACCTCCTTGAAACCCTTGTTATGCAATACATTAAGATGCAATGAATCAATGCAAGCAAGATTAAATGAAATAAGCCTCCTTTCAACAAATGATTTTGGTAAATGTAGCTAATCATTAGAATTTAGCAATGTAATCAAATGTGAAAGTGCAAACCAATCAAATCGTGTAGGATCCATAAATGAAAATAAAATCTGAACACTTTAAATCAGAATTATGCAAATATGTAAGTAGCATCGGGTTCACTGAAATGAAGTGATGGAAATGCGAGTCTTAGTCTAGAAATGCAAACTAAGAGCTTATTTAATCCCTATTTTCAATTGTCATTGGAGGAATAATCAATGAGATCCGACTTCAGTCCCAAAGGAGAGCTAGGTGTTGTGTATGATTATTTTCTCTTTTTGTGTTTGATTTGATTGATATGAAGATGCAAGAACTAGGTGAAATGATGCAAAATTGATAAGATTCAACATAAACCAACAGATACAAATCAAAAAGTTAACACAATAATGCAGATTTGGAAATGGGATGCAGAGAAGAACCTACTATTGAAATCTAGAGCTCAAAGTGTCGATCAAGTGTGCTAGGCACCATAGACCTGGAGGTGCTTCTATTAGTTAAAACTTTGTATTACGGATCAAGATTCTTTGTAGATCATTTCCTCCAAAATCCAGCCAAAAAGTGTTGGTCAAGTGTGCAAATCAGCATAGACCTGGGGTTTTTGCCTGTTCAAAGTCCAAAATTGTGTCTCAATCTAATTTGTGCAATTCCACAACTTTCGGTGGTCGGATCTGTAAACCAGACACATAGAAGAGGGAAAATGTTGTGCTTTATAGGGGCTTGGCTAAGTTAACCCCCGTGTCGGTGTTTCCACTTCCACTGCAGCTTGATAATGAGAAAGAAAGTTTACCCTTGGTAGGGCAAAGGCTACATCACAATTGAAATGATATTACCTTAGGCTTGAGTTGTGATGCAATGCTCTTTAGATAAGTCCTTCAAGGGTTGATGCAACATGACATGAGAAGACATAACAAAATCAATTACAAGAAAATCCACTTGCATGTAGGTTGTTGTAGCTTGCTGCTCCATAATGCTCAAAGTCTGAAGATACTTGATCAATAATGCTCGCTCAATGACATAACTTGCAACTTGTGAATTCGCTAGGATGCTTAGGATGAAAATGAATTAGATTGATGCCTATATATATGTTTCACAAAATATTTCTTAATTTAGGCTGACTTTTGTTAAGCACTTTCAGATGCTAGGGGGTGAATCAGCATGCACAAATAAACTTAAATTATTATGTCATACACCTTTAGCAATTAACTTTAAACCAATTGACTATCAATGAAAGATAAGAAATGAACACACATACACATGAACACCAGATTTACGTAGAAAAGCCAATATGGGAAAAACCATGGTGAGAATCTACTCACTATATGAATAACTATTACAATATTTGTTTTAGGCAAACTGCCATGGAAGCACACCGCTCCCTGTTCTAGAACTCACAAACTAAAGCACTTTGCCTCAGTGCAATACACAGATCTGCACAAGCTGCTATAATCTTCTGGCAGGTACAAAGAAATGAAGAACTGAAAAGATGTAGGATCTCTTGATCAAACTCTATAGATACTCTGTCAAGTTCGCAGACTTCAGCCTCTGCTCTTCCCCAACCTCATCACTTTGTTTTCACATTCCATCCATACATTATTCGCACCAATTCTACATTCAATTCTTCCTTTCGCACTCGTATATATAGAAGCTTGATCATCGGAAAATCAGCTAGGTCAGCCACAGAAAGATAAACAATGTTTTTACAAAGTCAGCCACCATGAGCTTAAATATTCAATGTGGTCCACCCCAGGAGATAAAGGAGACCCAAATCCTTCATAATATGTTGTTCATAAATGAGCTTATCAAAGCACAAGCATCACATCCAGCTTTAAGATCAGACCCAAATGAAATGCATATAAAAACATTAAAGCACACCAGCAAGTCAGCCCAAAAACACTCTCCAATGCATATGACACCAAGCGAAGCACAACACACCACAGAAAGACCTATTTTAATATCTTAAGTTTTAACCCTTTCTTGAATCCATATCTGGATCAATAAGTCATAAACCAGTTCGCCAGAATTCGCTGAGTCGACCAAAGACCAACACAAACAACAATATCGCACGAAGAACATATCTTCACTTGCATAGCAAACCAACATAAGATATTCAAACTGGAACATTGCAGTGATGTTAGAAACATGTCCACAAAATCACATATACTGAGATCCCAATGTGGAGCGATGCAAAGCATTCTAACCATTCCTGACTACCAGCCTTTCTGTCAACAAATAGCAAAACACAACTTCTGAAACACTGTGGACTTGAGTAAATGATAGTGCAACATTAACAAACCTTGCATTACAGTACCAACACTGCAAGCCGTCAACTTTTTATGCGGAGGAATGCAGAGCATTCTCCCATAAGGACTTCAAATTCGCTTTCCTGCATTTTTGAGCTTCCCATACTTCCATCTTTCCATATGCATCCTATACAGCCTTGTTATCATCACCATTCATCAAATTAATCGTGTGAGCTTACAGAACAGTACTTCAAATACTCTTTCCTGCATTCCAAACTTCAAATACTATTTCCTCAATATCAGACTTTAAATAGTCTTTCCTACATATCAGACTTCAAGTTCTCTTTTCTACATTCCAAACTTCAAATCTCCTTCGTGCATATCAGACTTCAAATACTCCTTCCTGCATATCAGACTTCAAGTACTCTTTCCCACATATCAGATGCTCTCATATTCTTTCTGCACTCCTCTACATCATGTTGACATTAATGCACATAGCATGTTGACATCAATGACAACACTGAACACATAATGCTAACAACTTCCAATGGTCATATCAAAATATCAGGATCAACCACAAATTGCAGGAACCAACACTCACACATTTGATTTTGGGCCCTTTTTAAAGGGAATGGTGCCTTAGTCCTCCCAGAGAAGGAACAAAGAAGGATGGTAGCAAGGTAGAAGTTGCAACTGAAAAAAGGATACGCGCCCAATGCACACATGGATCATGGGGGCTTCACTTAGTGAACCTAAATCATAGCACATACATTCGTGGCATACTAAAGAATCCCCCTATTTTCAAAAAATATTGCCCCAAACTCCTTTTTTGCCAACCCCCTCCAATACCCACCCAATACCCCCTCCCCCCCACCCACACCTGTTTTTCTATATAAACCCCCACCCCACGCCCCAAAAAAACCCCCCTCCCCCCTATTTAGGCAATATATTGCCCCCATTTTTTGCCCATTTTAAACCCCCCAATATGAACGCACATGGTATTGTATTGCCCCTTCAGTGAAGACCCCGTGACACGGATGGGACAAGAATCAGTAGGATTCGATGTCATCATGGAGGGACACTCACAGGACATAGGTTTGATGGCAAAACAAAAGGCACTACACAACCCCCATGGCACTTTATAATACAGTGCATGCACAAAATAAGGCACAATAGAATGTGCAAAATTCCCAAAAAACCATGCACAATGGTGGCACTTTAATTCAGTGTGTCTACAAACAGATAAGTGCATGAAAAAAATGCTCAAAATACCCAAAGTCATCCAACACAAACAAATCCATTCTAGGTGCTAAAACGTGCAAGTAATTCAGCGGATAGTGAAAACACAAAATTCTGAATAAAATGTACCTGAGCACAATTTAGAAAAATGGACTGTAGATATGGATAGAGGGATCTAGTTTCCTTTTTTAGCTCTAATTTGCATATCTTGCACTAGTTTGCATATCTTAGGATTTGGTCATGTCATGTGCATATGAACGACATTTTGGATGTGATAGGGACAAAAATAGGCTTTAAATGAGCTATGAGGGTGCACACTAAAGCAAGGTTCAAAACAAGGAGTAAAATTGTAAAGGGTTACAATTTACGACACTACAACTGTGTTCCTTGTGATCTTTCAGAAAGTAGAGCAGTTTAAGAGGTTTCTTTCCTCAAGGCGTGTAGATGGAATAGTTCAAGTAACTATGATAGTAATGGAAACTCCTTTGTGAATGTGGTAGATTTTTTATAGAATTTAATAGGAAGCTCAATCCACTTATTACGTTGGATTTATTGCAGATGTACCAAGAAACATTTCTATTAACTATTTGACAAGTTAATGTCGGGAAGGAGTCATAGGCACTCTTTTAAAGTGCTATCCAAAAGAATGTCTGTAAGTTTATAGTCCATGTGTTTAAAATCATTTTCATGTTACACACGTGTAGGGCAAGGTTGTTTGTAACTGCCACAGTTTTGGGGTTTGCATGCTCAACAACTTATACCTAAAATACACTGGATTCCACATCTGCACCCAAGAGTTACATTCAACGTAGTCAAGCACATTTCAAGGCCTACAAGAGAATGCAATGAAATTCAGAATTTTTACAAACCAAGATTTTCTTGGGGCATTCTAGAGCTTTAAAGATTTTGTACAATCACCATGTTTTGCTATAAAAGATGGATTCTTTTCACAAGAGAAAAGCCCAAGGAAAACCACAAAACAGTTTTGCTTTAAGCATTAGTTGAAAGAGTGCACAGCGTTGGATATGGAATAATAAGGTTAAATCTTTCATGAATAAGCTTACTTTTATAAATAATTCTGTGTTTTTTTCTTAAATATATATGTACCATGTGTAACTATTTCTTCTATGCCTTTAATCAGGATTTAGTAATGTTGTTGACCAGGGTATCTTTTACATTCTCTTAAAAATAATTTTGCCAGCAACTATTCTTCTCAGATCCATAGTACAGAAAATTCTGAAAGAAGATTTAAAAGATGAAAAATCTAAATGAGAAACAAGCCCTTATTTTAACAGCTAAGATCGTAATGTATTCCTGAACATCAACGTGAGATGTTTATGAGATGGCTTTCACAAGTATAAGGATGGTTTATTCATAGCCTGCCATTTGTTAACAGATAAGTAGCTTTTTGTGGGTAGAGTGAAAATCATATATTTTGTGGCATCTGGGAAAAGATGAACTGATGCATTGGTTTCTTTATAAATAAGGTGCTATCCATTGGATTTATCAATGGTGGTGAGGGGCATAATGTTATTCCTACCACAGTCAAATTTGGAGGCACTTTGAGAAGCTTTACAACAAAAGGTCTCATCAATCTTAAGAAAAGAGTAAAGGAGGTTTGTTCCTACTGCTTGTATGTAAAGTTGTAAACAGTGGAAATTAATTTGGTTTGGTGTTTAGTTTATATTAAACCCATTTAAGAAAATCAAGAAAGCTTATCAAGGAAATAAGTTCATTAATTGGATTACGTGTAGGTAATCGAAAGTCAAGCTGTTGTACACAGATGCATGGCTTCTGTAGATTTTTTGGAAGATCGCTTCAAAATGTTCCCAGCTATAGAAAATGATGAAAACTTGCATAGTCACGTAATGGATGTTGGAGCGACCCTGCTTGGTCAAAATAATGTAAAAATTGCATTTCCACTAATGGGAGGCGAAGATTTTTCATTCTATCTACAGAGAATACCAGGCGTAATGTTTCTTATTGGAATTAGAAATGAAAATATTGGAGCAGTCCATTCTCCGCACTCCCCAATGTTCTTTTTGGATGAAGATGTACTTCCTGTAGGAGCAGCCATGCATACTGCACTTGCAGAAATTTATCTTGGCAAGCATAGCGACCACATAAATGGATATCCTGAAACAAGGCATACTGAGTTATAAGTATGATAAATTTGCCTTGGGTTTTTCTTTTTCATTACGTAATTTTTGTACTTCACGATTATTGATCCTTGTGAAATGCTGTATTCTGGATTTATGGTAACTAAGAATTGAATGATCAGTCAACTTTTTGCAAGCATTGAATTTTCTTTTAAATTTAAATTATTTTACATTGATCGTCAAAAAATAGAACTGTCTAAAATATCTTGAATTCAAAATTACTTAACTTGATATAAACAATTTGGGCAACAATAAGGCTTTGACTATGCCTGCATTATGTTTTAATTTCATCAATGGAAGATCATGATATCATCATAACATTAGACTTGAATTTGTTTATTATTGTGGGTTTGGACTCAGTTTTTAGTCACCTCAAGATGACCTCAATGAGCACTTATTACATCAAATACCATATTTTTCTTATTTTATTGGTAAACAATTTCAAAGCAAAAAGACCCCACTTAGAGACGCAACTATAATTATTCTGTAAAAATGGTGAATAGAAATTATGTTGGTGACCTGAAGTGATGAATTTAAGTACTCTCATTTTTATGCAATGATAATTGAAGGTAATAACTGAGTCCCATATATAAAGAAGAGACAATCTGGCTCATTTTGGAGGGCAGTCAAATCAATTTATCTTTCCTGATCAGGTCAGCTGTGTCACGAATTTCAACTGGTCAATAGCATAATACTGTATAGGACGGATAAGTTGCAAGCCATATGTTGTGCACAGAGCTGGTTATGAGATTAGTAAGGCAGGCGTGTCTAATAAGGCTGCAATAGATGTTGTCTGATCACTGTTGACTGCAATCAATATTGTTTGTTCTGTTGCAATGTTCTTTGGCCCTTTTCCTGAAACAGTAACAAGCATAGAAACAAGACTCGGACTTGGCGCGGACTTGGCAAGACTGACCCAACTTGAAAATCGGAACTCAGAAAGATTCATTAAAGTAAAAAACCAAGGTTACCCCAAGTTTTCGGGACGGATATCGCAGGGGACTACGGGAAGAGTTTTTGGGACGGCAATGTTTTTTTTGCCAATTTTGGGGACAGCTAAGGGAACAGCTATATAAATTAGGGAAAATTAAAATATGTAGGGAAATTTAAAATCTTCATATGGAAACATGGATAAAGCATGCACTTATACATTATAGAACCTTAAAATATTAGAATTAGCAGCAGAATTCGTGTGCCAAATCTGTGTTATTTTGATAGTCAAAGTCAGATTTCCTCTAGAATTGGAAGTCAAAGTCCCCTAGGCATCCCCTGTCCCCGAGATGTTTCTAGGATTGGGACGGCTGGAAAAAACCTAGGGATGTGGCCCTTGGTAACATAGTAAAAAACCCATGAAATTTAGAGAGTTTTAAGGATTTAGAAGTTGTTTCATGCACCCTTTATTAAATAAATGTTAAAGACACAATAACATCATCAAATAGAAGCTAATTTGATCACATATACATCAATCACATAAGTATAAATGAAAATTATAGCTGAAGGAAATATCAAACTTACATATATAAAATTATAAATATTGTCAAACGTGTACAAAACTCGTGGAATATGAAATCCATGACATCAAATGTTCAAAACGAATGTCAAATCAAAAATTACAAGCTTGCATCCCTCCTATGAAGGCGTCTAAGGTAGGTTTTGGATGAATTAGCAGTCATAGTCTTTACTTATGACTCCATGCAACACTCACCAACATCATCTATGCATGTGTCTGCTTGTGCTTTATCCTCCTCAACCATGGCTACAACCTTAGCCTCTCTATATGCCTACTTGATCCAATCAAGGTCCTCGTTACTAAAGACAAGATCTATAGCCTCAATGATCCACTCAAATTATAGATTGACCTGGGCCTCTAGCATGATCAAAGTGAAGTCCTACTCTATAACCTATCTTTATTTAATATGAAGGTTGTGATGAACAAAAACTAGATCATTCAACCTCTCCACAGACAATTGTTTGCGCCTCTTGGAGCGTATATGCTCAAATATACTCCAATTGCACTAACATCACAAAACATTACATGGTTGGCTCAATGTGCAGATGGCGATCCTCTGAGGGTTTGGTGTTTTAGCACCAATCATTTGCTACCATGTATCTAAGATAAGAAAAAGGGGAAAAAAAAATCAGTCTCACTTCCTACTTTAAGACTTTAAGTTATAAATTCAAATTATTCACTTAAAATATATGTTTACCTGGCTGCAATTTTGTCTAACTATCTTTGCATATTTGATGAGAGAAGAGCTCTTCTTGTGCATTTGAAAATTCCTATATCTCGTGGATGATATTGTTGGTATCATCACTACACATCCGCTCTATCACTAAGTAGACCCCATTAAGAGCCTCCTCATCTGCCTTGAAATTAGCGTGGAGATGGAATGTTGGATCGAGGTAATAAGTGGCTGCATAGATGGGCATGTGAAGTTCGAGGTGTCACCTCTTATCAATTATCTTCAAAATGATCATCTCCATAGGCGGATCTAATTGGCTCCTTGGCCCTATCCATGCTCGCATATATGTAGTCAATCCTAGGCTTCTCCCCATCAGCAACTCGTAGGAGAACTACTAAGGGCCCAGTGAACTGCAAATATTGTGAAACATTAATAGTGAAGTGTAGATTAAAATAAACAAAATTCCGCACAAAAGAAAAATATGAATTTAAAAAAAAAAATGTAAAACATAATGTAAAATTTATAAAAAAATTTACCTACACAATCTCTGCACAAGGGGCCCAAAACCCTGTCTCATAAAAAATGCAATCTATCACATCAATCCTTGCAGTGGTTGTAGCATAGGATGAGGAAGCCCTTTCCTCACCAATAAACATGTGCCTCAAAGTTGCCTTTGACCGAATCAAGGATTGTAGTGTGATAAATTGTTGGCAAATTTAGTGATCCAAGACAAGCCAACTCCTTCTACCCTGTATATTGCCTCATTAGGCTAAGGACCCATGTGTGATTGTACACAAATTTGTAAATATTTTTAGTTGTACTTACACATGTCTTAACCCATGGAAGCTTGCCAATATCCTCTAATATGAGGTCAAGGCAGTGGGCGGCACACAGAGACCAAAATACGCTCGGGTGTCTCCATCAAAAGTCTACCTAGAACAACATAATTTGTTGCATTGTCAATCACCACTTGAACTATGTTTTCTTCACCCGCCTCACGTATGACTTCCTCTATAGCCTCACATAGGTATGTTGCATTTTTTGCTATGTGCAAAAGCATCAATGGACTTGAGGAACATGGTGGGACCTAAAAATAAAGCAAAATCAATGATCAATTAATAAATTAAATATTACAAATATTAATCACTAAATCAATTTCAAATTATCCAATAAGTAGAATTATCAATCACCTTCGAAAGAAACAAGAAAACTTGGGAGTGTCTTATTCCTCTTATTAGTCCAACCATCACTCATGATGGTACAACCCGTTTTGCTCCATAGCTCATGTTGGTCCTCTAATGTGGCTTTTACATCATCCCCCATTTATATCAACATTGAGCCACTTAACTCAAAATTTGTAGGTGCTTTGAACCCCACCCCACAAATGGTTACAACATCTACCATTGCCTACCAATAAGGAGACCTATCACAAACAAATTAAATGAGTATGTTTAATAAAACATTATTAGACAAAGCAAACTATAAATTTTAAAACAATTAAATAAAAAATTATTAACTGGTTGCAAAAAATGGAATAGTGCAATAGTACCAAACCTTGCCAATTTCACCTCTCGATGCATCATGTACCTCCTTGTTCCAAATCATGCTCTTGAGGGAGGGCTGGGAACCAGGAGTAGTGTGTGGCTCAAAATAGGAATCCATCCTAGATTTACGAACTTTAGGACCAACATTAATAGTGTCACTAATACTAGCACAAGCACTAGGACAAAATAGAGGCATGACATAACCTAAAGTTGTTGAACAAATACTCACCAACTCCTTCCTTTGCCTCTTCTTCATTTCATTTTTTGCTGCAAATGTTTCTAATTGCACCTAGCATTAATAAATAGCCTCGGGATGTGCTAAATTGCATGGATCAACATCATGGTCATGTATTCTGGCAATATGTTATTTCAATTTATTGATGTTACCATGAAAAATTGTTTTGCAATATTTACATTTAACTGCTCATTTTTTTCTCCCATGAAAATCTTCAGTATGTATCCATGCTTCATCCTTTTGACTAGTTGTAAGGGTAGCCTTAGCCTTAGGGTTAGGAGAATATTACAAAAAAGTTAACGTTTATGCATTGTCATTTAAAAATTAATTTTAAAAAAAAAGTAGTGTATTTTTCCAAAAAAATAATTTAAAGTTTGTATTCTAACTTTCTTCTAAAAAATGTAGGGTTTGTTAATTGCTCTTTCTTTGAAGTTTGAATTTGAAAGGAAAAGAATTAAAATGTTTTAAAAAAACAATGAAGTTTTTTGGTTTAGAAAATACATAAAAAAAACTCAATCTTACCTCTTTGAACAAACTTGAAATGAGATGCAATCTCTTTGCAATCATTGGTATGGATCTTTTGATGCAAGTATTAAGCTGCTTTAATGTGATTTGTTGACGATTTTTTGCTCGTTCTCCTTGTTGGTTGCCCTTGTATGCACTTTTATTTTTTCTCACAACTCACTCTTCTCTTCCTTTTTTGCAAATAGAATGAAATGATGAAGTCACTTTTAGGGTTGAAGAGAAGAAATAGATTTTTTTTAAAAGATAGTTAAAACAAAGGTCTCAAGAATCATACCTTGTTCGAAGCTAAATACGCATTTTTGAGGATTTTTTATGTTTTGTTATACTTTACCTTGACAATCGTTCCAAGCTCCTTAGCATCCAAGTTTTCTCACAAACGTTAGTCCAACACCAAAAGAACAAAGTGAAGGAAAATCGAAACCAAATCCATCTTAATTTCAAATGAAAAGTACTTAGGCTAAAGATGGGAATTTATTTTGATACAATTTGAGAATTTTGATGTAATGTTCGCTAGCTTTCACTTATTCTTCCAAGTTTTCCACTATGTTTGCATTATGGACTTTCTTAGCATTAGTGTTCAATCTCTTAGATTTCTTCTCTTTCCAATAATCAGGTGTTCTACACTTTGCTTTTTGAACTTTCTTAAAATGCACCATATTCAAATAGGAGAATCATCAAGATGGATAAAAGAACTATTATAAAAGTCTTGATAAAGATCAATACATGTTTCACACTTGAATACTCTCTTCCAAGGTTTCGGCTTTGATTGCTAGTTGTATCCGCTTTGCATCTTTGTGTAGTCTTTTCACCTCTTTCTCTTGATAATGATTAGGTGATTTGTATGTCGCTTTCCAAGTTTCTCTTGATTTAATCTCTTTAGTCATTTGTAATCCATCAAAAAAACATCAATTAGTTATCAATTATGCAACTTGATTCTAATGTTTCTTATCATAAACCATATGCTACAAAATAGCTACCAAATGCCATGTAGAACTGACCAGATGCTACACGGAATTGACCAAATGCTACATAGAATTGACCAAATGCTACACAAAAATGACTAGATGCTACACAGAACTAATTGGATGCTACATAGAACTGACCAAATGCTACATAGAGTTGACCAAATGCTAAACATAAGTGATCGGATGTTATGTAGAACTTTCCTAAATGTTGTGCAGACTTTCCTAAATGATATGTAGACTTTCCTAAATTATATGCAAGGTTTCTTAAATGATATGCATACTTTCCTAAATGATATGCAATATTTCCTAAATGTCATAATTTATGAAAATGAACAACATAATGATTAAATGAAACTGTTCAACATCCAAATGCGAGCTTCTTTGGACCAAGTGTGAGCTTCTAGTGACCACGTGCGAGATTGTACAGACCAGGTGCTAGATTATACAAACCAGGTGCGAGATTATGCATGTCAGATACTAGAATCTTTCTACCATGTGCAACAATCTTTGTACTAGGTGTGATTCATTATACCAGGTGTAAGAATATTTACACCGGGTGCGAGAATCTTTGTACTTGGTGTGAGATTCTTCTGGTTTATGAGGATATGCAATGCCAAAACTACAAAAACACTTGAAATTCGATGTTAGAATGTGAGGCTTAAGCCCCACAGTGGGCACCAAATGTAGTATGTATGTTTGATCTGTTGGAATGATAGAAAGGTGTGTGCTGAGAGGGGAGGGGTGAATCAGTACCCTTAAAAACTTTTCAAACAAATCTTTGTAATCATAAACTGTAATAACCGACTGAGTAGTTTGCTTTCACCATACATGAAATGTCATTGCTGAAATGTAAATGCATGTAATCAAAACAATAAAAAAATTCATGAAACTTAAGTACACATAACACATGTATTTTGGTATCGTAGAAACCCTTGTTAGAAGGTAAAAATTGTGGTGGGGATGAGACCCACAAAGCTTGACTATTGTAGTAATAAAGTAGCTTGTTAGAGCTTACAAAGATTGATCACTTATGGTGACCTTACCCTGTTAGGAGTAACAATAAGATTGATTAGATCTACCTCATGTGAGGATTTCGCAACACAATGTATGTGTGCACTCTGTTAAGAGATTTAGGCAAAGACGGTTAAGTCTACTCTGTTAAGAGATTTTGGGTATGTTACAATTGTTAGAGAGTAACAAAATTGTGATCTGAATATTGTGCATAACAGATCTTTTAAGTACAATAAACTTATCACCTTGCTATGAGTGGTAATACCTTCTGTATTGTTCGGCAGCCTTGTCTCTGTTCTGAAAACTGAATGCCTCAATGAAATTCTTGTGCTAAAACCCTTGTCTAATCTTTTGATGTTCTTAGTGCAGCGGCTACTTGATCATAATTCGATCATCATACTTGCAAAAATAAAATTTTATCCTTACATATATCAAACTTCTTGACCTAATTAGGGTTTTACAATATCTTAGAAAACCTAGGATCAACGCTGTACAAAATTTACCTTGATCATCTATACATATGAAACATAAACAATTAATTATTGCATTCATAATTAATGTCCTCCTCGATCATTGTAAACCGTTTTCCAGCTCAGCAAAAAGTTGTTACCTAGATTGATGTGACATTACAAACTTTTATGTAACTGTTGGTTTACTCGGTAAATATTGTATCTCGGTGCTCGATGTATCTCGGTGCTCAGTGCTCGGTAATTTTATTGCTTGGTGACCACTGCACTTGGTTAACTCTGCGCTTGGTGATCATTACCGACTAGTTTGACTCTGTTACCGACTGTCAATTTGCATACTAATGACAACCTTCAAACTCATATCGAGTAACATTCTCCCCCTTTGGCATTAGCATCAAAAACTTATATATGTAGTATACACAGTAACTCATACTTAGTAACTTAGTGACTCCCCTTTTGTACATGGTCTCGGTATGCATAGATATAGTATACATATGTTTCCCCCTTTTTTGAAATTAATGACAAAAAGAAATAACTTACAACTTGTCAAAAATGTTGGGATGGGTCTTCTGGAGATTTTCCATGAGTCTTTCCCATTCCTCTTTTAAGTGCTTGAGGGTCAACTGTTCCAAGTTCAGTTGAGCATGCATATCATAGATATTTTCGGTGACTGATATCTCGGGGGTGGCAACCAAAGATTTTTCCTCTATTACATGTTTTTGCATCAATGTTAAATGCAGTAGTAACACGGCCTGAAGCTCGGTTACCTCTTCTCTTATCATGTTCTCTTCCTTCTTCAATTCTAGTCTCAACCGTTGTGTGTGAATAACTTTGGAATAATGCACTTGAAAGTCATGTTGCTTGGTTGTGAGATGATTTGCACTATCTTTTAGATCATTATCTAATTTCTTTATCTTTTCACTAATCTCAGTAGTGAAGTGATCTAGTGTGCATAACTTCTGCGGAATTGTAAGTGCTTGAGTAATAACAGTTTCTGATGTTGTTACAGATTCTGAGAGTGTTACCTTGTTAACTGCTACTGCTTGGCTAATCTTTTCAGTAAGCTTGTACTAAATCTTCTTTTCTACTCTTTCTTCTATCAGCGACTCGCCACCGTGGTTAGGGTCATTGATTGTCTCGGTAAGCAGTGCGAGTTGATCCATTGTTTGGGTAGATTCATCAATGTGTCTATCAGGAACAACTTGCAATAAGATATCCTTAGCTACTTCTAACACCTGTGAATTTCTATGTTCTAACCTCAGCTGATCTTATGCTACTTTTCGGGTGCATAGTTCTCCATTTTTCTATGTGATTCAAGATCAAATGTCTTCGGGTCACATTCAGGTATGTCAATGATTTCATCAAGTGTGACTGGACCCTTGCTTTCTTCTTCTTCTTCTTCTTCTTCTTCTTCTTCTTTTTCTTCTTCTCATGTGAAGTGGATGTAGGAGATTGTTTCAATAAAAGTTGAGCCTTGTGGTCGGTATTTGTCTTTGGTGGCTCGGTGGGTATGATGACTTGTTTTGGCAGCTAATTGGTTACAGACCTTGTGTCGGTAGTAGAAGTGTCTATCATTCTCTATGTTTCCTTCGGCCTTTTATGCCACATCAGTGGTTTCTTTCTGTTCATCACATGGTTGTGAATATCCACTTTGCTTAGTCTCTTTACCTTCTTCACCCTTGTCTTCTTGTCTATCTGTGACCTGCTCGGGTGTCACCTTTGATGCTTCATTTTCAATATCAATTGCTTGAACTAGTATGGGGATTACCTGGTACCATAGCTCGGGCGACCTCGGTTGTATCTTTGCCTTCGAGGTTCACGGTAGCTCCAGTGATAACTTCATCTTCCTTTGCTGCACCATTAGGATCTCCTTTAGTTATGTCAATAATAGTGACGTCCGTTTGTCCAAGATTTGTTAGTAGCTCAGTTGTACCATCCAAGACATTGTCAACAGTTGCATCTTCAACATTAGTTGTATCGATACTCGGTCGATGTCCCTCGGTATCGACTGTGGATGCATTGTCCTCTGTTTTCTCAAGTGGACTCAACAGATTTTTCCAGATCTTAGTACTCTCTTCATCAACTTCTTTCAATTTCCCTTGAAGTATATTGAATGCTCTAGATTCCTTTAGAAATTGTTTTGCATAATTTTTAATTGTGTCATCAATCTGTTCAACTGTGTATTCAGCCTGAAGTACAATGAGTGTTGCCTCTCTCATATGTTTCTCTGTTGTTAATGCATAAGTCCATCTAGCTGATGTTTTGTCATTAAGTTCTTGTCGTATGTATGTGGCAAATTCTACAGGAACTTTTCTAACCTATATTCGCTTCTTCCAATTTATCCTGATTCTCTGTTGTCAAGTTTGCATAAGTTTGTAGCTTTGAATGTCCTAACCTTCTGGTTGACCTTATTGCTTCTGCTACTTCATCAATAGTCTATGCCCTTATTCTTTACAACCTTGAATTGATCAATGTTATCATCAAATTCATCCTTGTCATCTTTTTCTCTAACATACATTTTCCTTTGTCTTAGTGTTGGGGTCTCGGTGGTAGCCTTAGAATTCCTCGTCTGATAAGTATATTTTGGTGAGGGTCTAATGATTTTACCAACTCATTTCTTCAAAGGTGGCGAATGTGTTGTCACCGATCTTGTTTTTTGTCCTAGGTGGAGACTCATCCTTTGTGCCTTTGTGCCTTTGCCCTTCTTGGCCTTGGGTGCTTCTTCATGTGTAGATTCATCTGATTCGGTGGTCTTTGTATCCTTTGCTTCTCCTTCACCGATTGTAGTCTGCTCCTCGGTGTCATCAACTGATCTGTCAAGTTATTCATCAGTGATAGAAAATTTCCTTTTCAAAGTCTTGACAATTTTGGTCTTCTTTTGTCTCATCTTCTCTACGTGAAGTCCAATCTGTATTCTTGTTTTAGCTTCATCATATGTGACAAATCTCATGGTAGATTTGTCAACAGGCTCATTGAGTAATTTCTCTATAGCCTCAGAAGCTAAATCTATGTTAATTTCATAATCCAGAGGAGGTAGCCATGTTGTCCTAGGTTGTATTGCTTTGATGAGAGTTGTGTCGGTGTCAACTACAAAACATATATCTTCTTTATACTTCTCTACCAATTGGATTGGTGTTCTTGTTCTTTTCTCCATTCTCTCTTTGAACTTCATAAAATAATCATTCATAATAGGTTCAAAATTTGCTCCTAGACTCTTAATGAGTTCACCGACTTGCACAGTGATTGGTCGGTTGGTCTCCCAAGTTACATTACCGATGGAGGGAAAGAAATTTTGCAGATAGAAAAATGTACACATCAGTAGAGAACCAAACTTACATGTATTCGATCTTGCTGATCTGATTGTCCTCATGTTTTCTTCCAGTTGCCTTTGCAATAACTCGGCTAGGTCGAGTTGCAAACCCTTCTTCACAATTTTATGCGCAATGTCGACTACTCCACCTGCGATGTTGTTAGGTCTGCTGGATTGAAATATTTTGTATGCAATAACATATCCTCCAAATCTTAATTCAGGATCGCTGATGGTGTTGATCCTTAGACCTTTACCGTCCCACTTGGCTCATGTTAGCTTCTCGAATTCTGATTTGGGCGGGTGCCTTAGGGCTTTTCTTTTGTCAGTTGTCGGATACCCAGTTACTGCATGTATAACATCTTTACTAATCTTATTTAGTTCATCTAGCCATAGTTTACCATCGTGTACTCAGCTCAGTACAATGTGTATCCACTCTGTCTTGAATTCCTTCAGGAAATATAGGGCATTAGTTAACCCTTTTACTTCCAGATGCTTGTAATCGTCCTTTAGTTTCCCATCAGTGCTAAGCTCCCGATATGTCAAGATGAGCTCAAAATCACCTATTTCATGGATCTTGCAATGAATGTATGCTCTTACATCGTGAACCAGTAGAACCCTAGGCGGTATCACGGAGAACGTGTCTTTGTCATCGGGGTGTGCAGCAACCTCTAAATGAAATTTGTGTGGGGTTCAGTGCATGTTGAATTCTTGATCAGAATTACCTTCTTGCTTTTGTTACTCTTGCCTTTCATGGTTCGAGACGAAGACGCCATTGTGTTTTACAAATTAGGGCTTCCAACAAAAATCACAGACAGCTCGGTAAGTGCAAATGCTTACTTGATATAACCTTCAACTGCTTGGAATATGCTTTGAATCTCTGTGAAATGCTTTGAAATGCTCCGCTGTGAATTCGCTCTTAATCACTCTGCTTTGATCTTCGATCGTTGTGTGAACAAATGAGTTCACTTCCCTCAAATTTATACAAAATGCTTTAGTCGGTGCAATAAATGCTCGTCACCAACCACTCAGTCGACAAACAAATCACTCGGTTGACACTTAAGATACCTCAGCTCAGTGAGTACAACAGATACTTGGTTGTCTCTCACATGTTCACCGACTGGAATTTCTTACTCGGTACAGATTAACCGACTCAACTAATTCAAAGTTATCAAAAATATAATACCATAGTGCATCTTAATTCATGCTAATTTGGCATTTGTACAATGAATATAAGGAACTGATTTGAGACATAACTTTACAAAACATAGTTCCATACCTTCTTGTATTTCTTAGGTCCAGGAGGTGGTGGAATCACCTAGTCCATCGGATGAGGTGTCACCGACTGTTGTGCTTGGCCCAGCATTGTCATTTGATATTCTCCTCTAAATTGTATTCCTTATCTGCATGATTTCTTCTATTGTGTTTCCATTTCCATAAGTATCTGTTACTCGGTTTCTGCAATTTTTACTTAAGTGACCGACCTTCTGATAGTGTGTGCATGGCATTCCAGAGTTTGACCAATTTTTAGATTTTGTTCTCCATTGTCTCATACTGTTAGCTCCAATATGTCCATATCTACCACATGTTGGGCAACTAGCCCAAGTGTTATAATCCCAAGCATATGCATTACCTTGTCTTCTCGATTGAAATGCTTTCTCTTGTCTTTTTGGTTTCTAGATTTGCTTCATCTTAGTCTTGCATGCTTGTGATGTGTGACCATGCATGTTGCAAGTGCGACAATATTTTTCCATGTAGGGTTTCTTCTGTGGTTTATTCAGCTTAGATCTGCATTCATGTGCTTGATGCCCATGCTTGTTACAGTTATAGCAATTACCATTGAATTTAGGAGAGTTTCTAGAAATACATTTTGCTTTGCTTTTGCAAACGTTTGATGTGGCCTGGCTTTCCACAATGATGGCATGAGGGCTTGTTAGACTTCAAATTTGTGTAGACAATTCTATGTTCAGTTTGATTTGATGATTCTCCATGCTCAGTTACCCTAAACTGGTATTGTTGTTAAGTCCCTTTTGATTGTTCATAAATTCATCCATCCTCTTAGTACTTTCTTCAGATCTCTTAATCATCTCATTATGTTATTGTAGAATCTTCACTTCATTTCTCAGTTTTTCATTTTCTTCTTTTAATTCACCAATATCTTCCAATTTTCTAGCAAGTTCAATATTCACTCAGTTGACCTCATGACTCATAGCAACCATCTGATTGGTGATCTCAAAGTAATGTTTGGTAAGTCTCATTATTTCAGATTCTTTCTCTTGTAGCTTTTCAGTCATTTGTCTTTTGTCATCAACAGCCATGTTTCTTCGTGTTCAGCTCTCTTTGCACCGTTCAAGACTTCAACCATTCTAACCATTTGTGTATCTTGACCGGTCTGCAATACTTTCACTTGTTCAGTAAGTTTTTGATTGCTTTAAGATAGTTTTGATATGATTCCTTCATATGCACCAGATATGCTGCCAGATTCAGATCCATATGTATCAAATGGGTCATGTATCTCTTCTTTTTGATAATCAGTCTCATTACAGTGAGATACCATATCTTTTCTCTTAACCAACATCTCCTTTAGTTTCTCCTTGGCTTCTTTGAATTGTTCAATGTAGATCTGCAACTGTAATTTCTGATTCTCAATAGTTTTGTCGAGTGTATACCTTTTCATCATAAGATCTTTTCTCTCCAGTGATTAAACTTTCTAAATAAGAGAACTAGCTCTGATACCAGTTGTTGGAATGACAGAAAGGTGTGTACTAAGAGGGGAGAGGTGAATCAGTACCCTTAAATATTTTTCAAACAAATCTTTGTAATCATAAATTGTAATAACCGACTGAGTAGTTTGCTTTCACCATACATGAAATGTCATTGCTGAAAAGTAAATGCGTGTAATCAAAACAATAAAACATTCATGAAACTTAAGTACACATAACACATGTATTTTGGTATCGTAGAAACCCTTCTTAGAAGGTAAAAACTGCGGTGTGGATGAGACTCACAAAGCTTCACTAGTGCAGTAATAAAGTAGCATGTTAGAGCTTACAAAGATTGATCACTTCTGGTGACCTTACCCTGTTAGGAGTAACCATAAGATTGATTAGATCTACCTCCTGTGAGGATTTTGCAACAGAATGTATGTGTGCACTCTAATAAGAGATTTAGGCAAAGACGGTTAAGTCTACTATGTTAAGAGATTTTAGGTTTGTTACAATTGTTAGAGAGTAACAAAATTGTGATCCGAACAAATACAATCTGAATATTGTGGATAACAAATCTTTTAAGTACAATAAACTTATCACCTAACTGATAATACCTTCTATAATGTTTGGTAGCCTTGTCTTTGTTCTGAAAATTGAATGCCTCAATGAAATTCGTGTTAAAACCCGTCTAATCTTCCGATGTTCTTAGTGCGGCGGCTACTTGATCATAATTTGATTATCATACTTGCAAAAATGACATCTTATCCTTACATATATCAAACTTCTTGACCTAATTAGGGTTTTACAATATCTTAGAAAACCTAAGATCAACGGTGTACAAAATTTACCTTGATCATCTATACATATGAAACATAAACAATTAATGATTGCATTCGTAATTAATGTCCTCCTCAATCATTGTAAACCATTTTCCAACTCGGCAAAAAATTGTTACCTAGATTGATGTGTCATTACAAACTTTTATGTAACTTCTGGTTTATTCGGTAAATATTGTCTCTCGGTGCTCGGTAAGTTTGTTGCTCGGTGACCACTGCACTCGGTTAACTCTGCGTTCAGTGATCATTACCAACTAGTTTGTCTTTGACTCTATTACCGACTGGAAATTTGCATACTAATGACAACCTTCAGACTCATATGGAGTAACATGATCTACACACAAACTCAATGAAACATTAGTAACACGTTAGTCAAATCAATTGGAAGATAAACTATGATTACACGGATTGAAAATGCAACCTATTGAGTGTCTCATTGCTCTCTATTTCCAAGGACTATTACTCTCATTTGCTTTAGAGATCCAAGTGACAACTTTATAAAATGAGAATGATCTATGATGAATGATGTAAAGCTAAATGATGCACAATTCGATCTAGGATGCAAGATCTTGATGAAAAACTAAGCTAAATGCAAATTGTCATTATGGTCCTACTTAAGAATGCTCAATGCTCAATGCTAAATGCTAATGGATGCACAATTCAACAAAACATAATTTCTACGATGAAAAGTGGTGTGATAAAGTGAATTGGTGAATTATGATTTACATGAATAAATGTCTCATATTTATAGGAATTCCCAAGGGTAGGGGGTGAGTTTGATTGACCATGTTCAAAGTATGGTTGAGGTTAAGGTTTGAGTTATGTCTACCCTTTGAGTGGACAAGATTGATTTATAGGATTGAGTGGTCAAGATAGCAAATCCCTTTTGCAATCCATGTGCTCTCTTTTCTCATTCCCCATTGGTTGAGTGATTTTTTATCACGTAGTGGTGGGTGAGAGAAATTAGGATTTAATTAATTCAAAATAATTAATTACTTTAGCCATGTTTGATTTAATGAATTGAAATTAATCAAATGATAAACTAAGTAATTAAATGATTAATTTAATTACCTAGTGATTTGATTTATTGATTTTAATTAATTCAAAATAGCTTGTATTTGATTGATTTTTTTTTTACTTGATTTGACTTGTATTGACCATTTTAGGTGTATATAGTATGTTATCCTTTTCCATGTTGAAAGGTTATCTTAGGAACATTTGGATTCGGTGATTAAAATGAACTTAGTTGTAAGTGGTAATGATGATCATGATAATTTGAGAATTATATCATTATTGCTTTACTATTATCATTGTGTTTTAGATGTGTTGCATAGTAGCGACATTAGGGAACCCATAGAGGACATGGTCTCTTAATGTAGGCTAGCTTTTGCATGTGCTTTAACATGGATGTATTAGTCTATCTTTAATTCTACAATCATGATGTGTAGATGAAATTATATAATTGTTTGGTTAAAAAAATTGGGTATGTTATTTTAGTTGTTAATTGTTATCCTCTGGGATTCCTTAGCGGGGCATTACAATTGTAATCTACAAAGTATCTCATGCTTTTCCAATTTTATAATTAAATAAAATATGATTTTCAAAGGATGGTAAGAGTTGTATTCAAAACCTCTTAAATATTTTGGTGATATAATTGGTTATTAATTGCATCGGTGTTGTAATCAAGAATCTCTTCTAGCCCTAACTCCCACATGCATTGTGTTGTTAAATGGATTTGCTCTAGAAAATCACAATAGTTATTGGGATTAAAAATACTCCTCCTTGGGAGAGTGACGGTTCCTTTATTGTAGGTAAAAAATTGCATATAGTGGGAAAATGTTCTTTATTTCATAAGTGATTTAGGTTTTTAGGAATTTTTAAATGCAACTAAAAATCTAGAAAATGTAAATTTGATAATAATGTGTACAAATTAGGTTCTTTATAAATTAAAATGCGTAGATTTACCAAGTTAAAATGCAAGATTTGATAAATTAAGGAATCATGCAAAATTGTATTAATCAATTTAACTAGAATAAGTCATGTTAAATGTTTCAAAAAGGGAGGAGGGAAACAGATTTAAATTGCATCCAATATGAGAAAGATACTCTGATAATTGCATCTAACATTAGAAAAGATATGATAATTTTCCAAACAATTTGCTCTAAGTTCCAAACCTTTACGATTACTAAAATTGTATATTTATAGCTTCATGTTACTGATGAGAAGTTACAAGAAATATAAATATAATTTTAATAATTATTATAAAAGTTAAGTCCTTTGATATATTAAAGTCTAAATATTATAAAAGATAATAGTTAATCACTATATCTGAGCTTGAACTTGATAGCTCGGCAACTATTGCAAGAGTTCATATTGTTTTTTATTAAGGTAACTGTAGGTTTTGAAGGGGCCCCGAAACCCTGTACAAAATAGTAACGAAAAATATTCAAAAATGCCCTCTAAACGAAATAGGTCAAGACCACAGTGAGAGTTTTACAACAGGCACCCACAACCTAGAAGAAACAATGCATGAAACATCACTCATGCAAACCCAAGCTAAAGACAAATCCAAGTCTAGGATTTACCTTTACCACCCTTTGATGGGAACAAAGAGTCATATCAAAAGAGGAGGGCATCTTAATTTTTTTCTTTAACAATAATCCATCCCTCTTCAACTCTAGCTGCCTCTTCCTGCCAATGCAGAGGATCTTCAACAACACCAGAGCGAACATACTTACCTGCAGGGGCAGCCAAAATACCAGTAGTACCAGCAAGAGAAGCTTCCACAGAGCCATTAGAAGCCACCACCCCCGCAACACCAAAAGATACCAGAGACCCATCAACCCCCACCAAACTAGGTGACGGAGCTACCGGGGAAGCATTCACGAAAGAACACTCAAGAGCCACATCCAAACCAGCAGAAGGAGGAGGGACCTGCGCAGCTGCCTGGGAGAAAAATTTCGGCGACACGGGCTTCTTTTCCACCAAATAGCGTTGAGTAGAAGCACCGTTCCACCAAGATGCAGTGGATTTCTTTTTACCCAATCCACAATGAGAAGCCATATGCCCGGTTTTGAAACACCTTCTGCATCTGAAGGGAATCCCTTCATAATCCAAAGACTGATTCCATCCTCCTTTAGAGGATTTGATCACTATCTCTGTAGGAAGACCCTTAGAAGGATCAATATCCACAATAATGTGAGCATAAGTAGAGTGGAGGATGTCAGAGGAATCACCATCCACCAATAAAAATTCCCCAAGAGCATTACAAATCCCCTCAAGCATAGATTTGATCCATAAATGCAGGGGAAGATTAGGAAGACAGACCCATATAGGAAACCTAGTGAGGGTATCTGAAATAGGGTTAAAATCGATATGTCGAGGCTTAACCATGAGCATAAATTGATCCTCCCAACTGACAAAATGATCGCATAGCATTTTATTTTTGTCCAAAACATCTTCAAATTTTGCTATAAAATACCCCTTAGCCAAGGGAAAGATGTGCACCCTATCCACGAGGACAGGCTCCCAATGACTAGAGATCCATTCATGAAGTTTCGGGAGGCTAGGCCAAAAACCTCTGAACCTGCAAACCAAGGCATGGGAGGAAAAAACAGAGAATTGTGATCTATTTCCTCATCCATATCCACATAAACCACAATAGAGATTGGATTAGAGATGGGAACATGCCCATGGTTAGCTCCCAAATCCAACGCATCATCTACCCTAGCAGCAGAGGATGGCTCCGCAAACACCACACGAGGACCCTTAACCCCATCCTTCCCTACGGAAGTAGATGTTGAAACCCCTGATTCCCGCAAGGATGTAGCATCCGCACTCCCAGCAGAAAGCTCAGTAGGCGCAGCACCCACACCACCGGACGGCAGGCCACGGGAAGGCAGAGGTCGACGACTTGCAAAGGGAACCGCTGAGGCAGCAGCGGCAACAGGAAACCGAGCTCCATTAGCAAAGGCACCATCGGCAGCGGTAGCAGCCCTAATCGCTTCGGTAGTGTCAGGAGACTTCGCAGCCCTAATCGCTTCGGTAGCGGCAGGAGGCATCACGAACTTTTTGTTGAGACTTAGAGATATTACGTATATTTTGCAAGAGTTCATATTGTCGAGTCTTTGGTATATTTTTCAAGAGTTCATATTAATGTTGATCTCTTCAATGATAACAATACCATGAATAGTATTTTCTCTTTGTTGATAATCTTCAATATTTGTTAGTGTTTCATTGATCACATCCATATTCAGACCTCAACATATTTCAAACAAATGTAGTAAGAAAGAGAGATACTTCAAATTTGATGAGCTTTGACACATCTTTTGGTTGCTTGACTTCCAAATTCTATAGCCAAAAACTTCATTCCAACCAATCTATCCAAAGAATGTGGACTAAATCTATGTGTGGACTCTCTGTGTGTGTGTGTGTGTGTGTGTGTGTGTGTGTGTGTGTGTGTGTGTGTGTGTGTGTGAGAGAGAGAGAGAGAGAGAGAGAGAGAGAGAGAGAGAGAGAGTAATTGTGAAAAGTTGGGACCATTATGAAGAGGTGCATGACTCTCCCTCACATCGAAAGATATAGAGGGGAGATCAATTAGGGGAATAATATTTTTTCTCAAAGGCAACAATGAAAAGTGGTGATTCAATTCTTATGAAAGGTGGTGACCCTTCCATCAACAAGATATAAAGGAGAATTCATTCTAAACATTGAAGAGGAATTATCAATCATCATTCACCCATGCCTCAAGGAATCAATCAAGGAAGATCAAACCAAGAAGCAAAAGCATTTATCCAAAAGATTAGTGATCAACATCCCAAGAAGGAAGCGGTATTAAATTCGATGTATCTAAATTGCAGTAGTATATATATATATATATATATAACTTGCAATGATTCTATATTCTAGAAGTATAGTGGGCAAAATTTAGGGAAATCCCAAGAAGGGAACATTACTTGTTACCACTTACCAAAGGTAGTTATTGGACAATAGTAAACATTTTATTTTTTGAATTTTGCAAAATATGTGCACATCCATTTGATAACTTGGAAAAAATAGCTAAAATTAAGCATATGAACCCAAGTTAGAAAGTGAAACATGATCGTGATATTAAAATAAGGAAATTTTTTGAGGAAAGAAATGTTGAGGTAAGAATTAAGTAATCCCTAAAGAATGCTATGTGAGTGAATACTAAAGTTTTTGATTAAGGTAAATACAGGTTTTGAGAGGGCCCCAAAACCCTGTACAATAAGGTCAAAAGAGATATTCAAAGAAGCACTCTCTAACGAGACAAAACAACACCACCTCAAGGGTTTTAAAACAAGCTCCCTCAACCTGGAAACAAAGCAAGATACCAGAAAAATAAATCTAGCACCCTAACAAAAATAAAATGTTGCATAAAATTAATTACAGTATAAACCAGCAGCCCAAAAGCTTCCAGCAAGCAACAAAACATCTGCCAGCAAAGTAGAGCCCAAACAAATTATTTCTTCCCCTTCTGAGAACGAAGAGACATATCAAAAGAGGGCAGACGTTTTGAATTTTTCTTTCCTTTAACAAAGGTCCACCCATCATCCACAATCTTAGCCATTTCCAGCGAAGAAATTGAAACAAGATTCAGGGCCCCCAAAACCTGAGGTTGTCCTCGGATAGGGCCAGGAGAATCCAAGGAGGCCGCATCGGAAGAAGACTCAGAATCAACCATTTCAGAAGAAACTAGCGGGGAGTTGCCAATAAGAGGAGCAGAAGCCCCACTCCCCTTAGGGCCTCGAGCATCAGTATCAGTACAAGGAGAGGGGACAGCACCCAGGGAAGATCCATCAGTTGACCCAAGAGGCACATTGGTCTCATCTAACTCCTGAGAAGAAGAGACAACCTAAGAAAAACTTCTGATAGAAGAATCCTTCACTACAGAATAATGTTGGGATGTAGCCCCCTTCCACCAAGAAGCAAGTTTTTCAACCTTTTCCAAACCACACTGATCCACTAAGTGACCAGTCTTGAAGCATATCCTGCATCTGAAGGGGAGGCCTTCATAATCCAAAGTTTGGATCCGTGACCCTTTAGGATGCACCAACTTTATCTTTTCCGAAAGACCCTTGGAAGAGTCCAAATCAACCAAGATCCTAGCATAAGTTGAGTGAAGAATATCGTTTGATTCTTCATCAACCATCAAGAAGTCCCCTAGAGCCTCACCCACAGCCTCAAGAAGAGAGTTAACCCAGAAATGAAGAGGGAGATGAGGAAGCCTCACCCAAGTGGGAACCTTGGAGAAGGACTCAGTAGAAGCATCAAAGGAAAGATGCCAAGGCTTCATCATGAGCATGCTCTGGGCGTTCCAACTAAAAAAATGATCACATAGTATCACTTTCCTATCAGCAGCCATCTCGAACTTGGCAATGAAAAAACCCCTTGCCATTGGAAAAATGTGGACAGTTTTAGAAATGATTGGTTCTCAATGACGAGAAGTTTAGGCATGCAAATCTGGAAGACTCGGCCAGATACCCTTAAATTTGCAAATAAGACCATATTCCTCGAGAAATGAGGAAGCATGATTAATGGCTTCCACAACCTCTCCTCCCAGAGGGAGGACAAGAGGGTAGAGAGAGGGAAAGGAGCAGCAACTCTATCTCCAAAAGTTGAAGACAGCTTGGAGGCAGCAGACTTTTGCAAAGAGGAGCCCCCAGTAGTAGGAAGAACCACAGTAGGCACTAGAGGAATAGAATCCCCAGCCGCCGACGATAGAACCCTAAGTCGCCCAGGAGCAGGCGCAACTAGGGCAAAAGCCTCCACCTCACTCCTAGCAACAGCTGCAGCCGCCGAAGAGGCAAAAACACGAGCAACAACCTCAGCAATAGGTGGAAACGCAGCGGGTTTTGCTTTTGCCTCGAGTGAACACTAAAGTTTGTTCAATATGTAGTGTGAAATTGTGAAGGTGCACAATTTTTTATGTTACATTTTTCTCCCAGTTTAGTAATTTGATGGTCTTAAATAATACAATAGAAGGAAAACTATAGATGATGCAAAAAAATCTTCAAGTATAGGAATTGTATCCCAAGACCAATACATTAGGCCACAAGACCCTACAAGGTAAAGCTACAAAACCACTATCAAGACAACATAAACATGTATATAATTTTCAAGTAAATACATGTACAAAGGAATAAAGTGCATAGTGAATAAAGAGAATCTTCATCAACAAAATGAAAGTTTCTTGTTATGAAAGTTGTCTAAACATCATGTGTCATCCCCAAAATGTAGGAACAAGCACAAAACAAATAGAGGAATACTAATATGATGATAAAAATCTGACGAAGGCAAAAAAAAATACTCAAAAATAATAGGGGTGAATGCATACCCCTTCGTGTTGTTACCTAATATTTAAAAGGAAAAAGAAAAAGAAAAAGAAATTCATCAAGATAGGTTTTGAAAAAAATGGTGAAAATGCTTTCTCATTATTTCTAAAAAGTCTTCTTAATGAAAAGAATTTGATAAGAAATGGAGCATAGTCAAGACTTCATAAAAGAAATAGCACAAAAAATTAAACTCCTAACCAAAAGTTGATAATATTTTTCACAAATGAAGTGATTAATTTTTTAAAATTTCTATAGATGTAAAATATATTTGTGTACTCTTCATTTTTATTGTAAGATTTGCCCAATTTGATCAACTTTTAGCTATTTTAGTGTGAAAATGTCCCCCATACAATACTTCTAGTACACGTGACTAGACCAACTAATAGAATGGGTGGAGCAAGATGTTTGACTCAAAGAGGGACATTCATTTTATTTTTTAGCATATTTTTAGTCATTTGAACCTCTAGTGGGACTTTTCAGGGTGTCATGCTAGCGTCCAAAACGAGCGTTGGGGTCCAAAGAATTTTCTAGCACCAAGAAGAATGTGAAAAAAAAATTATACTTAGATGTTGATTGATGTATTAGTGAAAATATATTGTGATTTACAAACACCATCGATGATGCACAAGCACACTATAAGGACTATGCTAGCACTAATGTGTAGTCAACACAATTCCTTGTTACAAGACAAAGTTATAGTTTTAGTGGAGGGTAGGCTTATATTGGTGCAATGGTGGAAAATAGTGAGATCTATTCTAAGAATCCAAACTAGAAATAATTTCCAATCATTATCATTATGGAACAACCAATCAAGGCCCAACTTCAGTCCCCTAGGAAAGTTGGGAACATGTGATTGATTTTCCTTTTTTTATTTGATTGATTGGATATGATTAGAAATTGAGAATGCAAGAATTAGGTACAAATATACAAATTTGGCAATAATTAATATAAACAATAAGTTGCATATCATATATGCAAATTCCAAAGACAAATCTAGAAATAGAATTCATAAAGGAACCTTTCTTTTCATTTTGAGCTTGAAAGTGTCGGTTTATGTGTTTGCCCTAGGTACCACTGACTTGAAGATGTCTAGTGCAAATTTCATGAATAGATTCCAAATAAAGATGCCCTATGGATCATCTCCTTGAAAATTTTACAAAAAAAGTGTCACTCACTTTGGGTAATTGACAATGACTAGAGTTTTTTGCTTCTTCAAAGTTTGGATCTATTCATCTCAGTCTACCCTTCATGAATTCCGTAATTCAAATTTGTCAAACTTGAATCCTAGAGAGAGAGAGAGAGAGGTTGCATAGGAGCTTGCCTCAGTCAAACCCTGGATGAGTGTTAACCTCCACTACAAGGATGATGATTAGGAAAAGAAAGCTCAACCTTCCAGGCAGAGGCTAAATCTTAAGTAAAGTGGTAAATTAACAAGATTATATGTTTTTTCCTTGATTGATGGTGATGCAATTCTCTTTAGAAAGAACCCTCAAGGGTTAATGCAATAACATGACATGACAACTAAAAAAAAATTGGATAAGAATTGTGTATGATTTGTTCATCAACGTTTTGGATCACACGCAGTGATCCATCATTAGGAAGAACCAAAGTAAGAATTGATATCTCCTTTGCTTTTTCTCATTTTAATCATTTCTTATAATTTGTGTCTAATTTTTATCTCTTTGTTTTTCATTAATTTCTTATATTTTTCTTCATTTATCATTAATCCTATACTTTTTTTTGGTTCTTTGTTTTAGCCTTTTCTTCTTGTCCCTATTGTGCTTGTTCTTAATTGTTGTTATTTTTTATTAAGGTAACAACAGGTTTTGAAGGGGCCCTGAAACCCTGTACAAGATAGACACAAAAGATATTCAATAAAGCCCTCATAAACGAAATGGGACAAGACCACAGAGAGGGTTTTACAACAAGCACCCACAACCTTGGAAAAACAATGCATGAAACAACCTTCATGCAAACCCAAGCTAAGGACAAATCCAAGTCTAGGATTTACCTTTAGCACCCTTCTGATGGGATCGAAGAGTCATATCAAAGGAAGAGGACATCTTGATTTTTTTTTTCCTTTAACAGTAATCCAGCCCTCTTCAACTCTAGCCGCCTCATCCAGCTAACGTGGAGGATCATCAACCACACCAGAACGAACAAAGCTACCAGCAGGAGTAGCCAAAATGCCAGTAGATTCAGCAGGAGAAACTTCCACATAACCAATAGCCGCCACCACCCCCGCATCACCAGGGGATACCAGAGATGTGGAAACCCCCACCAAACCAAGTGACGGAACCACCAGGGAGGCAATCATAGGAGGACATTTAGGAGCCACCACCAAACCCTGCGCAACCACCTAGGAAAAACTTTTCGGCGAGACAAGCTTCTTTTCCACCACATAGTATTGAGTCGAGGCACCATTCCACCAAGATGCATTAGTTTTATTTTTACCCATTCCACATTGAACTGACATATGCCCTGTTTTAAAACACCTTTTGCATCTGAAGGGAATCCCTTCATAATCCAGAGACTGATTCCATCTTCCTTTAGAGGAGTTGATCACTATCTCTGCAGGAAGACCCTTAGAGGGATCAATATCTACAAGAATGTGAGCATAAGTAGAGTGGAGAATGTCAAAAGAATCATCATCCACCAATAAAAATTCCCCAAGAGCATTACCAATCCCCTCCAGCCAAGATTCGATCCATAAATGCAAGGGAAGATTAGGAAAACGGACCCAAATAGGATACCTAGTGAAGGAATCCGAAATAGGGTTAAAATCAAAATGCCAAGGCTTAACCATGAGCATATAACGATCCTCCCAGCTGAAAAAATGTTCACACAACAACTTATTTATGTCCAAAACATCATCAAATTTTGCTATAAAATACCCCTTGGCCCAGGGAAAGATGTGCATCGCATCTACGAGGATAGGCTCCCAATGATTGGAGATCCATTCATGAAGCTTCGGGAGGCTAGGCCAAAAACCTCTTTACCTAACAATCAAGGTATGGGAACAATACATAGAAATATTGTCGTTTATTTCCTCCTCCACATCCACATCCACCATAATGGATAATGGATTAGAAACAGGAACACACCCATTGTTTTCCCCCAGCTTCAGCGCAGCATCTGCCCTAGCAATAGAGTATGGCTCCGCAATCACCACATGGGGGCCCTTAACCCCACCCTTCCTAACTGAAGCAGAGGCCAAAACCCCTAAATCCGGCACAGACCCTACATCCACACTCCTCGCACCAGACACCGCATGTACTGCACCCACACCGCAGGAAGGTTGCCCGTAGGGAGGCCGACGACCAACATTAATTACAGTGGTTGCAACAGCGGTAGCATTACCAGCAACAGCGACGGTTGTAACGGTTGCGGCAGCATCTACAATAGTAGCAGCGGCAGAAGGAGCCTGAGAACCAATAGAAATGCATTAATTGTTGTTGTTTTTCATTATTTTAGGATTTTATTTTTTAGCACTTTTTATATTTTTTTATTGCTTTTGTTATTAATTTTATTTTTCATGTTTTCTAAATTTTTTACTAGATTGCTCCTTTTGTTTTTATATTCAATTTCTTTCTTCTTTGTCAATATTTATTGTTTTATTTATTGTGCCTTTTTTATAAATTTTTGTTTACTTTTTACATTTAGCTCTTTGATTTCTTTTGTGTTTACTTTTATTTTTTTGTTAGCTTGTTCTTTCTTTTCTTTATGTTTATATGGTATGTTATCTAGGTGGCTTCTCTTTCTCTTTTTACTTTTCTCTTGATTCTTCTTTTCATAGACTATTATTTTTTAACTTTTTATTAATTTTACTTTTATTTAGCCTCTCTTGTTTTCGAATAGTTTTGTCCTTTCATTTTAAAAAAAAATTATATTATTTTTCTCTTTATGTTTGTTGATCTTTATCTTGGCTAACTCTCTTAGTTAGTTTGTAACCTTCATTTATTTTATTTCAGCATTATTTAAATTCTTGTATTTAATTTTTTATTTTTTATTTAGTTTTTAATTTTACTTTTATTTAGTTTGGTTTAAATCTTAACTTAGCTTTATTCACCTTTTGATCCTTTTGCTTGATTGACGTCCTTGTCCATATTAAAGTTCTACGGGTCATTGTTTGTATTTCTTATTTTCTTGATCTTTCTTATTTTCTTTTTCTTTTTCCTTTTTCATTGTTGTTTTAGTTTCCTGTTTTTTATTTTTGCTATAAATTTTCTTTTAGTGACTTTTCATTTTTTATTCTTGAATTCCTTTTTTCTTCCCTCTTGTATTAATTTCTTTTTTTCTTTTTTCTTTTATTTGTTATTCCTTTTTTAAATTTTTTTATTAATTCTTTAATTCGAATCTTTTTTTTGTCCTCCCTTTTTCCTTCCTATTTAAGGCTTAATTTGAAACATCGATGAAAAAATCACAAGAAACTTCTATCCAAAAAATATAATTTCCAATTTCATGGATTGTTGAAATATTATACCCTCTATAACATGACAGCAAGATCAATCATGAAAACACACTTGCATGAAGATTGTTGTAACTTGTTGCTCCATAATGCTCAAGTTTGAAGAAATTCACTCATAATGATTGTTCTAAGATTTAATTTCAATAATGCTTGTGCCAAATTGAATTAGGAAAGATGCTCTTATATAGGGTTCTCGAGGTATTTTCTCATTTAGATCAACTTCCAAGGGTCACATACAAAAATTGAGACCAAATTTGCAAATGAGTGTGAAATTACAAGAGGTTACAATTTACAACACTACATATGGGTCTATCGAATGTTTGAGATGTTGTTCCATGATTGCATGTTCATTGCATTGATAAAACAATGGGATTCCAATCTCTCTATTCTTAAATTGTTGAATAAAGAGATGACAGTGTCTCTTGAGGACATGCACCATATCATGAAACTATAAATGTGAGGACAATTATTGATCATGGAGCTAAGATTACCTACTTACACTTAGTTGATCTATGAATATACCATCAAGCATATAGTGTTGAGGGACAACACCAAACACATTTTATTGCACTGGCTTAAGTAGTGAGTAGTGGTAATATTGGTAGTGAGTTATGATTGTTATTGTTAGGATGTGCATTACCCACTTGATGGGTATAATTATACCCATATAATGGTCTCATCCACACCATTAGGGAAATGAAGGAGAAAGGACCATATTTGTGTGGGAGTGCAACATGTTTGCCCACTTATTCCATGACCTTGGCCACTATTAGTAACACTAGGGACAAAGTTTGATGATCTACACACTCCAAGTACGGGCATACAAGTATATTCAGCCCATTAGGCCCCTAGGATATCCCACTACATCATGTGTGACATGTCCCAAGCACATGCATGCCCACTAAGGAGGTCAAGCACTATATGTGAGGATGAATGGGAAGCATGCACCAGTTGGCCAAAATACAAAGAGATTGGTATTTAGTAAGTCAACTAGAATGTAACATTGTCTCTCTACTTTGAAAGGGTTATGCAATAGTGTGGACAATTGTAGTATATTCCTACAAATATGCCCACCAACTTACATTTGTTTTCATTACAAGGCCCTCTCATTCGGTCATCTCATCTGTATCACTTTTGACAATGGCGATGATGGTGTGTAGAATGTGTAGACATCTAAATTCATCCATATATGACCACACTTGACCTTATCTCACTCTAACCAATTAAATAAATATTTATTATTTATTTAATTCATCGTCTATCTTTATCCTTCATCTTTAATGTAATAAATTTGCATTTGTTCGATTAATTCTAAAACTTATCTCACATATCCTCCAACTAAATCAATTAATTAATACATAATTAATTGATTTAAACAACTATTGTCTTTGTTAACTTCCTAAGATGAAATACATTACTTCAATCAAATTTAAAACATAAAATGTAACAAATATTACATTAATATATATTATATAAATAAATATTAACATTAAATTTATTATATAATTTTTATTTTAAATATAATAAATAATGAAAAATTAAAATACTTCAAAATTTTAGTAAATAAGCAGTTGATATAAAAGTCTTGAAGGAGAAATAGAACTAACAAAAATAATTTCAAAATTAATAAGAATAGAATTATTTTAGAACATAAACATAAACTTGAAAACAAGAAGAAAGACATGAGTGCTCAAAAGAATTAACCAATGTTTATGTAACCTAAGTTCATGACTTGCACACAACTTTTATATATAACCTAAGTTCATGACTTGCAAACAAGTTCTATTAAATTAGTATGAGATGAAAATCGATATTAAAGCACAAGAGGGACTTTAAGGAGTAATTAAAATGGAAACACATGATCAAAAATTTGAATGAAGTAAATATTATTTTTCCATGAGTTTAGCATGGAGAGAATACTCAAGGGGTGAATTTAAGAAATCCTAGTTTTTTTGGTTTTATCGAGTTATTCTTGTTAATGTACAAGATTATTTACATGTATAACAATTGTTATTAGTTATATAAAATGTTTATTGTAAGCCTTCAAGTTCATATGTAATATAGACAGATAAAATTTTAGAACTTTAAATATCATAATTTCTGTTTTTAATAACATTTTAGCATTTTAATAGTGGATTAAAAATTTTAATCTGAAATGTTGATAAAAAACTATTATACAATTTAATTAAAAACTAATTATATCCAATTTAAAACATGACATTCTACATCCTTTCACCAAGGGCAATAGTTGTATTAATGTATAAAGTATAATCTAAAACATTGATAACTAAAATATACACAATTAAAATATGATTTCTCTACATCGAAAATTTTATAACCTTTATCTTTACCATAACTTCAGTAGTAGGAACAAACTCAAAGGCATTCATTTTTGTAAAGGGACTACACTTAGATGCATACTTATTAAATGGTGAGAAGTTCAATGAAGATGATTATGTAAACAATAGAGCAAACCAGATGATAACAACATTATTGTGAATGAAACAAACTGCACTTGACTGACCACGTGGTACAAAAAGCCTTTTTGCCTTGTAAGGCATGTACGCAGCTTTCATAGGACTGACCTACCTCTTTTTAAGTCCCTTGAATTCATTGCCATCTCTGACCTGCCTCTTTTTAAGGGTAGTGGCTAAATAGCCAACTAAAAGGTGTCGTTTATAAAAAGAATGATGTAAAAAAAATTAAGTATCCCCTTCGTAAGAGAATACGTTTTAGTTGGATGTTTAGACGTTTTCCTTTTTAAGTCCCTTGCATTCATGGCAGCGTCTATGCAGCAGACAAATGGTCGCTGATGTGACCATTTGTTAACAATATTTATTAATTAATTTAAAAATCATCCAGCAGTTATTTTTTAATTTTTAAATTTATTAATAAATGTTAACAAATGGTCACATCAGGGACCATTTGTCGGCTGCATAGACGCTGCCTGCGTTCATTGCCATCTCTGACCTGTCACTTTAATTCACTGTCCGACTTGCACATGAGTGTCACTTTCTTGTCAAGCACTTGGCACTTCATATTATAAATAGACCCATGACTGTCCTGCTCTTTTAATGACCGCCTTCTCCCTGTTGCCTTTTGGTCTGTGTAAACATTATTGCCCTCCTCATCTCAGATCTGTTTTCCTATTACTTCATAAGTCTAAATTCTATAAATGTAAGCCTCATTTGGAACACAGTTAGGTGCCTCCCACAAAAAGTATGAGGTAGTCCTCTATTATTGTTAGTATAGGTTGACCCAAAAACAAATGACTAGTATAATAGACTATAAATTATTACTTATTTGATCCTAAGACACGTAACTCTTTTTTTTTTTTTATCCTTCCACTATTATTGTCTTCCACCTTCCACCATATGCCATGTGCATGACTGTGAACTGTCAATTGTCCTCTCATGTTGTCCATGTCTTATTATTGTCTTTTAAAAGATTTCATTATCATTCCTTCATGCATCCAATCTGCTCCTGGACTGTCTTTTTTATAAGGTCATTGGGCCATCGGGTTCCTTTTATCCTTAGTACAGTCTGGCAGGTCTTACAACAACATTTGTCGTCTTAAAATTATTTCTCTTGGCATTACATCTTGCGGTTGTCCTTGTCAAGATGACTGCCACTCTTTATTGTAGACTACCTTTTAATGTCACTTTTACAGACTCGTGACGGTCCTCTGAACCTAGGATGGAACTTAAACACTAACTTGTATGGCATACTACCATTGTCTTCTCAAGCGCGTTCATATTCCACAGGGTCTTGTCTCTACCCTTTAAGCCTTGTTCTTGTCATTGGAGTGTCTTAATTTGTCACTCGCGGTCCTAAAATGTTTTCATTGTCTTCTTTCATAAAACACCTGAAAATGATGTAATGAGGATCTTTTACAAGATGGTTGATATTGATCACAAAAACCACAAAAAACCAATATGCTCTTTTTGTCCACCACCTTCCTTTTTAACGTTGGCCTTCCTTTCTTTAACAGTCTTCATGTCCTGTTTACATAACTTTCATAGTGCATTCACCTAATACGGGATCCTCGTTGCCTTCAATGTTTCTCAGACCCTCTAAACTGACATGGTGACAGCCAGCTTTTTTTCTTGTCTTGACTGTCACGCTTTATCCTCGCTGCCTGCTATTGACTGTCGTAGTCTAAAATGCTCATGCTTTCTAGAATGGTTTAGAAAGCAAAAACCTAGGATGGTTTAAAATGCTTATGCTTTCATGCCACTCACAAATCACTTTCTGAACTATAGTGACAAAAGCTTCTGTCATGCTTAAAAATTTTAAAAAAAGCGTACTGAACTGAAACCTACCATGCTCTGCTTCTTTGTTCTTTCTATGGGGACTTCCTTGCTTAGGGCTGTGATACACATGATGCTGCTGTTCTACTCACTGTCTTGGCTTATGAGTGTGATCATGGCTGTCCTCTTTATTAATGATAGATAGTAGAAAGGAAACTTGTTTGTATCCGATTTGTGTGATCATAGCTTGAAGACCACTGACAGAACTGTCATCTTCATATAGTTGGCATGTGAATCTAAATATCCTTCGATGCAAAATTGGCATGACTGGCATTTCTCTTTGTTCTCCACGTATATGGCTATGAATGAGCTGGAGATGATTATTCTCTAGCTTTCGTCCAACCATCTCCACGCTCTCTTCCCTCCACACTACTAATTAAGTGCTAGACCACCATGATACTTTGCTAGAATTGTTATGAATAACCACATTGCTCAAACCCTAAACATCAGCCGACCTGTTCAAAGATACTTCTTTTAAAAGTTGAGGCAACCTTCCTGCAAAAGGTAAACGTGGCATTTTACAAGTAAGACTTAAGATTTTCAAGGTAAAAAACACATTTAGGAATTTTGTAAGGGTGAAGTCTTATTGGCAGGTTTAAGCTTCTATTTTCAGGATGAGGAGGCTCATTTAGTACAAAATTCACAGCTTTATTTTTAACAAGGCTTTACCTTTACGTGACCTCAGTTTAAATATCATATAATTATGAATTAACAATCATTCCTGCAACCCCCCCTGTCCCCTCCTCTACCTTCCCTTCAGCCACTCCCTCTAACCACTCACACCTTAATATCCCTTATGGGATGAAGTTAGCAAGGGGGGGATCTTGCTGCAACATCTCAGAAGGCTGATCTATCCCTCAAGGAGGTTTACAGTGAAAGTGGTGTGAATAAGGATTGGGCCATCATCCCATTTGTTGATAGTCCCTGGGAAGTTAATTTCAACTATAACAAAATCAAGAGGAAGCCCAAAATAAGTAACTCCCCCATTAATTCTGAGAATCTCGTAGAGGGAGAAGACATCATTGAATCCAAAGATGGCAAGAGGAAAAGGGGAAGACCTGTAGGTTCAGTTAATAAGGAGACCAAGAACATTAACAGTAATAACTTGTCTAAATGCTACTCAAGCTTTAGGACTAGCATGGACTCTGCTACATAATTTCTATGGACATTAAGATTGCCTCTCGGAATGTAGAGGCCTGGAGTCCTCGGATAGGAAATATATAGTACAGAGATTCCTGAGAGCCAACAAGGGATTTGATTTTTTTATGCTGCAAGAAGTTAAAGCAACCAACTTCACACTTGACATCTCCCTTAAATGTATTTGGAGAGAAGCTACTGCCTACTCTACCACACATAACAAAGGGAGAATAGACACATCTATTCTCATAAGCCCTAACTGGGCCAAACTTGTCTCTGAATGGGGAACATCACCATGTAATAGAGCAATATGGATGATCTTTGACTACAAAGGTAGAGAATTTGGGATCTGTTCAGTATATGCCTCCACTGATCACAAGGAAAGAAAAAAATTGTAGAAATGGTTGTATCAACTAGAGGAAGTTCCCTGGATCCTGGGAGGGGATTTTAACATGGTAGTGAACTCTCAGGATAAGTTAAGGGGTAATATATTATTAGATTGGAAGGGCAGTGAACAATTCTTTAGGAACAGGATGATAGGAAAACACATACTCCTTGAACCACTTTATGGTTGCAAAAATACCACAAAGACATTTGGTATACATGGTGCAATTTTCAGAAGGGAGGCACAAGGATCTACTCTAGGTCGGACAGATTTTACTTTAATCATGACTTTTTCAAATGTTAGAAAGATGATGTCGGTAGACTAGTTAAAGTGATCCCCTATACATTGTCGGACCATCATCCCCTTTCTGTTAGATTCACTCCTAGTGGATCTATTGTTAAGGGTTGCCCTCGAGACAAATATTTTTGCCTTAACACCTCCTTGTTGGATGAGGCGGGAATCAATAATGTTGTGTATATGATCATATGGTACAATAGAGAAGTAGTGAAGCACAGTAGTGCAAGGAGTAGATGGGCCCAGAATACCTCAAGTTGGAAATCCTTGTTTCAAACAATTGGGGGGAAACGAGATAGGGATGCTAGGTGGATAGAAGAAAAACTTCATGATGATCTCTCCAGGGCAGAAGCTGATCTGCAAGATAATCCCTCTTCTGAAGAGGCTACTTCTAAATTAACAGAATCTAAAGATGCTCTCAGAAGATTGCAAAATGATAAGCTCATGGGAGTCAAAATCAGATATAGGAGTAAGTGGGTGGAAGATGGGGACAGGGACTCGAAGTTCTTTTTTAACCTCCTCAAGCAAAAAGAGGCCAAGGTCAAGATTGAGGGGATTTGGGAAGAGGGGGCTAAAATAGAGGATTAGCAGAGTATCGTCCAAGCTTTTGCACAATTCTATCAGAAACTATTCACCTCGGAGGATAGTGGGGAAGATATGGCAGAAGCTAGAAATAAGATCAAGCAAATTGTTTCTATTAGAGTGAGCAAAGAAGATTCAACCCTACTCAGCAAACCTATCAGTTTAGAGGAGATCAATGGTGCCATAGAACAAATTGCACTAGATAAGGCCCATGGACCTGATGGTCTACCTATAGAATTCTATATAAAAAAAATTGGATTAGATTGGGCAAGATCTGCTAGAAGTGTATGAGGAAGCCTTTGTACAATAAACTTTAGGAGGTGAGATCAATAGTGGACTTATAAAGCTTATTCCCAAGGAGGGTGATAGGTTCCTGATAAGAAATTGGAAACCAATCACACTCCTTAATGTTTCATACAAGATTTTTTCCAAAGCCTTGGCCATTAGACTTAAAGAGGTGCTTCCCAAGATTATAAACTGCAAGCAGACTAGGTTTGTTAAAGGCGGGTACATTTTGGAGAACTTGGTTACATACATGTTGGGAAGCCATGGAGTGGGCTAAAGAAAACAACCAGCAAGCATGTATGCTTCTACTAGACTACGAGAAAGCCTATGACAGAATTGAGTGGGACTTCATCTATTTGATGATGGAAGTGTTAGGCATTCCAAAAGAATTTTTGAAAATGGTCCAAACTTTGATGACTGGTGCTTTGGCTAGGGTAGCAGTAAATGGTGTAAGATCAGATAGTTTTGAGTTAACCAAATCAATTAGGCAAGGCTGCCCTCTTGCGTCTGCTCTATTTGTAATAGTTGTTGATGCAGTAAGATATATGATCTCAGATGATTTATTCCAACCGAGATTTAGGGAATCCAAATTCTAGAAGGTAAAGAAGCTACCGATGTGCAATTTGTTGATGATACAACACTAATACTAAGGCTAGAGGTTGAGAATCTAATCGCATTTATGAAATAAAGATCAATTGGTTTTGCACAGCCTCAAGTAGTAAGATATCAATGGAAAAGTCCATCTTCTTAGGTGGACAAAGGAACCTCCACTTTGGCTATCCCAATAGAAATTTAGATGGGAGGGCCCAAACTACCAAGTCAAATATATGGGCATACCATTCTCCATAACCCCAAACATAAACAATGTGGGATTGGGTTAAGCAGAAAATAAAAAAGAAATTAAACAAATGGGATAGCCAATACCTATCCATGGTAAGAAGAGTACAAGTTTGCCAAAAAATTCTATCTTCCTATTCAATCTATTACTCCTTAGCTTGGCTCTTTTGTCACTATCAGGGACTATTTATGGACTGATGGCATGGGTAACAAAAAAGGGAATGTTGTAAGATGGGAATGGTGTACCACAGAAAAGAAGAATGGGGGACTAGGTCTAAAGGACCTAAGAATCCAAGGAATCTCTCTTGCCACTAAGGGCCCGTTTGGTTGGGGAATTGAAAAATAATGCAAATCATGGTTATCTATACCCTAGTTATGCAAACCCCGGTTATGCTTTTTTGGGACTGTTTGGTTGCCCTGGAAGATGGATTTGTAAATTCGCATTCTCCGTTTGGTTGTCAAATTGAAAATAGGAATTCGAATTTATGAAATTCTCATTCTCTGTTTGGTTGAACATTTTCGAATTGGGATTAGAATGCAGGTCTCCATATTCTCTGTTTGGTTCTGC
>MU226930.1:1980377-1997850 GCA_018584345.1 Thuja plicata | reverse complement strand
ACACTTCTGCAAAGGAAAAGATTTCTGAAGCGGTGGATTCCGTTAGAGATGCAGTGGCCGGCGCAAAAGAACGTTTCAAGGACAGGTACCACGAAGCCACTTCACAGCTGCCTAAACTCGGGCAAGGTATAGTGAATGAGGAAAATGCAGAATTATACGGTCTTTACAGAGACTCGAACCCTGAATCTTCCAGGGAGAACGCTAATGCAAGAACTTTTGAAGAGCATATCAATAAGGCAGGGGAAAGCCAGTCAAAGATTGAGAGAGATGGCTACAGACAAATGGGAGAAAATAAATACTTTAATACTACAGAGGACAATAAGAATACCTGTTCAAAGCAGCTCGAGCGTCGAACAGCAAAACACGCAGCAGACGACAAACCCTAGCGTCCAAAAACATGGATATCTGCGGACGTTGCCGAAGATTAAAATGGGATTTTAAATCCAAAAACGTGGAGTTGCCCAGACCCGACGGGAAGTTTAAATTTGGTTTATTTGAGCACATACATATCTCTACATATATATGTATATATTTGTATACATACGTATATATAAATATATATGTATCTATATTATTTATAACATAAGTATGTATAATTATATAATATATATGTATCTATATATATTTGACAAACTTGCACACCAACATTATTAGAGACATCCAATCAAACTTAAAAAGGTGAAGTCTCTACACACACAAACCCATATGAATCATGATGGGAAAAAAATTTACAAATCCACGAACTAGATTCTCGAACCTGAATTCATCCCCGAACTTGAACCGACAACTTAGAGTATTGGAGGCAGATTTGAGTGAATTTAAGGGGGGTGGATTTGGTTTCACATTGGATGGCATTGAGGAGTCATTGTTAGTGCGAGGAGGAGCTACATCTATGATGGAGAGTGAGTCACACACATCATCAAAGCTACCGAGCAAGGACGCGCAATCACACCCAACACAAGGTTCTACTACTAGGACTATACCATCTAGTCCCTCTCTCATATTTGTTAATAGAGCTGGGAAGAGGAAGATGTAATTGCAATGATGTATTTACTTCTAGTTTCGTAGAAACTATTTAGTACTATTTTGCTTCTAGCTATCACAATCGCACATAAGAATGTGATTTTGTACCCACTTTGCATTTATATATATCTAAACTCAACTAATTTCTTTTGTGTTCTCATTAATAAACTCATTGGATGCATCGGCTCATTGAATATTGCAAGGAAAAATGAATTTCTAATTAAAATTAAGCTGGTTTTTAAATTCCCAAGTTTTTTGCTAAGGTTTTTCAAAAACTAGCCAAGTTTTTCCCAAAAAAAAATTCAGGCCTTAGCGAGTTTCTATCAAGTGAGAGTCTTGCAACCTTGGTTGATATTATTAAAATTGAAACACTTATTGGCTAAGAAGAACTGAAAGTTAGATATGACCTGCCAACTTCCTAGTATAGAACATTCTATGTTTTGAAAGATGCTTGTAGACTTTAATCTTCCTAGAGATTATTATGTGGACAGCAATTGCAACCTACTTTTAGGTAGTTTGATGGTTATTTACTGTCCAAAATCAAATCTAAACATCTATATGCCATCCTTACTAATGACTCTTCCATTTTCTCCCATATAAACACTTGCAAGAATCTGTCTTAAATCTTATGAGTGGACCAAAATCTTTTACAATTGGTGGACTTCCCTTGCAAAACCAAAAATAAAATGCTTCCTATAGCAGCTCCTCTTGAATAGACTTCCTTTCAAACTCCCAAGTGGCAACCCAACTATATGTAGCTTTTGTAAAGTGGCAAAATCAATTATCCATAGTTTTTATTGTCCATTTGTTAAAGAGATATGAAAAAAATTTGGTTTCTCACAATATTGATATTTCCCTAGTTGAGATTTTATCTAGTCATCAAACAATCATTTAATTAGTTTTTTGCCCTTCTCTTTGCCTTAATCTTGTGGCACATATGGTAATTAATTAATGATAATGTTTTTGGTGGATTTTCCAAGAACCTTGTTGGGTCTCTAAGGAGACCAATATTTCATAAAATTGTTGTGCAAGCTACAATTGTCATGAAGCCAAAGAAAAAGAAACTAGGATACCTATTCAAAGATGGCATGGTTAGGATTGGTCCTTGTGAAGTCTCTCATGACTTCACTTAGAAGCAAAAGAATCAAAAGCTTTCCCTCATTCAAGACAGCTCTCCATTGCTTTATGGAGGAAGTAGAACACAAAAAAGAAGAGAGGCAACAAAGGATCCAAGTAATCAGAGTTATTCCACTTGTTGCCATAGAGCAACTATACCTATAGCAAAGATAATAAGGGTTCTTATGAGCAGCATATAAGGGATGACAAGATCCTTAGATGGGTGGAAGGACTTCAAGGCTAGATGACATTGTTACCTCATAGGGAGGAAGATATATTGTGACAACTTATGATGCATAATTTTCCTTTTTTGTATGTAGTAGGAAGAAGACAATGATGGGTCCTCTTTTGATATGTGTAATCCTTTTCTATTAGTTGATAGGTGTTGTTATGCATATATGTTGGTATTTGTGAACTTATAATTTTGGTCATGCAAACTCTTGAACATATATGTCTAGTAACTTTGGTATGTTGGTATAATAACAACACTTATTGTACTTACATAATTATAAGTTGGTTTAAATATTTACAATATTTAAAAAAATGTTGCTAAAATAGTAAAACATTTCATTTGTGTTCATCGTTAAAATTGCATGATTGAAATTTATTTTAAATTAAGGAAAATTGTGTCAAATTTTTAAAAAAGCAAATCACATAGTATTTGGCACAATCAAAAAATTAAGTATTCTTGGACATAGGGAATCCATTGTGTATACATGTCATCTTTTAGGCCCCGTTTGTTTCACAAAATTGGGAGTGACACTTCCCATTTTTGGGAGTGACACTTCTCATTTTTGGGAGTGACACTTCTCATTTTTGTAAATCTGCTATTTGTTTCTCTAAATTGTAATTTTGGATTCATAAGCAAAACTAGGTTTAGACACCAAAATGAGTGGCATCATCTTCCCACTAAATAGGTGGAATTAGAAATCATACCCTGGTTTTGCGATAATAAGGTTTTGAGTCAAATTCCAATTCCCCAAGATGCAAAATCGGGATTTCAAAACCTGATTTTGTGACAATAAGGTTTTGACTCAATTCCAATTCCGCCAAACAAACAAGGCCTTATCTATGTCTATACAAATGTGGATATGGATACAAATAGAAGGATACACTCACATAAAAATATAATATAAGATGGCTACTAAAAAATAAGCAACTAAACTAAATCTTCATGGGATCACCAACTCCACAACTTGCTACTTAAAAAGTGAAGCAATGGTAGTTGTATAGCTACAACTAAACCAACTAATTGATACTACAAAAAATAAAAATAAACTCTATTTAAATCAAATACTAAATAATTGTATAAAATGTTAATATATTTTTCTCCTTTAACATATTTATTGAATTTTGAAATTCTTGCAATGGTTTATGAATTAGATTGTTCAACATTTAAAATCACTCTACAATCCATCACTTTTATTACAAGAGAAAGCTTAAGGTTAGAGTATATAACATGTTCGTATTTATTAAAACAGATTATATATAAAGCATATCAAAACAGGTTATATAAAATGCATATCAGAATAAGATAAACATATCCCAAAATATCAACTTTGACATCACAGTCAACAAAAAAAAATGCTACTCCAAAGCCAGAACAAATCTTGAAAGCCTGAAATCCTGATTAAATATTTAAAAGGCCTACTACCAAATTACCGCACTGCCTTAACTCCCCCGAATGATCATCCTCTAGACGTCTAAAAATATATATGGAACAGAACTTCAAACTGTAAACAAATGAAAATAACAGACGCTAAAAACCCTAATGACCTCCGAAAATACGCAATGAAAACACGCAGCAAGGCTAATAAGCTAGAGGCTTCCAACTAATACTTGAAATAGCAGCAATAGGAATTAGAATCAGCTCTCCATTTTTCTTCTTATGGATATACCAAAACCCTGGAATCACGTTTTCATAAGGTTTATTTAAGCCTTCCTTAAAAATCAAACCCTAGCACCAAATTTCCTCTTTAAAACAGTGGTGTGGATACACACCTTTAAAAAGCAAGAAATACGCAGAAGATTGAAAACTTGAATGAATCAAGCCCTTTCGCCTCTGATACGGCGGGCGAGCTGAATATCCTTGGGCATAATGGTAACCCTCTTAGCGTGGATGGCGCAGAGATTCGTGTCCTCAAAGAGACCAACGAGGTACGCCTCCGAGGCCTCCTGCAGGGCAGCAACAGCTGAGCTCTGGAACCTCAAATCCGTCTTGAAATCCTGTGCAATTTCTCTGACCAGCCGCTGAAACGGCAGCTTCCTGATGAGCAACTCAGTGCTCTTCTGGTATTTACGGATCTCTCGAAGAGCAACGGTTCCGGGCCTGAATCTGTGCGGCTTCTTCACTCCGCCTGTTGCAGGCGCCGATTTGCGAGCCGCCTTTGTTGCGAGCTGCTTACGAGGAGCTTTTCCTCCTGTGGATTTCCTTGCTGTCTGCTTCGTCCTTGCCATCTCTCTCTCACTCAAAAACACTCTAGACGATCTTACAAAATTCAATAACGAATGGATATGCTGAAACATCTGGGAGTGACTGTTTATATAGGCTTCATCTTTTTGAAAAAGGAAAGGAGGGGAACGTGGGAATGATTCTCCACCCTACGATCGTTTTCCCTTATCAAGGGCTCATAAGCCTTGTTGCTCAATCTCCCACGGATACTATAGAGGTCCTTTTTTGCTTGCGTTGTGGGGAACTTTATTTTTTTAACTCGCTATTACGTGTCTTAAATTTGGTTTTTGGGTGAAGTTGAATGTTCAATGAAGAAATTATTATGGATTAAGTTTTATTTGATTAAATTGATTATGTGTTTTAGATTTGGTTTTTAGGACAAGTTGAATGATTCGCGATAATAATAAAAATTATGGACTAAGTTTTATTTGATTGAATTGATTAGGTGTTTAAATTTTGATTTTCATAGAGATATTGAATGATTTATTAAAAAAATTATAATGGATTAAGTTTTATTTGTTTAAATTTATTATATGTTTTCACTTTGATTCTTATGTCAAGTTGAATGATTCATAAAAATATTACAATAGATTAAGGTAATTGGTGTTTTGAAGAATGAGGTTTGGATCATGTTGTGAACGGTCTTGTTAGCATCTATGTTCGTAGTCTTAGTTTTGACTAAAAGAGACTGGTTATTTAAATGACTTTCATATGTACTCTCCATACCAATGAGCTAAAATACAAAAATGATGGGTTGATTTTTTTCTTTTAACTAAAATGAATTAAATAAATTGACCTATGTAAATATTCAATAGTGGTGTTTTGTGTGGAGTTAGGCTCAAGTGACACTTTCCCTAATAAGATAAAATGATAATTTGTTGTGTAGTTTCATGTATAAATATTTATAAACCTTGAAACATGGTGAAAATAAATAAAATAATTATTTTTAAAATATTGATTTAATAAATGTAGTAGGTAATATAATTCAATTAATTTAATTAGAGTTACGATAGATTACAATTGTAAAAAATTGAATCTTGAAAATAAGGAGCGAAAAAGACATGGTTCATTTCAATAATCAATAGGTAAGTATCCACTATTATGAGTATAATATCATAATGTTGAACCGTAACAATTGTACTTTTATTGTTGCAAATAAAATTTGTTCAAAAAAATTGCAATATCTCCCTCACTAGGTTAGTGTTTGGAAGTTTCTTTTTCTATATGTTGCTTCTATTCAAGGGTTAAGGTTTGTGTAGTGTTATTAGGATTAAGGTTTGATTAGGGTTAAGATTGGGGGGTAGGCCAAGGTTAGTGTTAGGATTGTCATTAGGGTAAGTTTAGGGCTTAGCTAGGGTTAAGATTCAAATAGTGTTTAATTAAGATTCGATTAGGGTTAAGGTTCAATTAAAGATTGAGGTTAGGTTTCATTTACCATTAGGAGTAAGGTTACTATTATGTGGCTTTTAGAGTAAGCATTTCAAGACAAAGCTTGGGTTATAGTTTTTTATTACGGTAACTTCAGGTTTTGAAGGGACCCCGAAACCCTTTAACAAAGCAGAAAGATGAAAGCATATAAAGCACGAACAGACAATAGACTGTCAAAACATCTGACAGAAAACCACAGGGCTAAAACCCAAGAACCAAAGAGAAACATGGGAATAAAAAAAAGCCCCCAAAAACTACTAGCAAAACGGGGTCAAAAAACCTCCCAGCACAGAGATCAATCCAACAACTTGACAAACTCATCTGCCTCCACCATCTGATTCTGGATGTTCTGAATTGAATCCTTCAGTTTGGTGACATCTTTGGCATTAGGAGCATATTTCTTTTTGGTACTAGATCTGGTTCTAGAGCCAGGGCCAGCAAGCTGATTGTACTGTTTCCTTGATTGACAAAGCTTGGGTTATAGTTATGCTTGGAATTATGATTCTATTAGGATTTAATTAAATGATTTCTTAGGATTAAGATTATAATTTAATTAAGAATATGGAACAATTAGGGTCAAGGTTAGGATTATGATTAAGGTTCGAGAATAATTAAAGTTAGTGTTAAGATTAGTATTAGGGTTCAAATATAGCTAGGGTTTAATTAGGATTAGATTTGGGGTTATTGATTAATAATATAACTAATGCAAAATTTATCTTTAACCCTAATCCTATTTCTATAGCTAACACCGATTCTAACGCTAAACCTAGCCCTAACCCTAATGCTAATTTTAAACCAAACAGTAACCCTGACCCGTTCAAACTAATTCTAACACTAACTTTAATCTAACACTGCCCTTAAACCCAACTCAACCATAAAACTAACCCTGACCATAGCTCTAATTCTAAAATTAACACTACTAGTAACTTTAATTGTAACCCTAACCTTGACACTATTACTAAATTTCTAAGCACATCCCTAACTCTCATTTTATCTTTAACCATATTCCTAGTTCTATGAGTAACATTACTTTAATTATAACCATATCACTAACCCTAACCCTAACCTTAACCCTATTTCTAAAACTAACATCAACTCTAACTCTAACCCCTAACTTTTACACTTTAACACTATTTATAACCCCAGTTAGGGTTTTTTCTTGCTGAACCTTCAACAAATGCTTGAAGTATTTGATTGACTCTATGACTCCCAATATCTGAAAATAATGACTCAAGCAAGAGAAAACTCTAATTGATGAGGATTTGTGATAATGTTTGGGGAAACTATTACCACCTCCTTCTTTTTAGGTTCTACAACACCCAGACAGGTATTACCTATATAAAATTGTTGTCTTCCAGTATTAGTAAATGTGGATACTAATTTGCTGCCTTTTTAGTGTATTACCTTATAAATTACTCTGCATAAAACTGAAAACAACTTGACACAGAGCTTAACCATGAAAATTATTGAAATGATAACAGCAAATAGTAGTGTTTTAAGGACATTCATCCTTCTTCCTTTTATAGCTCTCAGAACTTATGAGGGGCAACCTATTTCAATCCTCTCTTAAAGGGATTAATAGAATGAATTGTATATCTTGATACAATTGCTAGACTTATATGTTTTGAATGCAAAAGTGAAAGATTTGTGTATTTTAAATTGCTTGGATGATGATAAACCACTTGACAGATTTCTAGACTAGTGCCTATCCTTGGGCTATAGAGTCAAAGATGCAAATCCATAGAAAAAGTAAATAAATATACTATAGATTGCCTTACAACCTATATGCAACTTGAGTAAGATGCCTTACAAATCACCCTGTCACTCCAACACTGTTGTATCAAATCCTCAAATGTTGTTATACCCTCTGAAACTACTCACAAAACTTAGTTCTTCCCTTGAAAGAAACTTGTAAGTAATTAGATAGCTACCTTGCAACCAATATGTTTAAAATGCCTTACAGATTAAACATAAAAGAGCATACACAATAAGTAAAGAGACAACAACAATATAGAAGAGAAGTTGCACTGTATTTTATTTATATTCCTGCTTCATACATATAGAGGCTAAAGCTCAAAAAACACTGACAAAATGTTGTAGTCTGGCTTATAATTATATTTCATCACCTCCTTCAAATGTTACAATAATATCTATTTATAGGTTCAAACCATCTTGGAATCCTTAAGATAAGGATACAACAAGCTTCAGATGGTTTAAGAAACCTAACCCTAAAAACTTAGAAAAAGACAAAAGACAAGAAAGCTCCAAGCGGTGGGAGGACAAAATTGAAGAATAAAATTTGATTTTGTACTTTGTCCTTTTGTGAATGTCGGCACCTTTGTCTGCATGTATTCAGGATAGTATCTGATAGTTGTAACAAGATATAGTGACCGCCAATACAGGCTAACCTACACTAATCTTTTCAAGATTACTAACCTTCATGTGCTCATAGATCAGGTGCCATGTGTCCTTCATTCTTCATCCATGACATCTAAATCAATTGTGACATGCTTCTTCTTCTTGGGCTTTGTCATAATGTCCCATGTTGTCACATCCTCTTCCTCAGGCCACTCAAAGTTTTGAATATTCTCTAGTTGAGTCTTTTCCCTTTCCCACCTAGCATCTATAATGCTTTTAATATCTGAAATGAATTTATTGCAGTCTGTTTCTGCCTTAATTGCCTCATCCAAAAGTTGGTTGAACCTTTCCATATCTAATTCTCCTTGGTTAGAGACATAAATGTCTTTATTGGGAAGTACACTGTCAAACTCTGATATCCATAACCCTAATGGTTTGATTTGATCATCCTCGACCCTAATTGGAGGTACAAACCTACTATAATATATCCCAAACATCTTTATCTTAGCATCAATTTGATTGGCCTTTCCTTTGAAAAAGGATAAAGTAGCCCCAATCTGCTCTATCTTTGTACCAACCATGGTTACTATTTCTGGAAAATCTGATCTCAATGGTTGCATTGATGCTAATCTTTCAAAAAGAGATATTCTTCCGAACCAAGTTGCATAGTAAGGATTCAAAATTGTAAAAAAACTTGCCACTTCTACTTGTAAGCCTGGCAACCTGCCATAAGCCCCATATACTACATCAATCTTGCCTTTGACTGTGTCAATCCTATGCTACAAAATTGAATTCAAGGCTTCCAGAATCACATTGTTATATAAGCTCAGTAACCCCTAGGTATGTTTCAGCAAGCATCTCCCCTGTATCCTCTGTTTGGATTTCAACATCCATGACCTCTTTGGGCTCAATAGGGGCAGGCTCTGTTATATCTAGTAACTGCTTTGTAAACTCATCTATGATCTTCCCATGTTCTTTGATCTTTATCAAAGCCAATTCCCTATCTTTAACAATATCACTAGTATCACTAGTGAGTTTCAGCAATTTCTCTGATAGTTGGCTTGTCTTTGCCTCATTAAGATGAGCAAAATGAGTCATTACTTGGGCTATTTCCATATCCCCTGTATTATCTAGTGTCCATATAATTTTATTTCCCTCCATCTTCTCATGAATGTTCAAAATGGCTGGCTTCTGATCTTTGGGAGATACGCTCCACATTGCAAGCGCCTTAGATTTAGGGTTATAACCAAACCCTCTAATCATGTCTCCAACCTGAGTCTCTGATGATAGTTTGACATCAGGTTGTCTCCTTATCTGATCTATAATGAATGTTGAAGACAAGTCTCAGCCTTCCACAAATAACACTCCACTAGCCTTGACCAATTGCCTTGCTTGCTCTGGTGTGATCTCCTCAGACTCAGGATCATAATCTTGCAATGTTTGTAAGGCCTCTTGGGTGACTGGGTCACCACCTGCCAATCGCAACTGCTTCCCAACTTGTTGTTTCTTATTCCATATTAGGAAATCCTTGAATTCCCTTGTCTTTATGAAACTGTCATCCTTTAGGAATTCCTCTTGATGCAATAATCTCTCATCTGTGCATGATCTAAGAGGTAACTCCTCCTCTTCTTCTGTATCCTTTTGGAGTTTCTTTCCTACCCTAATCTATTTTCTTAAATAATGATCATAGGGTCTATCTCCAGTCATTAGGGCTCCAATTTTATCTGTCTTTTTTCTCTTTGAAGGCTCCCCTGTTTCTACTCTTTGTCTCTTAGGTGGGGGCTCATTTGTCACTTCCTTCTCTGGGACCTCTGTTAGGTCAATGACATCTTCCCCTTCAACTGCAAGCTTCAATGGTACTGCTTGGTAATCTGGATAGGCATTGGGCGAAGGACAGCCTTGATCACTTTCATCATCATATTCTGATTCTAAATTTTCTCTGTGGCCCTTTTCTGGTACCACTAGTGCTTCTTCTAACTGATTACACAAAAGAGTATGGTTCTCAATCATTGCATCCAGCCTTTTGAGATAAGGCATGTTAGGTTAGAAACCTCCAAACTTCATCCCCTTTCTCTTCACTTGCCTCTCAAGGTCCATAAGTTCATTGAACTTAATTGCTTTCCTGTCCACCTCTTCATCCTCCAAGATGTTTCTTATTAAATCCTCCTCCATACACTCCTCGTGTACCTTTGTGTAGGGGATAGTTGGTGTGAGCAAATTCTTTTCACTAAGAATGAATCCCTCAGTATCAACATGTCTATGCAGGGCCACATTCATTATGCAATGGTTCAACCAGGTATTCACCAGGTCTAAGGCTCCTTTTCCAATAATGAAATTGTAGATCTTGAACTGCCTAGGGGTAAAAGTACCCTTCCTGTGTGATGCCAAATGCTCTTTATCTATCAAAATAAGCTGCCTGACGAACTCCATTACAGCTATCCTCGGTGGTACATGAAATGGAAAAATGTGTGGAGGGTGGGGGCAACCATAAACCCTCATCATTGTAAAGTTATTTTCATAAAAAAAATCCCCCCAATTATGGTCTCCTGGCCATTTGTCAAGGTATTGGCAGGGCCTCAACAATTGAATTACCTTAACAAGCAATCTGGTCTTATCAGCACCTAAACACTTCAAAAGTGGATAGCTTATCCAATTTTTGAAAGCACAGAACTCCTACTCTCTGGATGTATAATTCCAGACTATGATCCAAAACTGAGTAGGTTGGTTTGATTATGGTGGAACCTTTGTGGCTGTAGAAACTAACAATTCATAACTGGGAAATTATAGTAGAGAATCAAATGCATGAGGATTGAATAATGCATAAATTTTGGATTATCCTTCTTGTTTTGTATATCTATAAATCCTTGGTGCATTTGATCAATGATATACTGAATGTAATCATAATTGGAAGTAGTATGAAGACTCTGCATATCCAACACCATCATCAAAATGTCTGAGGTGATCCTTTTTGCCCCAGCACCCTTTCCAAGCAATCTACATAGTGCATATGATATATACTTAATATAGAAATTAAGGTCGTTGTAACAATATGGGGTTGCTCCTGGCATGGGGGCTATATAAGTCTTCACTTTCTTAGGGACATGATGATCCCTGATCAATTTAGCAGCAATTTTGGATTCTCTAGTGTACCTATTCTCTAGGCTCTTCAGATTTATGTTAGTAGCCATAAGATAGTTGACATTAAAAGCTTTCATAAAAGTATTTCATTCTAGGGTGAGTAAGGGCTTTCCATCATCCCTCTTAATGGTTTTGATTAAAGGGTCATATCTACTAGCCAATTCTAGTATAAAATCAACGTCAACAAAAACATCAGGAACTAGCAACCTGGCTAACCCACAGGTCCAAGGGTTTGAGATAGGCATGGTTTCATCACTATTATTAAAGAAATAATTGAAAAGTGAATACCCTGATGACCCTGGTATTTTTGCATCCCTAACATAAGCCATATCATCAATTAAAACATCTGCACTAACCTTTCGATTCTGGTTTGAACCTGGAAGCAAAGTGAGGAATTCATTTGAGTAGTTTCTTTTTCCCTTTGACTCATCTTCGACATCTTCACTTCTCCCACTAGTAGAGGCCATACTCTGTGCTTGACTCATACTTCTTTTATGTTCTATTCTCAACCCTTATTCACCGATATTGAAACAAAACTACTGAAAACCCTCACCACCAAACTGTGAATTCTCTGAAAACTGTAGCTCTAAACTCTAGAACACTATCAATTATAATCTTTACTAAATTTTGAATCAGGCAACCACCTTTTGAATCACTTGCAGCTGAAAATCTTAATCTTTCTCAGAAAATACTAAATCTCTGTAAACTCTTCGCTCTGAGAAAATAGAAACTTGGTAAAAATGAAATGACAACGGACAAGTATACTTATAACTGTTAATTGAATGCAAATTGTCGCTTCTAGCTGGTAATTCAATCACTTCACCATTAGCTTCACATACTGTGACATCAATTTCTGATTTTAGTTGTGGCATTCAAACTGTCAGATAATCAATTTTTTATGAGTGTTCTTTCATAAAAAACCTTATAAAATTCAGAATGAAATCGAAATCAAGTCTGATTGGCTACATTAACTCATACTATGACTACTTTCCCATCTTTCATAATCTATTTACTCTAATTGGTTAACAACTATTAATAATGGTGCCGCTGAAAAGTCTATTTTAACTCTGATTCACTTCTAGCGACTCAGCGATTGAGTGATCTCCTTATCGCTTAATAATTTCACTAACTGCAGTTCTTTCAAGAGACTTAGCGACCGCCATAAGATTAAAACTTTGATCAACGGTTGGCACGATGTCGCTTGATATCTTAACTTAACCCTCCATCTTACGGAGACACCGCGACAAAGCATTCTCTTTACTGTTCTTTTACCTCAGGTTTCATCTAGAGACTCAGCGACTGTGAAATCTCTATGTTGCTGGATAATTTTCTTAACTCATGTTCCATCAAGAGACCACGTGACTAATCACATTATTCTCTTAATTGCGTGATTAATTTACCTTTATAATGTGCATCAGGAGATAACACGACTACCATTGATTTCCTTTTGTATCTTATTCCAACAGTTGTCGTGAAGTCTCTTAATCCTTAATACAAACCCTAATACTTCATGAGACCTAGCGACAAACATACACGTGTCTTATTTTTCCCTTTTGTCTCTTAATTGCTTGATTCCTTTTGACTTTTCAACCTTGTCAAGTGACCACGCAACTACCGTTGATTTTACCTGCATCTGATGGTTGTCGCTTGATCTCTTAATTTTAAACTTAACTCTCTTTTGATCATGCGACTTTGTGACAACACCTTTACTTAAACTCATATCTAACCTTTAGTTTATCCAGAGACCTGGCAACCATTTAATCTCCATGTTGCTTGATAATTTATGAACCGCGGTTATAATCAAGAGACTTCCCGACTGTCATTAGATTAACTTCCTGATCCACGGTTGTCGTGTAATCTCCAAATCTTTTGCTTAACTCACTTTTGATCATGAGACTTGGCGACAACACTATTTGCTTTAAATCATGAACTCAACTCATAACCACGGGTTATATTAAGAGATAACACGACTGAGCAGTCTCAAAGTCGCCAAATGAAATAACTAACTCTGCTTTTATCAAGAGACAAAGTGACTATCGTTGGATTATTTATGAGATCAATGGTCTATGTTGTCTCATAACCTTTTTAGTATATTATTTTTTATCACAAGACCACGCAACCATCTTTTTGCTAAGTCTCGAGACCATAAGGAATATTCGTTTCTTCAAACAAGACTTAGCGACTAGGAAATAAACGCATGCAAATAAGCTCGGACTTAAGTCATGAAAAAGTAACACAGAAATAGAACCAGCTTGGAAAATTTAGGGCTTTTCTGCAATTTCGAACCAAATTTACTCCAAGGCTTAGGGTTTTTGACATTTTGATCTAGGTTTTGAGCAAAAACATCATTTGCAGAGATATGTAAATGGTTTCAAACATGAATCTTTACCTTCTGGGCATAAAAATGACAGGGAGTTTAAGAATTTTTAGGGTAAACTCTAAAATAGGAATACAACCAACAACCCCAATATAACCCTAAATATAACTCTATCTTTAACCCTAACACTAGTTTTATAATTATAATCCTTACACTAACCCTAATTCTAAAACTAACACTAATGATAACTCTAGCACCAACCCTAATACTATTTATAACCCTTACCTAATTCTAAATATATGCCTAACCCTGACCCTAATTTTATAACTAACACTAATTTTAATTATAACCCTGACCATAACCTTAATCTTAACCTTAATACAACCTAACCATATCCCTAATTACAATCCTTACACTAACCCTAATTATAAAATTACCACTACGTATAAATCTAAACCTAACCTGATACTATTTCTAACCCCAACCTAATTCTAAATCTATATCTAACCCTAACCCTGATTTTATAACTAACATTGATTAAAATTATAACCTTGATCCTAATTCAATCTCTAAACATGACCCTAGCCCTAATTTATTTCTAACCCTATCCCTAACCCTAATCCTAATCCTAATCCTACCCTTGAACCTATCCCTAATTCTAAGTTTAATCGTACCCCTAACACTATCCTTAATAATAATCCTAACTCATACCCTAACCCCAATTATATCTCTAATTGTAACCTTAACCATAGTTATAAACCTAAACCTAACCCTTACCTCATCATTATCTAAAATATTATTCTAAACCTAACCCCGGCCTTAACCCTCATCATAATCATAACCCTAATCATAATCATAACCCTAACCTTAGTCTTAATTCAATCTCTAATAATAACCTTGATCCTAAATATAATACTAACCCTAAGCTTAATTATATGTCTTATTATTGTTGGCAAGTTGACTCTCAGGGAGAATATGACTTATTTTGTGTTGTCATTATGGCAAAAAAGTCATACAAAAGTTTTGACAACAAACTTTGAAGAACAAAATGGCTAAGTATGGAAGACAGAACAAAAAAGAGATATGCAGTCGATCAGAGCACCAGCGCACGTGCGTACGATCGAATCAAGCTATGCGCGTTCATACATAAGATCCATGATATGTGAATATGTTAAGTCTATACACGCATGGTACAAAATAACAGTACGAAGAAGTTACAGAAAGATTAAGTGCACTAACAGCTCAGAAAATAGAGTATGAAGCCGACTACAATTTTTGATTTAGCGTATAATATTTTGTTGTGTAAAGGCCAAGTGCCTATTGTAATAAGTTTGTTATTATGTATTAAACATTATTGTAAACACGCTTAAGCCAATGTGTTTGGAAGCATTGTGAATGTTGTTTTTGGGCTGACTAAGGTCTTGTTTTTGGTCTCATCTATTCAGGCATGAACATGTATATAAGACAAGTAAAGTTGTATTAGAAAGTGTCGAAGAAAAATGTAGAGAAGAGATATAGAAGAACAATATAGAGATGTCAGCATGAGATAGAGCTCTTTAAAAGATTAAGAGCATCAACACATAAACGGAACTGATCAGACAATTGTGTCATATACAACAGTTCACTTTTGGATATAGTGTATATCTATTATCAAGAAGGTTGTAGCCTTCATCTTATTGAGTAGTGAGCTTTGGCAGTGAGTCAACCACCTCTAACAGGGTTTTGTAAAGACTCCTAACAGGGTCATTGTACTTGCATTGTAAAGACTGCTTCTAATAGGGAAAAGTAACCTTAACAAGTTCATTATACTAGTACAATCATTTGTGGGTACTAATTCCCACCAGGGTTTTCCTCTGATCAAGGTTTTCCCGTAAACATATCTGGTGTTATGTGTTATTATGTTATGCTTCATATATTGTCTATTTGATTTATGTTCAAATTGCTAAAATAGAATAATTAGTTAAACACTGATTCACCCCCCCCCCCTCTCAGTGTTTCCAACAATTGGTATCAGAGCTCTAGTCCTTTGAAAGAAAGTTTAACCACTTGAGGAGATCATGGATTCAGCAGAAGAAAAACATCTGAAAAAGAATCTTGAAGCAGCCCTTGAGGATCTTGACAGATCTGAAAAAGAAAATGAAGAACTTAAACTAAAGGTTGATGGCTCTCAAATGCTTATCAAGAAATTAAGAAAAGATTTGAAAGATTGCTCCACAAATGATCTGGGAAAAATGGTCAAAAATCTAAATGAAGAGAACATGTCTTTGAAAGACAAGATTGAAGATCTTAATGAACAACTTAAAGACATCTTAATAGCTATTGAAGAACAGACCAAAGAGAATAAACAATTAGCTGATGAACTTATGCAAGCAAGCATGAAAAGCTTGGAATTAGAAAACATAAGGAAAAAGATAGAATATGAATTAACAGAAGCAAAAGACAAGATTGATAAACTACACACAAGTTCTGATCTAATTCAATCACAACTTTATGCACAGAAGTTAAAAGGTGATATTGCTGGTGTTGGATACAATGTGGCTCAAATTGAAATCAATTCAATGCAAGAAATAAAGAAAGCACAAGAGACATCTACTGAAGCAAAAAAAAATTGAGAATCTTATAGAGGCTAAAATAGAACCACCTAAAGATGAACTTAAGCAAGTTAACAGAACTTGTTATGCTTGTAACAAGCATGGACACTTGGAGAGAGATTGTAAAGAGGTAAGACCTTTTAATGGTTATTGTTACTCCTGTAATAAGTTTGGTCATAGGGCTATTCATTGCAGAACAAGTCAAAGAAATCAATCACAACAGAACCAAATAAATATGACTCAATACAATCAAAGAAATCAACCTCAAAGAAACTTTGAAAACATTACATGTCAGATATGTAATTACAATGGATGCACAGCCAAGCAGTGCAACATGATGAATAATAGCATTATACCTCCTATCATATGTCACTCATGTGGAAAAGCTGGACATATCTCAAGTTTTTGCGGGTCAAGAGCACAAAGACAAGAGAATCCTAAAAAGTCACTATTTGAAGAATCGGGAGAAGTTAAATTTGTACAAGCTAAAAAAGATACAAATAAAATTTGGGTTGAAGTAAAGAAGGATAATGAAGAGAACAAGGTGGTAGATGCATCCTCAGTGGACACACCTTCTAATTCTGGTTAGTTGACCCTCATGATCTTAGGGGGATCTATTCTAGCTCTAAACCCCTGTGTGGCTGGTATACTCACCTTTGAGTATGCGCCTATGAATTCATACATTTGGTGACAAAATGAGGATGTATGCATATATGCATAGTCTAAACTTGAACAAAAGAAAAGATTGAAATTATCTATGTAAACTGCTTTACGACAATGAGCATTAAATGCAATAATATTTTATATAAGTTTGTAAAAGATCTTCAAACCCCACCTTGCATTCAAGATTGAGCATTCATAGAGCACATGAGCATTGAGCATCAAAGCACTATAGGTTAAGGAATTGATTGGTTTGTGAATGGATTAAGGATTGAAATAGAACCCTAGTAGTCACGTTGGTTCAGAATCGCCATGAAATCCTATTTAATCAAGCAACAAGTAACTATGGCAACCCTTGTTGTATTTGACATTGTTGAAAGGAAAAGATTC
>MU226930.1:1931371-1971852 GCA_018584345.1 Thuja plicata | reverse complement strand
CTTGACCCTGAAGCCCAGAATCACCAGTCTGCCATCCAGAATGCAGAAATCAGGCCAAACAGGAGTGGAAAGAGGAACAGAACAGGGAGGAAGCCATGTCAAGATTAGGAACCCATTCAAGGCGCTTTCCATGACCCCAAACCACTTACTCGGAAGGCTAAACACATCTACAATGGAAGTGCTTCCATTTTCTGACTATAGAGTTGGTAGGCCATTACTCTGAGTATTTGGAGAATATCATGCAACTTGATATTCTGTGACAAATACTTTTAAATGAAGCTTGTGATTTTGTGGATAGAATCACCAATAGAGGCAATCCACACGAGAGCTTGTGGATAGAATTGTCGATTGAGGAAATTCACACAATGAAGCTCATGAGTTTGTGGATAGAATCGCCGATAGAGGCAATCCACACAAGAGCTTGTGGATAGAATCGCCGATTGAGGCAATCCACACAATGAAGCTCGTGAGTTGTGGATAGAATCGCCAATAGAGGCAATCCACACGAGAGCTTGTGGATCGAATCGCCGATTGAGGCAATCCACACACCCTGAAGCTCGTGAGTTTGTGGATAGAATCGTCGATAGAGGCAATCCACATGAGAGCTTGTGGATCAAATCGCCGATTGAGGCAATACACACCAAAGATCGTAAGCTTGTGGATCGAATCGCCGATTGAGGCAATCCACACAAAAGCTTGTGGATCGAATCACCGATGGAGACAATCCACCTGAGAGCTATGGATAGAATCGTCAATGGAGGTAATCCACTTGGGAACAAACTTTCACAATTTATGAACTTATTGTGATGTGCATTTTATCTTCCCTAGCTAAGAGGGAGTGTTGATGTTTATAGCTTCGATCAAATAAAATGATCTTAATATTATGAGAAAATAAATAAATAATATATTAATATATATATGATAATAATGGCTATTACCACTATATATATTAATATACATATTTAACATTATCTCTTTGTAATATTAAATTAAATAAACATCATTAAATTGATAATATTGTTATTTAAATAATACAATATGAGATAATATTATTCTACATTATATATGCACATTAATATATATAATAATAATGATATATTATATATATCAATATACATATAAAAAATAAAAAAATATTAACAGGCTTCGTAGACTTATTAGAACTAGGGTTAGGCAAGGCATAATTAATGGATGGAGTTGGGGCAATAAATTGTCTCCTTATTCTCATCTCCAATTTGTTGATGACACTACTCTAATGGGCAGAGCTAGGATCAATGAATTTATTGATTTTAGGAGAACCTTGGACACATATCTGGCTACCTCAGGGTGGAGCTTAATGAGGCTAACTCTTCAATCTTCTTCTTCTTCAATACTCCTTAGGTTATTCAAAATAGGATTGTTTGGATTCTCATATTTCAAATTGGTTCTCCTCCTCTAGTTTATCTTGGGATTTTCCTTTGTGTGGGATCTAATCTTAGAGAGTTTAGGCAGGAGATTTTGGATAAATTTTATATTTGGCTACCTCAGGGTGGAGCTTAATGAGGCTAACTCTTCAATCTTCTTCTTCTTCAATACTCCTTAGGTTATTCAAAATAGGATTGTTTGGATTCTCATATTTCAAATTTGTTCTCCTCCTCTAGTTTATCTTGGGATTTCCCTTTGTGTGGGATCTAATCTTAGAGAGTTTAGGCAGGAGATTTTGGATAAATTTTATATGAAAGTTAGTCGCTGGACATGTAGATGGATTTCATTTATTGGAAGGATTACTCTTTTGAAGTCAATGGTGCAAGATCTTCCTATTTATAGGTGCTTTATGCATGTTACCCCCTTTGTCTTTGTGAATGAATTTGATTCTTTTCTCATGAATTTCTTTGGTTGGGTAATTTTCTCTCTTCAAAATGGAATCTAATTAGATGGGATTTAGTTTATAGGCCAAAGCAATAATTGGTCTTGATCTCCACCATGCAGATATGATTGGACAAGTTTTAGTTGTAAAGCTACACTAGAGATGGTGTACTTGTTAGGATCAAGATTGGTCCAAAATCCTCACCCATGAGTACCTTATGGGAGTTAACAGTGTGAATGTTCCTTGATTGAGTATGTTGGGGAAGGGATCCATAATTTGGGACACTCTTAAAAAGAGGCAAAACTCATCAATGGGGGCCTTTTTAGATCTTCAATAGGGGTTATGATGCTCTCTTCTAGCATGATTCTTGGGATGGTCATCCCCTAGTATTTCATAGTTCCCTTGTCTTCAATGTCATTGTAATATTTTGAGTGTGACTAGTTAGAATAGGGTGGTAGGTTTTAAAGCTCAAAGGACATTTGGAGAAAGCTTGCTGGAAAGATCCTCAGGAATGACCTACTAGAGGTACTGAAGAAAATTGATAGGAACCAACAAAGATTTCAGTTGGTAGACTTTGCAGTGCCCTTGATGGCAGGGATGTTTTGGCTTGGAGTCTAGATCCAAAGGGAAAATTTTATGTTGCCTCTGGCTACCTATATTTGGATACCAAGTTGCATAGTTAGGGAGGTGTGCCCTAGTGGATTCAAGTTTGGAATAATCTTTCTTGGCATAAGTGCAACTTTTTTCTTTGCCTAATTTCCCATTATAGGTGCCTTACTTGGGAGAATTTGAGGAAAAGAGGCTTTCAAGGCCCTTCAATGCGTGTTCTTTGTAGAAGCATTAAAGAATGTACTTCTTATATTTTCATTCAATATCCTTATTCGATGAAGATTTAGCACCTATGATGGGGTGTGCAAAATCATGTTTGTGTTCATGCCACCTCTTTAGTAGAGTTTTGGGAGATTTTGGATTGATCTTCAGCTAAGACCACTTTTCTTTAGGTTTCTTAGATTATTGGACCAACTTTTATAGTCTATAATTTATGGTTATAAAGGAATCAAATAATCTTTCAAGGTTTATAAATTGGGAGCTTTCTTGTGTGGAGAAAGATTATCAGCAGGCTCCAAGAAACTATCTTAGCAAAATGTGACATGACTATACCTATGGATTCTATTGATTTGGCTATGGTTAATAGTCTTAACCTAATTAGAAATGGGATAGGTTCCTCTACCATGAGAATATCAAGACAAACTAAACATGAAATTCATAGAGAGGGGAGGTGGCTCTTTCCTGAAAGTTAATACAGATGATTCCTCCAGGGAGAATCCTAGATAGGTGGGCATTGGTAGTATTGGTAGGGTTAGTGATGGTAGTGGTATGATTTTTTCTCCATCTACATGGGACAACATTTCAATAATTTGATGAAGGATCTTGTTATTTCCATGTTGCTGAGACAGGATTCTCTCTTGATTGACAAAGTATTATTTGCGAGTTTGATTCATAGATTTTAGTTGACATGTTGAATGATTTTTAGTTGGATGGATTTTCTTAGCAGTTAGCCTTGGTGGCTAAGAAAATCCTAAATGTTTTCTTCTTTTGTACTACATTTCATTTTTTCATATTCCCAAAGAGGGAACAAAGTGGTTGATTGCCTGGCTAAATGGGCTTTTGATAGATTAGAGGGATGAGATGTTGATAGATGGGGGGCTTAACATCTAGATTATTTATAGACTTTGGTAAAGATAATCATGGATGATAGTAATTTATAATTTATAATTGATTCTTTCTAAGTTGTTCCCCTATGAACTCTCATTTTTTTGCCTTGTTTGAGGATTGTAATGGGCTTGAGGCCTTTTTCTTTGTATAGCCTTGTTTTTCTTGATAATTGGGAGGCTTTGCATCTAGATTATTTAGAAACTTTTGTAAAGTTAATCATGGATTATAATAATTTATAATTTGTAATTGATTATTTCTAAGTTGTTCCCCTGGGAACTCTCCTTTTTTGCCTTTTTTGAGGATTGTAATGGGCCTAAGGCCTTTTTCTCTATATAGCCTCATTTTTTTGAAAATTGTTTTACCCTCATTTCAAAAAAAATATTGACACTAACTCTAATTATAACCCTTACACTAATAAATGGCTATATAAGACCACTAATTTATAAAAAACAAGGAAATAACTCTAAGTACCCATGAATAAGTAGGAGTTACATGTGTCACTCATAGAAGAAGTCATGTATCCTTATAATTACCATGTACAATAACATAAAAATGTTAGTAATGAGTGCAAGAAAAGGAATTATACCTCAATAGAAAGGAAAACAAAATACCTACACTAATAACTCCCCATCATATAGCTTAGGTGGGTGAAAAGATGGGTTTTGATAGATGAAGCTTCACGAGGTATCAATGTACACAAAAATCCTTCCAACAAGAAGTACCCTAAAGAAGAGATATAACAATCACCAAAATTTAGAGAACTATTAGAAAGAATACCAACTAGCCCCCATTGTATGGGACTCTTTCACCTCAATAAAAGCTCGTAAATGACAAAATTAGTTTTAACAAAGGGTTTATTGAAGATGTCAACTACCTATTTTAAATCTAGGCGATAACAATGATTGATGATATATCCACGAATGACCTTCTGAATAGTGAACATGGTTCTTAATTTATTTGGTATACCAATGATCGCTCATATTTTAAGAAATCGCAGTAGTACTTTTGTCATCATAAAATACAATAGATAGCCTCCAAAAATTGGACGTCAAACTTAATATGAATATGTTGAAGACAAAGGGTCATGATGGTAGCATTCATAGTTCCTTAAGGCCTATCTTCTATGAAGCAAAGTGAAATAATTATTTACTTATTCGTCAACTAACATACAAGAATATAATCATGAGAAATTATAACTTGAAGTGGAGTGTGATCTTGAGAATCACCGACCCAATCAAAATAAGTATATCCATATAACTTAATATAGATTTATATTGCATGGTTAATCTCATAATTATGTGTACCCTAAAATTAGTATAAAACCCACTTAGTTACCTTCATATGTATTTCATGCATAAACTAAGAAAAAATCTAACAATTTCAAAAATATTGGACCATATGTGAGTCAAGAAAAAGAGGTGACCCACAAGTTGATATAAAGTAGCATCAATTATAGGTGAAGTAAACTTTGTCTCAAGTTTTAATATAGAGAAAAAGAGCGTTATTATAGGTTTATAATCAATAATATAGAAATGAGAGAGTTTGACTTGATAAAGAAAAAGTGAGTTTTTGCAAGTTTATAATCAATAATATAGAAATTAGAGAGCATTTCAATCATGTACATGAACTACGTTATGCGAATCATTAAATTAGATTTAGATATCTTAATCTCAAAAAAAAAGTTTAACAAGTCTAATTTGGCCATTAAAAACTATCATGCAAGGTAGTTTTTACCACCATGTAATAGAGGATGAAGAGTTACTTGTGATCAACAAGTCGTCAAGATACAAAACTAGGAATAAGAGAGACTTGTCCTACTAGAATATGTAGACATTTATATTAGAATGATAAAAGGTGAGTCTGATAGAGAGAAAAAAGGAATCCATCTAAGCAAACCATTCTTAAAGAGCTTGTTTAAGGCCATAAATTTCATATCTATATAGCAAGGAAGATTCCTTTTGAAAACCATGTGGGTACTGCATGTATATCCCCTACTAAAGATCCATGTGGATAAGGGGACTCTGTCGGAATGTTGTCATTATTTTGGTTTGGAGGTTCGGTGACTTGATTCTATCTTATTTTGGTATGGGACCAACATGGTCTGGTATATGTTTAGATATGGATTAGTTTGCTATGCTAAAAATGCTCATTCAAGTTTTTGAGATTGTGTTTTATCTTTGATTCAACATCCTTATCTAAAATCTCAGGTTGCAGCGCTATTTTTGGGCCTGGTAATTACCTACCTTGTTTACCAACATAATGCAGAATAAAGTTTTGGTCTAGTCTTAACAAGAAATAACAATAGTATAATGGTAACCTTGTTCCCACTCATCTCTTGGTTTTCCTTTGGTGTGGTAGACTTATTTTGGAAGTAACATGTAAAGGTTCTTAAGTTTATTCCTCTCCAGTTGGGTCGACTTGAAGAAGACTCAAATGGTGTGTATTCAATTGCCTTGTAAAGGAAAATATAAATATATCTGGTATATATATATTGTACATGCAAATGATAGAAAATATAAATAGATACCTTTTTGAACCATAAATGAATAGTGAATATGAACCTCAACGGAACTATATCTCCTACATATGATAGATGCAATCGTGATAGTTCAATTTTGTAATATTGGTTGTAAGCCACCTTCCAGCAGTGAGTTGTTGTATTTCAGGCAACGAGCCCCTTCCAACAACGAGTCACCCCTTGTAACCAACTATATAATATTTTCTAGTTCATCCTTTGCGTGGTTTTTCCCATATTGGGTTTTCCAAGTATAAAAAGTGTTGTGTTTGTGTTTACTGTTCTTTTCATTTTTGCACTTGAGTTATGTTAAGTGAATGGTTGGTTAAAATTTTTAATGAGTTAAAGGTAATATTGATTAACCCCTCCCCTCTCAAATACTATGAGTGTTCAACAAACTCTTCACACCCATCTAAGGAACCTTTCAATGATGAACAATTACAATAACAATGGTGGACTTCAAATTGAGTTCACATTTTCAACAAGTTGAAAGGTTATAATGTAGTCAATTCCATGCACCTCTGGAAAACCCCCTAGAAACTAGTGAGAATTGAAATTATCAACTATATCCCAACTACAAAAATAATAGTTTGATAAATCCAGTTACACAAAACATGTTTAATTCTCTAATGAATAGGGAATGAATTCCAAGTATATTCCCAATCAAGGAAATTCACTCCTCCAACCTAAATACATCCTATTGTTGTCAATCAGGATTGCGCCTATAGAGAGATGTGGAATCTAGCTACCATGTTGAAATATGAAAACACTCTTAGGTTGTGGGTATCCTATGGAAAGAGTGAATCTCTAGGATTACAAGGTCGGTTCCTTAATGATACTCACCTATACTAAATTTGAATGAGGAAAGAGATAGAAGGATGTGCGTATGAAAATGGTAATATTAGACTAAAGAGTGATGCACCAATACAATAATATGACTTGCAGATAAAAACCTCACATGAACTTTCATAAAAGACACTTCAAAATCACAAACTCAATTAGACACACCCTGCAAAATTGATCCATACGAAGAGTCCTAGTATTCTAATATTTGAAGAGGGAAACACTAATGTTTTCTCAGTTTCAACATCAAAATGTAAGACACAATAATAGATCTACACCATGGGGTATCAAATTTTGCATTAAATACTGAAAGGATATTGATTAAACAAAGTTGAAAATACAATATTGAATCAAATTGTAATGCCCCGCCCTGGAACCCATGAGAAATTAACCCAACTTTACATTAAGTTGACGTAATATTTTTTTCAAAACATTAAACATTACAAATGCAAAGCAAGTATAACATAAGATAGCATTATATCAAAGTACATTACTTATTTAACATTCCCAAGGATTAAAAAATGTAGTTACGTATAAGTTAACTAATCTACTAAGTAGAACCATAACATAATCACATGATATATCTTACGTTCATTTTAAAACCCAAATTGAAGTATGAACTAGCTCTTTGCTTATTCATAATGAAAAGAACATGAATCATAAAGTACGCTAACATATACATTACGATTAAATCATAAGATACATTCATTACCAACACAAGCAAAGGTAAGATCAATAAGGTACAACTGATACATCATGGTATACAATGTAATACAACTCCCATTGCACATGTCGCAGGGATAACAATAATGAATCAACTCACAAATACAATACAAGTACATATGCATCTTTTGAATAGATGTCTCAAATCGATACATCATAGAATACATGATATCATCTCATGATGACAATAAACAAGTCTCCAAGCAATGAACATAATGATAGAAGCAACAACAAGGATAATCCACGCACAATATCACAAATATCGGATCTCAATGGTAATAAGAATCACTACCACCCGACCATGTGGAACCCAGAGGTCCACTCCCACCGTGCTGAGGAGATAACACCAGAACTCACTCAAAGAAACAACCAATCAAGCAAGACTAATACAAATGTACACCAAATAAAATCGCATTAAAAGGATTATAAGGATTTTAAGTATGAAAGATCGAGTCACAAATCAGATGTACCAAATCCAATGTAGGAACCTAGAACACATATAGGGAAGTGTCATCACATACGTTTAACCCTTGAGTTTTTTCCTGGTAGCCTCTCTAGACCCCAACACTCAAGTGACCATATGCGGCTCAATAATCCTTCATATAAACAAGGATTCTAATCATGCAAGACCTCAATCAATCATCTTCTCTCACTCCCATCCTTAGCTTGTACTAGCATGCAAGGCATGGGCGAGACACACAATTATCTTAATAATGTTTCTCTCCTAATAGATTTATTATGTTGTCACTTTATTAAGCTACTTACAATGAGTGATCATGGTAGCCACTTGAGGGCCTTGACTCTCATTACAAGCCACTTCCCATCTATGCTCCTAGATAACCTACCCTATTGCTCCCAACAAAAGAACTAAAGAGAAGACAAAACCAAGACCATAAAGACTTCTCATAAATCATAAAACCATAAAAGTCATCAAAGACATGTGCTAGAGTATAATAAAGAATGTCACACCCTATAGAAGGATCCAAACTGTCCATCCCATAATGGACATCTCAATAAATCAAATACCAAATCTACATGATATAATAACAAAGCATATATCTCTAAAAATGGAGTAAAACATATTTCAAAACCATCATTCAGATCATTAATTAGTACATCAGGAGAAACAAGGTGACCAAGTTAATTAAGATTACACACAATAATAGTCGTCACCTCCTATGGTCAAATAACATAATGATCAAGAATCAAGAGCACATGACATCGTATCATATATGTACACAAGGCAACACAAGAACCAATCGATGATAATAAAAAGGTTATGAACATTCCATAATATAAACCCAAAGTGTACAAGTATAAATCCATAAAATTAGTTCAAGTCTGAAAGACCAAGATCTCCACCTAGGGCAACACCCTACCCATACTTGACAACCAGTCACAACAAGACAACATAACATAAACACGCATATGGAACACATTAGATGTCTTAGTAAATCCAATTATAACATGTTATTGATTTAGTTTTCAATTCCGCGTCTTAACCTAAGGTCCATCATTAAGTATTAGAAGTAATTCTACTATAGCATATTTCTTAACTTTCGTTTTAAAAAAAAAAGAAAATGGTATCAATATTTCATTTAGTTCGTTAGAATAACATTCATTCATAACTTGATTAATTATAATGTAATATAATTAAGTTAATTATTTTTCTCTATTATAAAACTTTATATAAACAAAAATATATTAACCCTTCAACGATTATCATTCTTTAATTAATCTATATTAATTGACAACATTAATTAAATAATAAAATATAAACTAAAATAATAATTTAAAATAGCTGATAAAATATAAACTAACTTAACAATATTGATAAAAATTTAAATTAATTTATAATTACCAAAGAAAAATAAATTTTAATTTAATAAAATTTAATTATAAAACAAAATTTATAAAAACTAACTATGATAGGGGGATCACACCTCCCCCCTTTCTCCCTTATATCGCCCACCCATTTTTTGGGAAGTCGCCGACAGTCCCTGCCGACGGCGACAGGCACTACCAAACGATAGGCCTTGTCATCGCCAACAGCAAAGTTCCCGTGCGACATAGTATATGGGGGAGCAGGGGTGGTGTCCCGCCTCCCTCCAATGTGTTTTATTAATTATTTCTATTTTTATTTTTTATTTTTAAATTTATTAACTTTAATTTTTTTAACATTAAATTTTTTCCAACAAGGTAAATATATATTTTAATTTCTTTATTCCAATATATATATGTATCATCCTAAATTGTAAGCACCTAATGTGCTCTACAATTTAATGATTGTTTAGCACCTACTTTACTCTGTTTTCATTATAGATTGTATTGCAGGCTCATTAACACACTTGGCGATCCCTAATTCAAATATGAGTCCCCTAATCTTCCCTAATTCTCCCTAATGTGTGCAAAATCGAGGTAGGATCTTATCCCTAAGCATCCTCATGTATTTTCCTCCAATTAAAAAATTAATTTCGTTACTATATCACACCTTTCATCAGAATTGGGTGATGCCTCGAATCCCACAATCTCTCCCCAACATTTCCCACCAATCAAAATGTTTAGTGCAGTCAAAATTTGAGTGTACCCCTAGTGGAATGTGCCCAAATCTAGGGCAGGACCTATCAGAGACTTGTGGTTTGGTTCCGGATCCGGTGTCTGCCAGTGTAATTATGATGCGAGATCACTATAAAAGTTACCCTCACACCTCATTGTAAACACTAGAGGATGAAATCAACAACAGGGTGAAAGCCCTAATCTAAACAATAATCAATTGCAAGGTGGAAGCTTCAAGTTGGTGACATCCCTTTGAAGTGTGAGTTCTCTACATCAATCTCCGTCAAGTCTTCAATCATTTACAATCTCTCTTCAAGTCTTGTCATGGAGTTTCAAAAGGACTGTGAAGATGGCTAGGGGTACTCTTTCCTCTCGTGGTTGGGTTTGATTTCCTTATATGTTAAGGTCTAAGCTTTGATACTTCATATTGACATGGTTTCTTGCATTTACATTCTAGGGTTCCCTCTATCACACATAGGGTTCTTGTATCCTGGGCATTTACTTTTGCATCATTTAGCATTCTAGACATACTCTAGAGTCACAAAGCACAATACATTATCATCTTTCTAATGACTATTCATGGAGGTGAGAATCACCAAAATGGGGAGTTGACTAAGGTAAACCCCTATATAGCCACAACACACAAATCTCTTTTCAAATCCGTAGGAACATGTATTCACCAGATTGATAGCGAAGGCAAAACCCTCAGACTAGCATTAACATCCTTGTCTCAGAGTTTTGCAAGTGCAGAGACTGAGGTACATAGTCAAAATTTGACTATGTACCCAGGGGTACAATCAAAATTTGACTATACCCCTCATCTGGAAATTTGTAGAATTAAATTCAGGACCCATATCCGGAGTTGTATTAGGTCACTGGCTTCCGATGATTATCAGATTCAGATAGCGAATAATCTAATCTCAGGTGTGTTCATTCCTTATCCATTGTTCATTTCTATCTTAGATTTGCGTATTTCAATTTCTATAAAGAAATCCACTCAAGGCTCTCCTCCAAACCCTAGATTTTGCATTGGTATCCTATTCCATTGGGTCATATAAATCAAATCTTGATTTGGGGTATTGACTTGAGTCTATTACTAATGTATGGAGGAAACCCATGGTGAATGACCTACACATTGACATTGCCCACCATATTTTCCACCACACACACATAATATATGTATATACACACACATTATATATATATATATATATATATATATATATATATACACACACACACACACACACACACACACACACACTTCAATCAAGTCATAATTAGGCTATATATTTAAATACAATAAATACTTCCCAATAGGTTTCCAATCCAAAATTATGTGAATTTATAAGAAATTTCCCTCCATGGATTTTATTCTCAAGAATATGATCAAACCCTAATTAGTTTAGTTCTATATTTCCTTGTAATGGTTTGCCTGTAAATCTTCTCAATGCTACGTAGGGTTTAACTGAATCAATTTGAACATAGTTTCCTCATATCTAAATACAAAGGTTTACTAGATCTGAGTTTTTCAAGAATTTCCGCACAAGGAAATCAAATAACCAATCTAAACCAAATCCTTACAAATAAAGGGGGACCAAGTCAATAATTTCCAAACAATATAGATCCATGATTTCAACACTCAAAATCTCATACACAATCTGACAATCACGAAGTAGACAATCTTTTTGAAAGAAGGGTTTTGCAAGAGTTTTAAATCCTACCTTATATTCACAAGCTGATTTGAAAAAATAATGACCAATTCAAAAATCCAAAATACTCCAGCTTTAAAACAATTCTTTCAATAATTTAGACAATTCTCCAAAATCTTGTGTCCCTCCAAAGGACCAAGAAAAGACTCTAATAAAGAAAACCTATTCAACTAGGGTTTCCAAAACACACAAAATCTAAAAAGGATAACTCCACTTAAAATTGAATAAAAGAATTATTTAAATTAATAATTCCCATTCATGCAAACAACTCCATCTTATTAATCAATTGCATGATTCAATTTATTAATTGGATGTGCAAATTAAATTGTATTTAATATTTTAATTACTAGTTTAATATTTATAGCATATTAATAATATGCAACTTGATAAATAATTATCAATTAATATTTATGCATTTAAATACCAATTTGGATTTAATATTTATTTAAATCTCCAATTTCCATAATTAGACTTTTTAATTAATTCTTTTTAAATAAACATAAGTATTTAATTAATTCTCATTAATTAAATTACCTCACATTTAATATTTCACTATTTAGTAAGATTTAATTAATTAACCATTTAGTTAATCTTAATTAAATCTTTAATGTATTTTAACACAAAAAGCACATCAAACCGCATGACAAACAATCACGAAGGGAAAACTGACTAAACCCAAAATGCAATAATCATACACAAAGGGAGAGCTCACGAATTCACATCCCTTGACGAATTCAGATAGGTAGTTAGTCAGATACTTGTCAACTATTTTAGGATAATAAATGGCTTAGGTTGGAATTTGGACATGTCTGTTATCTCCCCTCTCTTACCATTGAGATATTGCGATAGGGCACGCTCACTCATGCCAAATCAGGAAAGACGTTGCCCGATACCTGCAAATATATCAACACAAAGTCGAGCATGTATATGAAATAGGCAATGGTAGGGATCATTTAATCATGTGGATCTCGCAAGCAAGTAACTACGACTCTATCCTATATCGTATCAAACACACCAAACAGAAATATAAAACATACAAATGATCATTGTACATACAAATGTAGTGTCAATAAATCCATAAACATAATAACATCATAAACATAAATGGTAGAAGATGGGTGGGTATTACAAAATTCACTCACAATAAATGTTGGACGCAAAAAAATAATGGAGAAGGAATTAATCTTTGTATATGAATAATCAGGAAATCTGCTACAAGCCATCCACTGTCCAATACAATATGCCAATATTTGCAAGATGCAAAATAATGACAAAAATCAGAACCCTAAAAAATGAGATCAAAATACAAGATATATACCCCCAATCATGAAAGGTAGAATAAAAGAAGAAAACAAGGAGAAAATGGGGTCAAACTGCCTGAAACATGTAGGTGACCACCTCAAAACTCTCATAGACCCAAGTCAAACTCATGTGGAACTCTAAATCAATCACAAATGCCTCAAAACTGCCCCAAAATCATGCAAAAACTCTGTAGTCAAATGCAATTGAAAATCCCTCCCAAATAGGGGTGCAACTACAAGAAAATGAAGCACAACTTCCTATAAGACCTTGTCCACTGAAACTTTCCACCACTAATGATGCAGAGTGCACTGCAAGAAGACCTAGATGGGCTCCCACTTCTTGTTATCACTTCAAACTCCCAATCCAAACACCCTAATTCCACAATTGTATTCATAGGGTGTGTATTGACTTGCCTAAGAAGCCAACTCACTTCTTCTATCACAACTTAGATCTCCAAGCTAAGATCCAATTCTCTGCAATATCTCCTTTAGGGGCACTTTCCCTAAACCAAGCTACAGATATAGAAAACTTCACCAGAGGCTTAGATCAACAAACCTAGGTGATGGAAGGCTTTGTTTAGGCCCCAAGGGTAGAGAATCCACCAATGGATTCAGTCTTGCAGACCCAAGGATGGTCAAACACTAAATGGACTAGAATTCCTTGTAGCCCTATCCAGAGGGTTTTTCAAACATAAATTTCAATTTAAGAAGGATCTAAATGATCTGATTAGGTTTCTAGACACCCTTTATGGAGTTTTGAAACCTCCAAGAGCCTTAGCACTTCACTCCACTCCTGCACCACTAAACTCTTGCAAAGCTCACATACCTAATTAACTACGTTAGGCTTGGATTGCTAAGAAAGTGGTCTACGGTGGGGTCACAAAATGAATAAAATGTCTTAGATGGCTTCCTCTACCCAAAAATAGTCTACAACCACCATTATTTAGATCCTCCCAGTCATATATTGCACATGCATGTGACTGTACTAAAGAACTAGGCTAATTGCATAAAGATAATTAACCTAGGGCTTTGTCTTAGAATACCTAGAACTAACATTGAGCCTCTAAGCCTTAGGAATATTAAAGAGCATGATCCTAACTTGTATTCCCCAAGTGTTCGAGCAGATAAACTGGTTCAATCCCAAGTAAGGATCACATCTTTGGAGCAAGCCCAGTAAACCTTAGTTTCTCAGACAGTGAACAAGTAAAATCTCTAACTCCTATGAAACTTCACAAAAATAAATCAAACCAACTGGAAAGGTGAAGTAACTCAAAGAATCTCAAATTTTTTCAAGTGGATCCACAAGATGAATCCATACCAGGTCATACACTGTCTAAATGACTCAGAAAACTCTTATATTACCTCTTTTGAACATCAAGCTCCATACACAGTAAACTCTAACCTTCCTAGAAGACATGAGAACATCTAATACCATTATCTTGGTGTTACAAATGCTTCAATAAGTTGGTGTGGTTGGTTACAATTGAGTTGTCATTCTTCGAGCAACATTTTACAAAAGTTGCCCATGCAACATTTTGCAAAAAGACAACTTTTTGGCAAAACTTGACAAAATTGCTAATTTGAGAAAATGCCAACCTTACCAACCTCTAAGGGTGTAGGAGAGGTCCAAAACATGACAAGAGCCTATTCTAAGGTCTTAAAACACAAACTTCTAACTAAACCCAAAATCACTAAAAGGGAATAACATGGTCTAACATGGTTTCAGGAACCCATAGGGTCCTTCACCTTTAATAATAGACCCACACATGCAAACACTAGGGTGATCCAAAGGATTCACATTTTTACAAACACTTAAGCATAAAATAGGAACTTCAGGAGGTTCCCTGCACCATACTCCCCATGGAAAAAGTAACTCAAGGCTCTTGAGTTGGGAGGTTTTCAAGTGGATAACATGTCTTCTGAATGTATTCAGGGGTCATCCAGGTAGCATCTTCAATGGGTTAGGTTTTCCATTTGACCAAGTACTCATAGTTAGTACCTCTCCTAGTTTTCTTGTTCACTCTCTTATCTAGGATGCTTTCAATCTCAGGAGGAGTTGCTTGGGGCATATCCTTGAGTGGTTGGAGTGTAGGAGGCTCTGGAGTACCTCCAAGATCATCAGTACTAACATCACCTTTGTAAGCATAGATATCTGCAACATTGAAAATAGGTGATAAGCCAATGTGAGAAGGTAGATCAATCTTATAGGCATTGTTGCCACATTTCTTCAGAATCTTGAAGGGGCCAAGCTTTTTCATCATAAGCTTTGTGTATTTTTCTTTTTTGCAGTCTCTCCTTCTTGAGGTGAATCATCACCAAATCTCCCACTTTGAACTGTAAGTCTCTCCTCTTTTTGTTAGCCTATATTTTGTAATTCTCAGTGGTATGTTGCAGTTTGGTCTACACTTGGTCATGGACGTTCTTCATTATTTCAGCAAAGTCCTCTACTAGTGCACTTCTTTTGTCCATGTCTTTGATATCTCTAAGTTCCAATACCCCTCTAGGGTGAGTGCCATATACAATCTGAAATGGAGTTAGACCAGTACTCCTATTGACTGAATCATTGAATGAGAACTCTACTTGTGCTATAATAGTATCCCAACTGGCTCTATGTTCTTGTGTGAGACATCTTAAAAGGTTTCCAAGGGACCTATTTATGACTTCTGTCTGCCCATCAGAATGTGGGTGATATGCAGATGACAGAGAAAATTTTGTTCCTAGATTTTTCCATAGTGTTCTCCAAAAATGGCCTAAAAACTTAGGATCCCTATATGATATGATTGAAAATGGTAGTCCATGAAGTCTTAAAACTTCTTTGAAGAATAATCCTTCTATGTGAGATGTATCATGAGTTGTTCTACAAGGGATGAAGTGTGCCATCTTTGAAAATATGTCAACTACAACATAAATTCTATCAAATCCATGCTTGGTCTTTGGAAGAGCTAGGACAAAGTCCATACTTACTGAATCCCAAGGTTTTGAAGGGATGGGAAAAGGAGTGTATAAACCTACATTGGAGGTGTGTCCTTTGGCTTGATGGAAAACTAAACAACTCTCCACAAAACTCCTAACATCTGTCTACAATCTAGACCAATGGTAGAACCTTCTAACCAACTCAAATGTTTTATCCACCCCTAAGTGACCAACTAGGCTTCCACAATGCTTTTACTTGATAATGTTCTCCCTCGTGGATCCTTTTGGGACACACAATGAGCTACCCTTGAAAAGAAGACCATCTTGCACAATAAACTCTAAGAAATTAGTGTGGTATCTATCTGTCATCTCAGTGCAAATATGATAAGCCTCTTTGAAATCTTCATCCATAACATACATATCCTTCATGGCATGAACTCCAACACTCTCCGACTGAATGGTTTGGGTAGTTAGGTGTCTCCTACTAAGAGCATCAACAACTTTGTTTACAATCCCTTTCTTATGCTTGATAGAAAATGTATATGACTGTAAGAACTCCATCCATTTCACATGTATGTGATTAAGTTTCTCCTGCCTATTCAGAAAGCTAAGTGCATGGTTATTAGTAAAGACTACAAATTCCTTGGGAAAAAAATAATGCATACATTTCAAGATCATAAGTAGAGTATTTTTTCTTAGCTTCATTGAGCTTCCCACTGAAAAAGGCAACTGGCCTCCCTTCTTGGCTCAAGACTCCCCCAATAGATTTACTGCTTGCATCACATTCCACTGTAAACACTTTGTGGAAATCTGGCAGGACTAAGATAGGTTGCTCTGCAATCCTTTTCTTCAACAACTCAAAGGACTCATTAGCTTCATTAGTCCATGAAAATATGCATTTTCTTCCACCTTTAATGGTGTTGATAATGGGAGCACATATGCCACTAACATTTATGATGAATTTTCTATAAAATCTACATAAACCATGGAAACTCTTTACCTCTGAGGGAGTAGTAGGAGGTGGCCAATTGAGGATGGCTTCAACCTTGGAAAGTTCCATCTTGAGATTGTTCTTGGAGATCACAAAACCTAAGAACAAAAGTTATTCTTGAAGGAATACACACTTCTCTATATTTATCTTCAATTGTTCCTCATGGAGTTTTCTCATGACCATGTCCAAATGCTTGAGGTGCTCTTCTCTACTTCTGTTAAAGATCAAAATGTCATCAAGGTATACAACAACAAATTTTTTAAGAAAAGGCTTCAAGACTTTGTTCATTAGTCTCATAAAAGTTCTTGGAGAATTTGAGAGACCAAAAGGCATTACAAGCCATTCATAGAGGCCTTATGTGGTTTTCAATGTTGTCTTCCATTCATCTCCACCTCTGATTCTTATCTGATGGTAACCACTCTTGAGATATATCTTGGAGTAATAACTTGCACCCCCTAAATAGTCCATCAAATCCTCTATTCTAGAAATAGGAAACCTATATCTTATGGTTATCCTATTGATGGCCCTAGAATACGTACATAGTCTCCATGTGCCTTCTTTCTTGGGTGTTAGGACTGCAGGGACAACACAAGAACTTACACTTTTCCTAATGAGACCTTTTGAAAACAATTCTTCAATCTGCCTTGCTATCTCTTGGTTTTGTTTAGGGGTCGTCTTATATGTTACTTTGTTTGGAAGAGTGGCCCCTGGCATGAATTCTATACAGTGACTCACTTCTCTTTCAGGTGGCAAATATTCTGGTGTACTCTCAGCTATGATACCCTTATGATGGTCCAATAGTACTTTGACCTCTTTGGGGCCTACATCCCCAGTAGGGGCCTTGACCTTTGGTTCTATCACTGATATATTTTTGGGACTCACTACTAATTCATAACAAGGTGTATCGTTCTCTTTTAGTACATTCATGAACTCTTTCTCTCCTACATGTAAGACACTTCAAGTAACATGTTTTTCTTTTTCATAGTCAGGGAGTGGATTCATCACATACTCAACACCATCCTTAACTATAGTATAAACATTAGAATTTCCATCATTCTTAGCATCTACATCAAATTTCCAAGGTCTACTTAATAACAAATGACATGCATCCATCTCTATGACATCACATAGAACTCTATCTGTATACTCCCCTATCTTGAAATCTACCCAAACTTGTTCATTGATGATAGTTTGTTTTTATTTTGTCAACCAAGAAGCCTTTTAAGGGAAAGGATGAGGGATTACATGCATCTTTAACTTAGTGACTAACTCCCTAGATGCAATATTATCAGTGGATCCAGAATCAACTATAACTTTGCATACCTTATTGTTCACCTTGTAGCTTGTTCTGAACAATGACTTCCTCTGAGGTGGTTTTGTAGTAGTAGGTACTCTTAGGAGTGTCCTTTGTATCATGAGGCATTCTCCTTGTTCTAGATTTTTAGTTTTTGAAGTTGCAGAATGGTAGGAGGATACACTTTGACTGTCATCTTCTTAGGTGAGTTGTACCCTTCTATCCCCTCCTTGTCTGCTAGTGCCACTCTTTTCAAGACATCTAAAGGACTAGTGTCCAATTTGATTACAAGTAAAACATTTCCCTATGAATACACTAGGTCCTCTTCCACCAAACCTCCCTCTACCATTTGATCTTATACCTATGAAGTTGCCTCTATTATTGTTCTCTCCGTCTGACTTATGGTTACTAAACTTCCCTTGACTTCTTTGGAATGGACCTCTGCCATTGAACCTACCCCTGCCTTTGAAATTATTCCCTCTACCTCTGTTATCTTGTTCTCCTCTCCTCTTCTATTTTTCTTCAATTTTCAGTGCCATTTGAAAACACTTATGTACTGATTCAGGGTTGAATAAGCTCATTTCATCTTGAATACTTTATTTTAGTCTATTTAGGTACCTTGCAAGCTTGTGTTTCTCACTCTCCAAGACTTTGGGCTTCAAGGTCATTCTATGAAACTCTTCAGTGCATCCACTAACATCAAGGTCCTTCTGCCTTAGATTTTGTAACTTTTTATGGAGGGTGATCTCGTATTCCTCTAGCACAAATTGCTTCTTAACTTCTACTAACATCATTTTCCATGTTGAGATAGGGTTCCTCTCTTCCTCTATCCTTTCATTTTGTATAAAATTCCACCAACTTAAGACATGTCCTTTCATTTTGTATAAAATTCCACCAACTTAAGACATGGCCTTTCATTTTGGATTTTGCAACTTTGACCTTTTGATTTTTAGAGATATTGTCATATTCAAAATAATTTTCCAAAACTTCTATCCAATCCATGCATTCTTCAGGATCCATTTTCCCACAAAACATGGGAATGTCCGATTTCTGATCTCTCCTTCCAACTCTCTCAAGAGCTTCAAGAAATTTGACATGCTATGCTCGTATATTTTTTGTTTCATCCTATTCTGTGTCTTCTTCTTCTTCTTCTTCTTCTTCTTCTTCTTCTTCTCCCTCCTCCTTCTCTATTTGGAGGTCCTTCAACTTCTTTATCTCCTCCTCCGTCTTCTTGTTCTTGGCTACTTTTTCTCTGACAATTTTAGCCAACTCCACATTTGTGATTCTAGTAGGAACTTCCTCTCCTTTAGGATTTTCCATTTTTTCACCCATTCTTCAATTCTTCCAAGGTCTTAGCGGGCTCTGATACCACCTGATGCATAGTGCACTGCAAGAAGACCTAGATGGGCTCCCACTTCTTGTTATGACTTCAAACTCCCAATCGAGACACCCTAATTCCACAATTGTCTTCCTAGGGCATGTATTTAATTTTCTAAGAAGCCAACTCAATTCTTCTATCACAACCTAGCTCTCCAAGCTAAGATCCAATTCTCTGCAATATCTCCTTTAGGGACACTTTCCCTAAACCAAGATAAAGATGTAGAAAACTTCACCAGAGGCTTAGATAAACAAACCTAGGTTATGGAAGGATTTTTTTAGGCCCCAAGGGTAGATAATACACCAATGGATTCAGTCTTGCAGACCCAAGGATGGTCAAACACTAAATGGACTAGAATTCCTTGTAGCCTTATCCAGAGGGTTTTTCAAACATAACTTGCAATTACAAAAGGATCTAACTGATATGATTAGGTTTCTAGACACCCTTTATGGAGTTTTGAAACCTCCCAAATCCTTATCACTTCACTCCATTACTGCAACACTAAACTCTTGCAAAGCTCATATACCTAATTAGCTAGGTTAGGCTTGGATTTCTAAGCCAGTGGTCTAAGGTGGGTTCAAATAATGAATAAAAGAGCTTAGATGTCTTCCTCTACCCCAAAATAGTCTAAAACCACCATTATTTCTATCCTCCCAATCATATATTACACATGCATGTGACTGTACTAAAGAACCAGGCTAATTACATAGAGATAATTAGCCTAGGAATTTGTCTCAGAATACCTAGAACTAACATTGAGCCTCTGAGCCTTAGGAATCTTAAGGAGCATGATCCTAACTTGTATTCCCCAAGTGTCTGAGCAGATCCACTAGTTCAATCCCAAGTTAGGATCACATCTTTGGAGAAGGCCCAGTAAACCTTGGTTTCTCAGACAATGAACAAGTAAAATCTCTAACTCCTATGAAACTTCACAAAAATGAATCAAACAAACTGGAAAGGTGAAGTAACTCAAAGCATCATAAAGTTCTGCAAGTGGATCCACAAGATGAATTTGTACCATGTCGTACACTGTCTAAATGACTCAGAAAACTCTTCTATTTCCTCCTCTGAACATCAAGCTCCATACACAGTAAACTCTAACCTTCCTAGAAGGCACGAGAACATCTAATACCATAATATTGGCATTTTAGATGCTTCAAGAAGTTGGTGTGGTTAGTTACAGTTGAGTTGTCATTCTTCGAGCAACATTTTGCAAAAAGACAACTTTTTGGAAAAACTTGACAAAATTGCTAATTTGAGAAAATGCCAACCTTACCAACCTCCAAGGGTGTGGTAGAGGTCCAAAACATGAAAAGATCCTATTCTAAGATCTGAAAACACAAACTTCTAACTATACCCAAAATCACTAAAAGGGACTAACATGGTCTGACATGGTTTCAGGAACCCATAGGTTTATAACTTACCTTAGGGTCCTTCACCTTACATAATAGAACCACACATGCACACACTAGGGTGATCCAAAGGATTCACCTTATTATAAACACTTAAGCGTAAAATAGGAACTTCAGGAGGTGCCCTGCACCAACTAATGCCAGAAAGAAAAAAAAATCTCTCTCTCATGCAAAGACACCAACAACATCAACCTTCATCTTCTCATGCAAATCAACCATTAGATCCTTGCATTATTGGAAAAATAATTAATAATTTAAGTATTTTATAATCAACTCTCAAATTATTATTATTTACAATTTTATATCATCCAAAGATCTCTTGGTAACATAATATTATTTATTATTATACTAACACACTCAATATTTATTTTTAATAGCAAGTAACACTATTAAATAAATATTAAACATATTAAATAAAATGACATAATAACAAAATAATATACATGTTTTGTAATTTAGATCATATTTATGGAATAGTATATCGGAGACTATTCCATAAGTATGACCTAAAATCTAAAACATTATGTTATGATGAATGAAAATCCACCACATATGAGCTGACAATGTATTTATTAAAAATATCTCTCATAAAACACTTAAGGCAAAAAACCTCACTCATTGACCATTTTAGGGTTCTCAAACCCTAGAAACCAAAAATGCATTTCATTTTTACCTTGAGATTTCTAAAACTTCTTACTTTGGTGGCGACACATGAAACTAGGGTTTGGTGTTGCATTATGAGATAAATCTATGATCTTCGAAGGGATCCTTCCATTGAAACTACCTTGCATGAACCTGTAAGTTTAATCCGCATCTTATGATTCAGTTCCTGCAAGTTTATTTTTTGATGGGTGGCTTATTCCTCCATTTACAACCTTTCAAAACTGTGTAAAACCTCAAGCCCTCACTGCTTTCTATACTCAGAACATAAGCAACAAATAGTAATGGCTCCTCTAGTTGATTGTATCTCTATATTTACTATGTTTTTATTTGATATTTTCCACACCTTTGAGCTAAAGCTATGTTGGCCATGGGTTTTCTAGGGATTTGAACTTTGTCTCTAAGACCTTTCTGGAAGCATCTATATGCAGAGGTAGAAACTAGGGTTTCTCTGGTTGAGACCTAGAAACTTTGAAGGATCCCTGGTTTCCTTTTTGCAAGAATACATGATTTTCATAGGTACCACAGGGACTTATTCTTGCTACATATCTCTTTTCATTTTCTGACACTCTGTTTGTAAACAAACTACAAATTCATCATTCCTCTTCAAATTTCTTTCATTAGTTTCCCAAAATGAATAGTTGTGGCTATGAACATGGATTGGTTTAAAATGTTACCGTGTATTTTCCTCTTTAAGACATGTATATGTCTCTTTGTGGATGGAAAATTTGTCGTAACTCAAACCCTTTGTGTCCTCTTCTCAGAAAAAAGAACAATGCTTCCAAATGAGGGTTTACATGGGTGCCTATATTCTCTATCATTTGACATGGCTTTGAAGATTGAGACTTTGTAAACATAAAACCCTCCATTTATATCCTTTTGTATTGAGTCTGAACTCATTCGGTGTCTGGCCTCCTTTTGGAAATCAATGGATTTTAAATATAATTTTTAGGGTGCTCTCTGAAAATAATCTCTTTACTGTATGTGCCTCTCAAAAACCATAAAGAAAATGAAATCTAAACCCATGCCGATAAAAACTCTGTGAACAGAGGATTTGATCTCCTTTATTAATGTCAATAACAATGTTAATGGAATAAAACATCTAAAACTTGTTATAGCTACTTTATTTATTCACTGTGAAAATGACATCTCAGATGCTTACAATGACCCAAAAACCTGGTGATAACATAGTACAATGACATCTAAGTCTCCACTAGCTTCCGTGTATGCTCATTTTAACAATAATTTATTTAACTTTTTGTATCATCTTAAAATGGAATCACTTCCATGTTAAGAATATTTAGCCCTCCTTAGGGGTGTTTTCGACCATCATCATGTTGTCCCCTCATTTCTGCATCCTCTCCTACTTATGTGCTTGTTTAGGACCCTGATTGGGCCTCTCCGGACACAATCTATCCCATCTGGCATATTTTCTAGGGGTTTTGACTCCTTGGGTCAAGGTCAACCTTGACCTTGAACTAGGTCAAGGTCGACCTCGATTTTGACCCAGGTCCCCCTTTCCAATTTGAAAGTTTGTCAGCTGCCGGGGGTCATTAAAAGTTCATTTCCCGCTTCTGGGTCGACTATTTTGGGTTTCGAAGCGACGAATCTTAAATTATATCTAATATAGGCCCACTTCTAGGGATATAGGTCTAATTGGAATTTAATTCTCCTATGTAGGCCTCTCTATAATATTGTGCCCTAGATTCATATATAAGGAAGCATTCTCCTCTCATTTTCTCTAACTATCCAAGAAGCATAATCACAAGCGAACAATTATCAACTAAGCAAGAATTCTATATGTCCTCAATATTTCAAAGTTCAATCAAGGTTTTCAAGTCTTCCTCTCAAGCATTCAATATCTCCATTGAAGATCAAGGATTCAAGCATTCAAACCTTTAAAGGGATTTGGTTCAATCATTCAAGATTCATCATTCAAACCCTAGATCTATCCATCATGATGGTGTGATCTTCCTTCAAGATCCTTTGTGCATCCTCAAGATTCATTCATTCTTCCTTCAAGGTGGATTCCAAGCATAAAATCATGGAGGTTTATGGTTTCTAATATTGAGTCCAAGCTTTCATATTTACATACTTGTTTACATTCGAAATACAATTGCATATCTATTGAATATCATAGCTTCATTATTAGATCTACTTCTACTACTTGCTAGCATTCTCTATTTCAATTATTGATTTCAAGGTTAATTTCTAAATCAGGGTTTGACTAAGGCAAACCCCTTCCCCCAACAAAAAAACTATTTTTCTTGCAGGGACAGGTTCAGAACAATGAATTGGAGTGCAGATTCGGATACCCTTTTCGACATATCGGGATCTGGAAACAAATTTTTTGTTAGACTGTGCAAGATAGAATCAGAAATTCTGGGTCAGAATCGACATTCATTTCTAGGTCAGAATCGACATTTTGTTCAGGGTCAAAATTGGAAATTTTGGGTCGGAATCAAAAATTCTGGGTCAAAGGTGACATTAAATTTTGGGTCAAAATCATAACTGAGCCAGATCAGAAAAAGATTTTGGGTTTTGTTCGTCTCTGTGTTTCTGTTCCAGATCCGGTAGCAGATTTTCCATAAACTCACTGTAGACACCCAAAAACAACATTCTTCAGATCTGTAGCATTTTAATGTTAGTGCTTTTCTTCAATTCATTTCAATTAAAGTTTTTAATCTTCCTAAATCTGTCCTACACTCTCTTCTATAAAACAGAATCTAAGGTCTTCCTCTTTACTCTCATTTCCAATCGATTGATTCATTTGTGCATTAATCCTTCCTTTGGGGTTAATCAATTTGGATCCTTCCTTTGTGTATTTGAGGTTAAAAGGGACATATTATCTTTCTTACACATAACAATCCACCAAACCCCATATTTACCACCTTTACATTTCAATAACCCCCCATTTCTTATATTACATTTTGGTGAACCCGCGATAGACAACTCTTTCTTTTTGGTGTTAGATGGTTTGCCTGTTTTCCTTAGAGACTAGCTTTTGCATACATACTAAATTAGTTTTCTTTTATGCTCTTGCATTTTAAAATACAATTTTTTTTATATACTTATAAAAATACAAAAATATTTCTTGCATTTCATTCACTATGAGAACCTTTAAGATGCTTTGGTGTGTGGTTATTTTCCTCATTATTCTTCTTTTAGCATCTCTTTATAGTACTTATGATTTTTATGAAAGTATCATCCATTTCATCATGTTTGTTACTCTCCATGTTTCACTTTCTCATGCTATTATGAGATTAACTAATACTAATCTTCCTACTTTCAAAACTTTCATTAAGGATTTGTGTAGTGGACATATTGCTCTTTTGGATTATGTGAATAATTAGGTAGATGATACCCCATTTACTAATCTTCCTAATCCTAATCCTATCATTCCTAATCTAGTTCCTAATCCTCCTAATCCTCATCCTATCCTTCCTAATCCAATTCCTAATATTCCTACTCCTATTTCTCCATCTTCTATCCCTAGTTCTTCCCACACTTATGATGGGGCGCAAACTAGAGTTCATGATGCAGATGTGCAAGAATTCTTTCATTTACCTTCCCCTTCTTATCCGATCCATGAGGATATTAAAGGGAAGAATAAAGAAACCTCTTCTAAACCTAGCATTCCACCATGTACACAACATTTTCTCATGACCACCATAAACAATCATATGCTGTAGAATCTTTGCAAGATATGTATACTACTGGATACACTATGGTGGATAAACAAGGCTATAATGGTTTAGGGCTTGGTGCTAATGAACATGGCATTAAAAACCTGATTCATTTATCCTCTAAACAAGATATGCATGGTATAGGCTTCCTGCCTCTGCCTTCTCAAATCAAGGTGGTTGATCTTAACTATCGCCCTCCTCTTCATGTTCTTCTTCCAACACCTTCCTTAGATCACCCTGATACTCCTTAAGATGTGGCTAAGAAAGTGTATGTCCAGTTAATGAATTCTAAGAAAGAAATCTGTAAACCTATGCCAAAAAATGCTCTCTCTAAATACAAATGTCCTTTCCTCTACAATAATACACATTTACTCACTGTTTGTGTTCATTTCAAGCTATATGTAAGAGAAAGAGCTTCTTTAGAAATTACATCTCATTCCCGTGCAATATTACAATTTCTTCATAATTTTGATATAGGGCATTCCCCTCATTCTTCTATAAATTAAATATTTTTCCTCCTATTTTCTCTTAACTGGGTGGAAAGAGGTATTTCCTTTGAATCTTCTAGGATCCATTATTCTCTTAGCATGTATTTTGTTTTGAGCTTAAACGGTTATTCTTTCTATATTCTATTCCTATAATTTTCTATTATGGTGCATACTTCCTTCGCTCATAATCATTCATGGTATCTTTTCTAGGATATTTGTTTTGTAAAGATATCTCTTTGTTATAGCATCTCTTGATATAATTATTATATCCCTTGATTTCATTCCGGGGGGGGCAAGGTATTTTCCTTCTTCCTCTATCTAAGGATCTACTTTCCTTAGCTTAGTGGCATTTGTTTATTCTACAACATTATTTCCTTATAAAGATTTATGTTTTGGCTATGGATACCCCCTTATACGAGAGGTGATTGTCCTAAGTCATCACCTCTTATTTATTTTTCAAATTATGTTCTTTATAAACTCTTTCCCTTGCTTTGGGTTAGAGTTTGATTCCTTCATTCTGAGATTCATCTTCCTCATGATCGTAGGGGGCTTGATGATTGAATCTTTGGTCCTTCTTTTCTTTGGAATATGACATTTTATCCTAAGCACTCCTCTATGGTGGGGGTCTTGCTGATAAGATCTATTCCTCTTTGAGGATCCTTTTTCCATATGTGACATATCCATTTCATGATTATCTATGCTCTTAGAGGTAAGGGTCAATACTCTTTGCTAAGGATATAGTGTATATTATTGTTAAACTGGATATCTCCTTACCTTGTGAAGTAGGTATCCTCTATCTCTTCCTTATCCTGCCTAGTGGGTAGTCATGATAAGGAGGGGGGAATATATAGGGTCTCCCTTATACTATAGTTTACATTTTACAACATGCTAAATCCTTAGAAGGTAACACACATAAGTTGCTAAATTCTGAAGAGACACGCATTTTTATTTTTATTATTATTATTTTTTTTGCTAAATCCTCATAAGGTAACACACATAAGTTGCTAAATCCTGAAGAGATGCACATTTCTCAAATTCAAATATGCTAAATCCTTGGAAGGTAACACACATAAGTTGCTAAATCCTAAAAAGACACACATTTTATATTCCATAGTGATACAAGAATGTGGATCTATGAGTATTCCAAAAGCCATTAGGAGACGCATTACAATTACAAAGCACAGTTCATGGCTAAGCCTGTTGGGCTCTCCTTGGTGATTCATGGTAAGGTGGGCATCTTACTAGGTGAGGTAATCACTTTCTCTTTCCTCTCTTTCGCTTTCATGTTAGTAGGATTAGATCATGAAGCTATGTTATTTATAGTGTTGCTCTTATCTTGCTTATGTAGTCATGTATGTTTTCTATGATTAATTGCTCTTTTATTTCATATCTTTGTGCATGTATGTTGAGTTAGAATCCTTGGTCTGAGGGCTCATGTCCTTGACTAAGTGATGTTCTACCTCGTTGCGATCCACCAGAGTCTTTCTTCTAAATTTACTGTGAGTATGTTTGATTTCCATACTCCTGCTAAAGTGGGTGCTTAATGTATCATCTTAAAATGGAAGCACTTCCAAGTTAAGAATGTTTAGCCCTCATTATGGGTTTTTTTTTACCATAATCATGTTGTCCCCTCATTTTTGCATCCTCTCCTACTTATGTGCCTGTTTAGGACCTTGATTGGGCCTCTCTAGACACTATCTATCCCATCTGGCACATTTTCTAGGGGTTATGACTCCCTGGGTCAAGGTCGACCTCAACCTTGACCTAGGTCAAGGTCAACCTCAATTTTGAACTAGGTCCCCCTTTCCAATTTCAAAGTTTGTCAGCTATCGGGGGTCATTAAAAGTTCATTTCTCACTTCCAGGTCGGTTGTTTTGGGTTCTGAAGCGATGACTATTAAATTATATTCAATATAGGTCCACTTCTAGGGATATAGGTCTAATTGGAATTTAATCCTCTTATGTATGCCTCTATAGAAGATTGTGCCCTAGATTCATATATAAGGAAGCCTTCTCCTCTCATTTTCTCTAACTATCCAAGAAGCATAATCACAAGCGAACAATTATCAACTAAGAAAGAATTATACATGTCCTAAAGCTTTCAAAGTTCAATAAAGGTTTTCAAGTCTTCCTCTCAAGAATTAAATTTCTCCATTGAAGATCAAGGATTCAAGCATTCAAACCTTTGCAGGGATTTGGTTCAAGCATTGAAGATTCAACATTCAAACCCTAGATCTATCCATCATGATGGTGTGATCTTCCTTCAAGATCCTTTGTGCATCCTCAAGACTCATTCATTCTTCCTTCAAGGTGGATTCCAACCATACAATCATGGAGGTTTATGGTTTCTAATATCGAGTCTAAGCTTTCATATTTACATACTTGTTTACATTCGAAATACAATTGCATGTCTATTGAATATCATAGCTTCATTGTTAGATCTACTTATACTACTTGCTAGCATTCTCTATTTCAATTATTGATTTCAAGGTTAATTCCTAAATCGGGGTTTGACTAAGGCAAACCCCCCACAAAAAAAAAAAAAACTATTTTTTCTTGCAGGGACAGGTTCAGAACAGCGAATTGGAGTGCAGATTCGGATACCCTTTTCAAAAAACTATTAGGATCTGGAAAGAGATTTTCTGTCGGGCTGTGCAAGTCAGAATCAAAAATTCTGGGTCAGAATCAAAATTTATTTCTAGGTCATAATCGACTTTTTTTAAGGGTCAAATTTGGAAATTCTGGGTTGGAATCGGAAATTCTGGGTCAAAGGTGGTCCAATCACTTTTGTGTCAAAATCAAAACTGAGCCAAATCGGAAAAATATTTATGGGTTTTGTTCATCTCTGCATTTTTGTTCCAAATCCGGTTGCAGATTTTCCAGAAACTCAATGTAGACACCCAAAATCAGCATTATTTAGATCTGTAGCATTTTAAGGTTAGTGATTTTCTTCAATTCATTTCAATTAAAGTTTGTAATCTTCCTAAATCTGTCATACACTCTCTTCTATAAAATGGAATCTAAGGTCTTCCTTTTTACTCTTATTTCTAATCGATTGATTCATTTATGCATTAATCCTTCCTTTGCGGTTAATCAATTTGGATCCTTCCTTTATGTATTTGAGGTTAAAAGGGATATCTTATCTTTCTTACACATAACAATCCATCAACCCCCATATTTACCACCTTTACATTTCAATAACCCCCCATTTCTTATATTACATTTCTTGTATTACACTTTCGTATAACTATTATCCATCTTTGTCCCTGACCTTCATGATAGTCATAATTGTTTGCAAAACTGACAGTAGAAAGTTTTTTTCTCTTAGAAAATCTTATGGATATTGTTTTTTGTGAGAAAACATCACTGCAATAATAAACACTTTCTCAAAAAATGAGAACCTTTGGTTTAATATCGCGGCATTGGACCTTGTATAGCCTCCATGATACTCAAATAATAGTAACTTTTCATGAAGATTGGTAATCTTATCTCCATGGATTCTTTGCTATATGTTGGATTTGGCAACTTCCTATAACACCCTATAGATTTTAAATGCCATTGCTTGAATTTTTTGCCCCGCATTTGATGTATACTTAGCACTATTATGATATCTTTTGTTCATGTCTTTGCCAACTATAGATGTTTGCTTTGTTCAAGATGTCTCCTGGATGTAGTGTATCCTTCATGAGGTAAAGTTGATCGAAAACCATAAGAATAGTAACAATATTAACATTAAATTTCTCATGATGCTCCTAAATAGATATATATTTTCCTTAACACCATAAGACCATTATTTGACCTTAAACTTACCATTATATACTATGGAGATAAAACATTCAATTAAGAATTCCATGCTTGATCTATTCCACTATCATTGATTCCATAAGTAACAGTTTGAACCTCAAGCATTGATGAAGTATCACATTTTCTTGCATTTGAAATATATACTTCTATCATGCACTCTATTCACGATACCTTTTATGACTTGTATTTGTGTCTTACAAATCTCCACGAGGTCCCTTACTGTTGTTTTATGTTCAAGTTGCTGTTGTCTATCTCTGCATCTAAATAATATGGCTATTTATGACAGTGCACATGGTTAACATAAAGCATTGATGTTTGTTGTTCACTAGTGCTCCTATCTTATGATTGGAAGATCCTACATTTGGATGATTTTTTATGACATATTGCTTGATCATTATATTGCATAACCACAACTGCATTTTGCTATTTATCTTCTGCACCTGCAGAGTGATGCTATGGTAATTATATCTGATCCTTTGGGAATCATGATTTGTGGATGCTTTACGCTAAGATTTCCATTTTTTTTAATATGACAAACTTCATTGTAACATAGAAACATTATTTTAGTGGTTGTCTTCACTTCATCAGAATATTGTTGTATCATTAACCTCCACAACTGTATGCACTCATAGAAACTACTTGACTATCCTATAAAATGTTTACTTCTATGTGATTGTATATGTATCATTATTTAGTGACTAATATATTAATGAATTTGAAACTTATATCCTCTGTTGATTGCACTTCAGTACTAGCTATCTAATAGTACAGCATCCCCATGTTTTCACGTACTTGAACTCAAGATCCTATTCTTGTTACTGCCTTGTACCTCCGTGGCAGCTCTGATACTCCTTAGAAGAATCTCTCTATTGCAATCTATATTGCTTCCACATTGAACATTATTGATAATGTGAACATATATTAGTAGCGTTGTTTGTTCCTTGTATTCACAACTAAATTACCTGTGAAAAATGTTCTTGGCAACATAACCCTTTGTAACCTTTGTAGCATAATTGTCATATGTTCCTTATATATTTGATGGTTTCTCCTCCTCATTGTTGTTCTCCACCATGATAATGACGACTGATCTTAACTCATAAAAGGATGCTTCCCACCATAATCTCCTTTGTTGTTTTTGCACATGCATTTTTGTTGTTTTGATGATCTTATGACAGCACGAAAAGTATATGTTATTTTTATATAATTAACATCTCGTGATCATACCTGAACTTTTATTCATAGCAATGTAACTTGTCAATGCATACCTTGTAAGTTTGTACCAACATTATGCTTGTTTACGATGATATGGGTATCTTCTCCCCGTGTTGATTACTCTTATGCTTGTATTAGTGATGGTGTATACCACTATTTTAATTTTCTGATGCTCTGTTCATTTATTTCTTCATAGAATGTATATAGTATTACTAATGTTGACACTTGATTCTTTCTATTCTAAATATGATATCAAACCTCTTATAGTTGATCTTCATTGATGTACGTGACTTGAATTGCTGAAAAAATGCATAATATTTTATTCTACTGCAACAATAGTTCATATGGTGAACACTGTAACTACATGGATGTTGTATTTGTTCCTTGCACAAGAAATAAACTCAGTAGTTGAAAACATTGATTTTAGAAATTTTCCTTTCCTTTGCTTTTCTACTTTGATTGCATGACTGAGATATGCATGTATGGTAGTCATCTAGTGAGAAAGAAATAGATCCTCCAACGTTCATTCCTTGGACTGACATCCTTTTGATCATCCTTTTGTAGGTACACTAAGGATGTGGGGCCCACTCTTCAACTGGCGTATTCAGGCACAACAGTCCACTATTAATAGGCAATGGTGAATCTTTCATTTTTCCTCTAGTTTTGACTTCTATGCTTTACACTTTTCTTTAAAATTGTTTAAGAGTTATCCCACGACTTGTGTGGGTTGTTGATTTGTATCTTCTTTTGCAAATGAATTGAAAGAACTCATGTTGCAAAAAGCACGTGTAATATTCTTTATGTAATAATTTTACATATGAATGGAATCTTCTTTCATGAGACAAATATTATTTCTTCTTTCTGCATTATCTGATTTCAATATAGTACTTAATCTGAATTTTTTTTTAAATGAATAGAAAATGTACCTTACACCTTAGCTAATCATCTACCCAGCTCTTCCAATTGAGTTGGATGCAAAAATTGGTAACACCTACCAACGAATAACTAATAACTCATGAAAATATTATGGCTCGAAAGAGGACCCGGTGAAAACAAGAGGCCATGCTTGAAATTATGATCGAGTCTAGCCAGTTTCTAAACGATTGTTGATTGTATATGTTGAGAGGGATGGGGTGAATCAACATAAAAAAACTCTAACAACTAACTTTATTAATCACCAACTCAAACAATATGCAAGTAAAGAGAAGAACCAACAACACAAGACACCAAGCTTTTTACGTGGAAAACCCAAATTGGAAAAAACTACGATGAGCACTTACCAAAAAAGATTATTCACTGAAGTATATAATCTAATTACAAAAGATTAGGAGCTCACTGCTCTAGATTATCAACCAGAGGCTCATTTCCAATACAAAAATGAATATTGATATGAAGGCTCACTACCTTACAACAATGAATATAGATAAGATGGCTCATTGCCTTACAATACAAAAAGGAGCTCACTACACTAGAATTGCATACAGAGGTTCGCTGCCAAATAATTAAGATACAATAACAAACTAAAGTACCCAATACTCATTATCTTAAAGTAATTAATCCTCTTCAAAAGTAGATAAAGATAGATTCTTCTGATAATGCATCTAATATGCAAAACTCCATTTACACTAACAACAAACTAATATTTCCTTTCCTTCTCCGCCACTGCCACTAATGATTTGCTAATTCTTGAACTGGTTCGCACAATTCAATTAATTTTCACCTTACACTTACATTTCTCCAAAGCACCAACAATCCTTAAATACATGATAGATCATTGGATATTACAACAAGGTCATCCAAGCCAAAATATATTATAAATAAGTTTCATGTTGGCCAATGCAATAGAAAAATGAAAATAAGACCAATGCAAAAAGCATCTGAACTAAGGACCCAAATGTATAAGATATAGATATTAAATACATAGGTCTAATATAGCACAAAACCATCCCGATAAGATATAAGCATTCAGTATAAGACCCAGACCTAAATATGATACTTCAACAATCAATAAATATAACACCAAGACACAAGTCTAAAAGCATGATCCATCCCAAGAGAAAGAAAAAATAAGAACACACTACACATTGCCCAATGCCAGATCTACAATCATCTAAACAACTACCAAAGATAATTCAAACGTGTAGAAGCAAATTGCTAACTTGCTAATTATAACCATACCTTCAAATGTTATGAAGAGATCCACATGCCACATCAGAAGCCGCATCAACATGCCACGTCATAAGCCATGTTAACATTCCACATCAGAATCCATATCAACATGCCACGTTAGAAGTTGCCGCAACATAGTTTCAGATCATATTAATAACTATAAATAAATGCAACACTGGATGACATAGTCTTCGGAACACTAGGAACACATTTATGATCACTAGAGAACACCACAAGCAAGACCAAAACTTGAAAAAAATTGTATGAGTAGAAACACATCTTCAACTCATATTTTGAGAATAGAAAACACTATAGAAAGAACAAATAACTGCAACTATAAAATTACAAAATTGCAAAATTTTGTGCAACATAATACCACTGCAACTGAACCATAGACATCCAAACTATACAAACTTATGGATATAAAATTATAACACAAAGGCACTATAAAACTCCATCTTCACATGATCACGGTATACACACTTGATTTTGTTGGAAGAATGGAATAGTGTGTACTGAGAGGGGAGGGGTGAATCAGTACCCTTAAAACTTTTTATCAATTAACCATTAGTACTTTGTTCTTTCTTTACCGACCATTGATGCTTTTCTATCTTATGCAAGTAATATCAAAACATAAACTTAATTGCATGTAAAAATTCATAGAAAAATTCATGAAATGCAAGTACACATGACACAATAATTGGTAACGCAGAAAACCCCTATTAGAAGGTAAAAAATGCGGTGGGGATGAAACCCACAAAGCTTCGCTATCTGCAGAATGGAAGGTGTCAGTTAAGTCTACAAGTTTGATCACTTCTGATGATCTTACCCTATTAGGAGTAACATTTTAGACTAGTTAGGTCTACTCGGTTAAGAGATTTAGCAAAATTGTTAAGTGTGCACTCGGTTAAGATATTTACATAAGGATTGTGAAATCCACCTTCTTAAAGGATTTCTTTTATTTGCTACACTTGTTAGAATGTAGTAAAAAATACTTGTTGACCTGATAGTGTGCAATCCTGAATTTTTGAATACAGATCCTTTAAGTTCACAATGTATGTGTATCACCTATAGTGACTGATTAATACCTTTGTTCTACTCGGTAGCCTTGAATCTTGTTCTTCATAACTGATTTCATCTTTTGTTGTTCTTCTACATAAAATTGTTTGTCTGATCCATAGATGTCCGCTACGGCTACAATCATTAATGTCTGATCGATTTCTCCATCTATTTATACAATATATTGACCTATCTAGGTTTCACACTTTACAATGAAAACTTTATGATCAAAGGTTTACAACTTGACCTTGATCTCCTAGTTTGCATGTTTTTTTATCAGATAGACTGATTAAAATGATTACATATGCTTTACTTGTCCCTCAAGAAATGGTTTTAAAGATAAACATAAAGCTAAATATAAAACTTAAGTGTTTTATCTGATGTGTAACTCAGATCCACATTTCTCAGAATTAAAGTTGTCTCTCGGTAGACTGGTGCTTGGGTTTCTCTGTAGTATTTTCTCGGTGATGTCTCTATAGACATTCTACTTCTCGAGTTGCTCTGTAGACTGTCTGTCGGTTTTCTCAATAAAGTGTGTTGTCAGTTTTCACTGTAAATTGTCTGTTGGTGATAGTGCACTTAGCATTTTTGGTGACCTTTGTGAACTGTTGTATCAGGTTGTACTATAAACCTGTCTTTTGGTGATCTTATTACCGATGGTTCAAAAACTTTTTTCCTTTGTATACTAATGACAAAATATATCCTTTAGTATTATCAATCTCCCCCTTTGGCATTAGTATCAAAACCTGATATGTGCAAAATTGAAATGTTCAGTATGTACACCAAAATGTTTTACCTTATCAATATGACTCCCCCTATGTGCATGCCTCAGTATAGTATATGTACATGTTACATTTTATTTTATACATATATTTCCTCTTTTATCATTTCCCCCTTTCACCTTATCATTTCCCTTTTTCTATTATTTCCCCCTTTATCATGTCATTTCCCCTTTTTTTTGAAAATAATGACAAAGGTGTAATACTTACAACTTGTCAAAAATGTGAGAACAAAATTTTTGGATGTCCTCCATTTGCTTCTCCCATTTCTATTTGAGATTCTCAAGGGTCATGATTTCCAAGGTGAGTATGACATGCATATCATAAATGCTCTCTGTAACGGACATCTCCGGGTGGCAATCAATGTTCTTGCCGAAGTCATATATTGTTGCAGTAATGTGAGATTGGGTAGTAGTAGAGCTTGGAGCTTGGTTACCTCATCTCGTAGTTTGGATTCTACCTCTTGAATCTCATGTCTCAACCGTTTAGATTTTACAAGCTTCTCGTAATGCAACTTGAATGCATTGTCATCGGTTGTGAGAATTTGTGCACTTGCCTTAAGATCTTCATCAATTTTGGCCAACTTGTCACTATGCTGGGTAGTGAAAGTTTTTAATGTGCACAAATTATGAATTGTGTTTACTACTTCTGATATTATCAGTTCTGTAGTAGTAACTAGTTCAAAAAGTGTTACCTTTTGTTCTGCCACTTCCTGGCTGATTTTCTCAGTAAGCTTGTATAGAGACTTTTGCTCAGCACGTTCTTCAATTGCCTTGTCTGCATCTACATTCTATGATGTGATAGCATCAGTAAGAACTACTAATTGATCAAGTATAGGTGCACTTTAATCAATATATGTGTCAGGAACAATCTGCAAAAGTATTTCCTTTGTGTTCTCCAGGAATTGTGAATTCTTGTGCTTCTTTTTAAGCTTGTCCTATATTTCCTTTCTTTTACAAAGTTCACCATACTTTGTAAGTGACTATGGATCCAATGTCCTAGGATCATAGTCCAGTATGTTAATGATTTCATCCAATATTACAGGTGCTTTGATCTTATTCTTTTTCTTTGCAATTGTAGTTGAAGCATTTGTATGCAGTACCATAGCAAGTTCATTTTCTTGGTCTAATGTACTTGGTGAAGGCTTTGGAGGTGTTGTGACTTTATCTTGTTGCTCGGTATTCACCTGTTGATTAGTTGTAGACATCTCTCCATCAACCTTGTCTGTTTCTACAAATTTCTCTTCCTCCGTGTCTTTGGCATCACTTTTTTTTTCTTCTCCACTGGTACCTCTCTGCTCTCCATCTATATCTTTTTGTTCATAATTTTTCCTTTTATTCTCCCCATCACCCTTATCCTTGGGTATGCTTGCATCACAGTCAGGTGTCTTCTCCTTTTCTGCTGAGATGATATTGATAGCTTGTATCAATAAAGGCATTTGTCTTGGTATATTGACATATGCAGCATCCCAGGTTTCCTTTTCCTTTTCCTGCTCGGTGGCAACAATTATATCTTCATCTTTCTTGGGCTCATCATTAGAATAATTAACAAGTGTTATATCCTTGATGATGACCTCTGTTGAATCTGCTAATGATTGAAGTATATGAGGTACATCATCCATGGCCTTGCTTGCTTGTGTTTTCAAATCAATAGGATTGATGTCCTCGGTATTATGTATGAATATTGAGCTTGGTGTGGCCTCTTTCTCTTCATTGTGAGGGGTTTTGGTAAGGGATAATACTTTCTCGGGGCTTGAATCCTCCTTGGGTGGATTGAATATTTTATTCCATGTTTTTTTGCTTTCTTTATCAAGATCAATTAATTTTCCCTCCAGTACCTTGTATGCTCTCATCTTAGCTAAGAATTTCTTGGTATGCTTCTTCATCATTTTATCAATCTCCTCGACACTTGACTCAGGTGGCATAATTATGACTAGGGAGCTTTCCCTTATCTACTTTTTGGTATGTAGTGCATATGTCCACCTTGCCAAAAATCTATCATTTAGTTCTTGAGGCATCATCTTATTGAATTGTATAGGTACATATTTGATTGCAATCATTGCTTGAATGATGGCTTCTTCAATCTTCTTCTGATCCTTGGGAGATAAGGTTAGCCATTGCCTTATCTTAGCATTTGATATGCTACCTGTCTTGACTACTGATGCAACACTCTCATCAATTGTCATAGGAACTTTGTTCTTTTTAGGTTGAGCTCCTTGTTCACTCTCATCTTGTGCAGTGTCATCTTTGTCCTCTTTACCTTTGATGTATTTCCTTCTTTGTCTCAGTGCCTATTTCCCGGTTTGAGGATTTCTCTTATAGGTCCTGACTATACCTTTCTTCATCGGTGATGAATCTACATCTATGGTAGTATGGCTCCTTGATCTTGATGAAACAATAGTCCTTGGTTTCTTTGGTGGTGGTACATCAGATTTTGTAGACTCAAAGTCATTCAATTGTTCACCTTCACCGATGGGTGACTGTCCCTCGGCGACATCTTTTTGTTTTGTTCCTTCATCATTAACTGATAACTTCTTTTGAAGTGTCTTAACCATTTTAGTCTTCTTTCTGTCAATCTTCTTCACTACTAGGCATGTTTTAATTCTGGCCTTAGCTTCTTCATAGGTTCCAAATCTTGGTAGTGATTTGTGGACTACTTCATTCATTAATGCTTCAATAGCATGTGTGGCCTGATTAATGTTGATTTCATAATCAAGAGGTGGTAACCATGTTGTCCTTGGTACATCTAGTTTTATCAATGTGGTGTCGATATCCACTATGAAACATATATCATCCTTATACTATTCCACCAATTGTTCAGGTATCCTCATCCTCTTTTGCATTATGTCCTTAAAGGTAGTGAAGTATGCATCCATGACTAATGTAAAATTGTCCCCTAGTGACTTGATAAATTCACTAATTTTTATTGTTACTGGTTGGGTAGTGTCCCAATTGACATTATCGATAGAGGGGAAAAAGTCTTGAAAGTAGAAGAATATACACATGAGGAGTGAACCAAACTTACATGAATTAGATTTTGTTGATCTAATGGTCCTCATGTTATCCTCTAGTTGCTTTAGTAGAAGCTCGGGTAGATCCAGTTGAAGACCTTTCTTCACAATCTTATGGGCGGTGTCAACTACTCCGCATGCTATGTTGTTTAGCCGACTGGATTGGAATACCTTGTATCCCAATACACATTCATCGAACTTCAATTTTGGATCGGTGATGGAGTTTACCTTTAAACCTCTACCATCCCATATTGCACTTGTCATCTTTTCTATATCAGGGCGAGGAGGATGTTTGAGTGATTTGACCTTGTCGGTTACTGGATAACCGGTTACTGCATGTATTACATCCTTGGTGATTGGTTTTGGCTTATCCAGCCACATATTTTGGTCATGTACCTGACTAATAACTATCTAGATTCACTCAGTTTTGAGTTCCTTCAGGAACATTAGGGTATTTGTCAACCCTTTTACCTCAATGTGTTTATGTTCATCCTTAATGTTTCCATATGTGCAAAGCTTCTTGTAAGCTTCCTCAACCTTGAGATCTATGATCTCTGCAACCTTACAATGGATATAGGCTCAGACATCCTCGACTAGAAAAACCCTAGGTGGTATGCTTGAGAATGCTCCAGCATCGTCGGGTTGTGAATAAACCTCGGGGAAAAATTTGTACTTAGGCTCTTCACATGTAGAGCTCTTGATTAGATTAACTTTCTTATCCTTTGCATTCTTGATTTTGGAAACTCGTAAAGTGGTTACCACGTTTCTTTAATTTAGGGCTTTCTTCATAAACAAACTGTGAGCTCGGTGAGTCTTAGTTACTCACTTGATCTATTATAGCTGATGGTAGTCTGTCTGAATAGCTGTGAATATGCTTGTGAATCACTCTGCAATCTGATCATTGTTTGTCACTCTGCTTTGCTCTGCTCTTTGCTCTTAAACGCATGGTGAATGAATGAGATATTCATTTCCCTTTTATAGACGATGCCCTAAGTGGTGCAATAAATGCTTCACCTACTTCTTGGTGGTCGAAGACGAAGTCGCTCGGTCATCACGCAAACTTTTTGGCTCAGTGAGTATACATTGCTCGGGGTAAGTGTCAATTCAATTGGTATTTCACATGTTCACCGATGGAGCTTGGTATGTAGCGAAGACTTCATTGTCTTTTTACATGATTATCGACGATTCTTGGTTTACATTAACAACTTTCCTTTTATATGTACACCAACGATTCTTGGTATGTATTGACCGACAATATTAGATTTACAAATCCATAACAAGTAATACCATAGTGCATCTTCATTCATGCTAATTTGGCGTATTATCAATGTATATTGGAACTAATGTAAAATATAACTTTGTATAGTGCATCTCCATACTTACTTGTTCTGCTTAGGTGGGGGTGGTGATATAACCAAATCCATTGGATAAGGTGTCACAAATTGTATTGCTTGGTCTAGCATCATCTGTGTTTGTAGCTTTCCTCCACATTTTGTTTCTCGTCTTCCTAATGTCTTCAATGGTATTACCATTGGAAAAAGTGCTTGTCTTTGTCACTCGGTCTCTACAGTCCTTGCTGAGATGACCGACCTTATGATAGTGTAGGCATGTCATTACGAGGTTAGTCCAACTTCTGGACTTTCTTGTCTATTTCCTCATGCATTTTGCAACTATGTGTCCATATCTACCACATGCTGTGCAATTTGTCCATATGTTGTAATCCCAAACATATGAGTTACCGACTCTTCTCGGTTGATAAGCATTTTCTTGTTCTTTTGGTTTGTATGCTTGCTTTTTCTTTTTCCTGCATTCAAGAGAAGTGTGCCCATGCATTTTGCAAGTAGAACAATATTTTTCCATGTAGGATTCCTTCTTTGGTTGTTTCAACTTAGATCTGCATTCATGTGCTTTATGTCCATGTTTTTTGTAGTTATAACATTTACCTATGAATTTAGAGGTGGATTTAGGAATACCTTTAGCTTTGCTCCTGTAAACATTTGAAGTGTGGCTTGGTTTTCCATAGTGATTGCATGACTGCTTCCTTGGTCTTGGATTTGTGTAGACATATTTGAGATTAGCTTGGTTAGATGATTCTCCATGCTCGGTATACCCTAGACCAGTATTGTTATTGAGTCTTCTTCATCCATCCAGAAAATCATCCATTCTTTTGGTACTTTCTTCAACTTTCTTGGTCATGTCATTGTGTTGTTGTCAAATTTTTGCTTCATGCTTCAGTCTTTCATTTTCTTCTCTTAGCTCACCAATAGCTTCCGATTCTCCATTGAGTTCTATGTTCACTCAGTTTACCTCATGACTCGTAAGAACTATTTGATTGGTGATCTCATGATGATGTTCAGTAAGTCTCTCTCTCTCTCTCTCTCTCTCTCTCTCTCTCTCTCTCTCTCTCTCTCTCTT
>MU226930.1:1919314-1931321 GCA_018584345.1 Thuja plicata | reverse complement strand
CTTGTAGCTTTTCAGTGATCTTCCTCCTGTCATCAATAGCTAATGTTCTTTCTTGTTCAACTTGTCTAGAATTATTCATAACATCAATCATCCTTACCATCTGTGTCTCTTGACCGATTTGCAGTACTTTTACTTACTTTGTCAGATGTTGATTGATTTCATTTAGACTTGTAATGCTTCCTTCAGATGTGTCTGATGTATTGCTAGATGTAGATCCTGATGACTCAAACAAATCAGGTATCTCTTCTTCATGATAGTATGTTTCATTGCAATGAGATGCCATAACTTTTATTTCATCTAGTAGTTCTCTCATATTGATTCTCGCTTCTTTGTATTTCTCATAGAAGATCTGTATTTGTAACTTTTGATTCTCAATATTATTGTCAACCTTATACCTTTCCATTGTATGATCTTTTCTCTCAAGTGATTTGAACTTTTCCAAATAAGAGATCTAGCTTTGATACCAATTGTTGGAACAATGGAATAGTGTGTACTGAGAGGGGAGGGGTGAATCAGTACCCTTAAAACTTTTTATCAATTAACCAATAGTACCATGTTCTTGCTTTACTGACCATTGATGCCTTTTTATCTTATGCATGTAATATCAAAACATAAACTTAATTGCATGTAAACATTCATGAAATGCAATTACACATGACACAAGAATTGGTAATGCATAAAACCCCTGTTAGAAGGTAAAAACTGCAGTGGGGAGAAACCCACAAAGCTTCACTATCTGCAGAATGGAAGGTGTTGGTTAAGGCTACAAGGTTGATCACTTCTGATGATCTTACCTTGTTATGAGTAATATTTTAGACTGGTTAGGTCTACTCGGTTAAGAGATTTAGAAACACTTTTAAGTGTGCACTCAGTTAAGATATTTACGCAAGGATTGTTAAATCCACCTTCTTAAAGGATTTCTTCTATTTTCTACACTTGTTAGAATGCAGTCAAAAATACTTGTTGACCTGATAGTGTGCAATCCTGAATTGTTGAATATAGATCCTTTAAGTTCACAATGTATATGTATCACCTATAATGATTGATTAATACCTCTTTTCTACTCGGTAACCTTGAATCTTGTTCTTCATAACTGATTTCATCTTTTATTGTTCTTCTGCATAAAACTCTCTGTCTGATTCATAGATGTCTATTGTGGCTACAATCATCAATGTCTGATTGATTTCTACATCTATTTATACAATATATTGACCTATCTAGGTTTCACGCTTTACAATGAAAACTCTATGATCAAAGGTTTACAACTTGACCTTGATCTCCTAGTTTGCATGTTTTTAATAAGTTAGACTGATTAAAACAATTACATATGCTTTACTTGTCCCTTAAGAAATGGTTTTAAAGATAAGCATAAAGATAAATATAAAACTTAAGTGTTTTATCTGATGTGTAACTCAGATCCACATTTCTCAGAATTAAAGTTGTCTCTCGGTAGACTGGTGCTTGGGTTGCTCTGTAGAGTGTTTGTCAGTTTGCTCAGTAAAGTGTGTTGTTGGTTTACACTATAAAGTGTCTGTCGGTGATAGTGCACTTAGCATTTTTTGTGATCTTTGTGAACTATTGTGTCAGGTTGCACTATAAACATGTCTTTTGGTGATCATATTACCGACGGTTCAAAAGATTTTTTCCTTTGTATACTAATGAAAAAATATATTATCCTTTAGGATTATCAAATTTCCACTATTCTGAAACCATACAGGATACATACTTGTCTTCCACTATTCTGAAACCATATAGGATACATACTATCTTCCACTATATTGTATTTCACCACTGAAACCCACATCACTGAGAATAGCAAACTTCTAGACCACAAATCTTGAATAAAAACAAGCTCAAACTCCTCTGGAGCACTAGGAACACTATGTTTGAGATCAATGACAACATACAACAATCATATATTTCTATTAATATCCCAGTTGGTCATTGATGGAAAACAACCACCAAAACTATTAATTCCCCCAACTGTAATAACCTAACAACAATATTGGTCCAGGATAAAAATAATTTAGAAAGCTCCCCCTATATAGATGCACCATATTGACGGACTTAAGATATACAAAGAAAGGGGTAACAACCCCAAGAATTTCTAGAGAAAATTGAAATAATTATGGTCAAATGATTAAGCATATCTCCAACAAGACCAATCACCGAAGCAAAGTCACTCTTCAAATAATTTTTTCTCATTATCTTGTCCTTATCTTTATTTTTCTCTAGACCTGCCACATCTTTAGTCCTTGCAACATCAAATATAGTTATCCAAACAACTTCAGACCTAATATTTTCTATGTAGCAGCAAATCTTATTCTTCTTTAACCAATCATCAACTTTAATAAAAAAAAAATCTCCATGGACTTATCAATTCATCAAGAAGACTTTTATAATTCATAGTACTATCATTCAAATGTTTCTTAATTTGTGATCCAATAGATGTAACCACCCTAAATTGGGCTACTCTAACCAAGGACCCCAATAGATGTTTCTTAATTTGTGATCCAATAGACACATAATATATCCAATTTATACTTATATATACCTTAGAAAGAACAAATTTTGACACCATCAACCAAAAAAATATCTTTTCAGACCACGCAACACCAATCTTATCTTCAGAGAAGTATTCATACCTTATTGCTATGCTAAAAAGATACCCAACATCTAGTTTTGAGGGGGGAAATAGATGAAGACCCCCTTAAACCCTACAGTCTGAGTCATTTAACAAAGGAGGAAACAACATCTGGAATGGGTGTTGGACCACCATCATAAACACACTTTGTATTCCACAACAAATATATCATGTTTCTTTCTTTTGATTCTTCTATAACCCTTAAGCAATCACCATGATCTTCAAAATTATTGCAGAACTTAGAAATATGTCTTGTCATGTTACATGTGTATCAAACCATACCATCCCTTGCAAAACCTTACAATATGTCATGTCTTGTTAAATTTATATAAAATCAAACCATCCTCTTTCATTTTAGTAGTTTCATTATTCCTAACATTGATATTTATCCTACATTCAACTTTTATGTGTCCATATCCATTGAAACCATAACAACGTCTATTGAATTTATTAACATCTTTGTTCACATTCATTCTATTGCAAATTTCTTTACTTCTACACAAAATTATCTTATGCCCTAAATTATTTCAATGATAACATCTTCCATTGAAAATATAATTCCTTCTCAAACTTCTACACTCATTAACTCTGTGTCCTACACTTTTACGATAAAAACATATACCATCAAAAGAAGAGTACCTAGAAAGAATAAAAGGAGATCTCTGATTCTTCATTGTATTTCTATCCTTTACTTACACTGAATTCTTTTTGTTATTCTTCTACTTTTGATCTACTAGATTCTTAACTTCCAACTGATTTCGGTTAACCATGTTCTTTTTGTCTTCAGCCCGCTTTTGATCTTCCTTATTCTTCTTATCTTATATCATCTTCTTCTGATTTACCATTTCATTTTTGTCTCCCTCTTTTTTCTGGTCAACCATGTCCTTATTTTCTTCCACTTGCTTATGGTCTACTATAAACTAGTTAACTTCCTTTTTGTCATCTTTCTACTTCTGATCCACTATTTTCTTATGGTCTACCATCTCCTTATTGTTTTCTTATTGCTTCTGATCCACTATTTTCTTATGGTCTACCATATCCTTATTGTTTTCTTCTTGCTTCTTCTCTACCATAATCCATTCATCCTCCACCAAATATTTTGGTTCAAGCTTTCTATTGAATTCTACTTTGTCTTGATTAAGTTCCATTTCTACATCATCTCCCCATCTACCATTGTATTGAGTTAGAAAACACAAAATTCTCACATTTGTCTTCAATATACTAGATGTTACGAGTAGTCTTGAAACCTTTTGCAACCCTTTTACCAACCCTTTTATTTATAATAGTACAACTATCACTTTTAAACATAACTTCATAACTCTTTTGCACATTTGACTAACACTTAACAAATTATGTTTCAAACCTTCAATGTAGTAAATATCATCAGTTTTATGCTTACCATCTATGGAGATGGGTCCTATGCCTTTGATTTTAGCACTTCCTTCTCCTACAAATATGATTTCTTCACCATCATAATCATCAAACTTGATAAATATTCTTTTATCTCCTATCATATGATTTGAGCATCCAAAATATATTATCCATTCATTTGCAACAATTTTGGCATACAAATCATTTTGCTCTCTTTTTTGAGAAATGACTAAAAATAAAGATTCCTCAATTGTTTCATTAGTATCTTCATCTTCATAAAATTATTCTTCCATGGAACATAGTCTCTTTTTACCTCTACCTTTTTAAATTAGATTTCTTTTTGAAATCTCCTTTCTTTTGATTGCCTTTTCTATCTTCATCTTCTGAATCACTATGATAATCATTATACTTGCAATCAATAGAAAATTGTCCTATCCTTACACAACTAAAAGACTTAAGAGGTAACTTACCTTTGTATCTACTAGTACCTTGCTTGAGTGTTCTTTAAATATATACTTAAGCATTCTTTGGCATCTTGCATGTCTATGATTCAACATCTTCAACAGCTCTAAATGCAGTCTCTCTCTTTTCTCTTTCAACTTCTGCAAGCTCAAATGTAGGATGTGACCCAATGAGATGATCAATGGAATATTGACTCAGATAATGTATCTCCCTTATTGAACATGACATTAGTATGAAATCCTTTGGTAGGGTTAATAGGATCTTTATTATAACATATGTGTCTTCTAGATGTCCACCAACAACTTTGATTCCATCAACAACTCTGTAAGTGTACCTTTTAATAGTCTCATCTTTGGCTTTTCTCAAAACCTCATACTTCTGTTTGATAGTAATCAATCTTGCTTATTTTTTATTCAAGTCTCCTTAATACACCAGAAACAAATTTTCTGATATCTCCTTTTCACATTTCAAACCTTTCACTTTTCCAAAAGTTGTATCACATAGACTACTAAAAAGAGTTGCTCTTGCTTTTACATTTGCTTCTTTTTGTCTTTCTTCTTCAATAGTCAAAGGTTCTCCAAAAGGATGATAATATTAATTCTAAATTACCTCCCAAATAGCATTTTATAATGTTTCAAGGTAGGCTTCCATCTTGTACTTCCAATAGGTAAAGTTCGTGCCATTAAATATTGGTGCTTGAAAGTGTAGATTTTTTGCCATCCTGGATCTGCCTCGAGTGGTTAAGATTCTACTAGAGGAACCTTGCTCTAAAACCAATTGATAAACACACTTCATATGCTAAGATTGGGGGGGATGAATCAACATAAAACAAAACTCCAATAACTAACTTTAGTAATCACCAACTGAAATAGTATGCAAGTAAAGAACATAACTAGCAAAACAAGAACACCAAGATTTATACATGGAACTAATTACAAAAATTAGGATCTCACTACTCTAGATTATCAACCAGAGGCTCACTAATAATACAATAATTTATATTTATATTAAGGCTCACTACCTTAAAACAATGAATATAGATAAGAAGGCTCACTACCTTCCAGTACAAGTAGGAGCTCACTACTTCAGACTTGCGTACAGAGGCTCACTACCAAAGTATAAAGATACAATAACAAGCTAAATTACCCAAGACTTGATGCCTTAAATTAACTACTCTTCAAAATTAGATAAAGATAGATTCTCCTGATAATACAATTGATCTGCAAAACACCATTTACACTAGCAACAAACTAATATTGTCTTTCCTTCTCTGCCACTACCACAGAAATCTGCTATGTTGATTCTTTAATTGGTTCGCACAATTCACTTGCTTCACACCTTATACTTATATTTTGTCAAAGCACCAAAAATCCTTAAATACAAGATTGATTGTTGGAGATTACAACAAGGTCGGACAAGCCAAAATATATTACAAATAAGTTTCATATCGTCCAAGGAAACAAAAAAAATAAATAAGACCAATTCCAAAAGCATATGAACTGAGGAACCAAATGGATAATAGATAAATATTAAATATACAGGTCCCATATAGAACGAACCCATCCAGATAAGATATAAGCATTAAGTATAAGACCCAAACCTAAATATGATACTTCAACAATCAATAAATATAACACCCAGACCTAAATCTGAAAGCATGATCCATCCTAGGAGAAAGACAGACCAAGAACATGTTACACATTGCCTAATGCTAGATTTGCAATCGGTGAAACAGATACCAATGATAATTCAAACATGTAGAAGTAAATTTCTAACTTGCCAGTTGTAACCAGATCTTCACATGTTATAAAGAGATCCACACACCACATTGGAGGCCATGTCAACATTCCACATCATAAGTTGCCACAATATATTTTTGGACCAGAACAACAATTGGAAAGAACTATGACAATGGATGACATAGTCTCCAGAACACCAGAAAAACATTTTTTATCACCAGAGAATGCCACAACCAAGACAAATACTTAGAACCATTTGTATGAGTAGAAAAACATCTTCAACTCAGATTTATGGAACAAAAAACAATCTGGAAAGAAAAATAACCGCAACTATAAAACTGCTAATTGTTTTGCAACATAATACCATTGCAATTGAACCGTAGACATGCAAACCATACATACTTCTGGATATAAAAGTATAACACATAGGCATTGTAAAACTTCATCTTCACATGATAGTAAGATACATACATGGCTTCCAAAGTTCTGAAACCATACAAGATACAAACCTATCTTTCACTATTCTGAAACCATATAGGATACATACTTGTCTTCCATTGTTCTGAAACTATACAGGATACATACATGTTTTCCACTACATTGTAGTTCAACACTGAAACCCACATTGCTAATAATAGAAAACTTCCAGACCACAAATCTTGAGAAAACACAAACTCAAACTCCTCTGGAACACTAGGAACACTATGTTTGACATCAATGACAATATACAACAATCATATTTTTAACATAAACCACAAAGTGTATGTGCCCAAAGTTGTACTAGAGATAGGAGAGTAAAGAGGAGATTTCTAATTTATTTATTGGTTTCATGGTTGGAGAATTTATTAGACCCTCAAATGATGACCACATTAGGAAGACATGTGACCCTTATAATTTTTGTGGCAAGTTTGGATATGATGATATAATCATGATGAGCAATATTGAAGATAATATGCACATACATATAGATGGCCTAAACGACGGTCACAAATATTTTGGTTCTTTATTACCTTTTATAAATTAAAATGTGCACTAACTATTCTCCCGTATGGAGTTAAGTGAGCATTGACTATGTTTAAATATAATGACATAGGAACATGTAGCACCAATGTGCGATAAGTTGACTCATAAGGACTAATAGGAGGGACTAAGAAAGCTAAAATTTAAATTTTAGGGTCATTTCCATGAGCCTCAAGATTGAGTTAGATCAATTCCACACTACTTGGAAGTGAAGCCTAGGAATAATTTTGAGAAAATGACTGAAAATATAGAACTAAGTGTGAATAAAAATAGTAATGATGAGTAAACGGTGTCACATACATATAAAATGACATAACTAATGCAAAACAAATGTAGATAAAAATTAGACCAAGAACCAAACTTAACACAAATATTATATGTCAATGTATTATTCTATTAAGACATTTCACCAAAGTAAAAACAAAACTAAATAAGAAAATGACATGAAGATAATAAGAGATATTATGTCATGTTCTTGCCATGTTGCAGTGAGTTCAATGAATTTTTTTGTGTCTATCAAATTAAGTGATGTTAAAAATATCTTTTAATGACACAAACTAAATTTAAAGTTATATTTACTAAGGCCAAACTTTATTTTCATATTAACTTACCTTTTCACATAATGGTCATGTCATTAGAATCATTAATAGACTTGAAATTCGGTTTAGTGAATTAAATGCATTTGATTAGACAAAGGAAATTTTTATTTTTATTTATCATTCCCAACATGAAGCAAAAGAAAGAAAGATAAATGACATTTGTAGAATTGTATAAAATAGAAAATTAAATGTAGACGACATGATTGTTACTCAATTTTTTAAATTTTATATGCTCGATGACTAAACTAATAAAATAAATAGAATAATAAATAAAATAAAAATGCACATGAAAATACTTTTGCACTATTAAGTTTTTATAGTCAAATCAAAACAATTAAAAATCCTATAGCTTATGTCACACTAATAATGCTTGTATACACCTAAAATAGGTCAACACAAGTCAAAGCAAAAAGTAATCAAATACAAGCCATTTGGAATTAATTAAGATTAGTAAATCAAATAACTAGGTAATTGAATTACATATTTAATTACTTAGTTCATCAATTAATTAAATTAAATTAAATAAAACAATCATGGCTAAAGTAATTAATTCTTTTGAATTAACTAAATCCTAATATTCCTCACCACCACTACGTGATGAAAAAATCACTCAACCAATGGGAAATGAGGAAAGCAAGCACATGGATTGTGAAAAGACTTTGTTGTCTTGACCACTCAATCTTGTCCACGAAAAGGGGACACATCATTAATCCTTAACCTCAACCATACTTTAACCATGGTTATATTAACTTACCCCCTAAACCTCAGGAAATCCTATAAATAGGAGGCATAATTAAGTACAAATCACCACTTTACAAATTCACATTTACTTACATCTACTTTAATTCAAGCATTATAGTTATAGTCAATTTGCATCCACTATCTTTGGAGGCAAGGATTGAGTTCATGCATAGCATCTTCATAACGATGAAATGCATCCATGTTTGGGTATATTGGAGCATTTAGAATAGGGCAATTTAGCTTAATTTGCATATGTTTGCATCTTAGACCTATTTTTTCATCATTCTTAACATAATTCTTGTTCTAGGGGTTGTCACTTTGGGATTTCTTTGCAGTTGAGAGAATTATTTTAGTCCTTCTAGCTAGAGATCCATGAGACACTCTTGATTGCTTTCATTTTTTAATTACTTAACTAGTTAGATCCATAATTCAATTTGAATGTATGTCGAATTAATGTTTCTTGTTGGTTTGTAAGTTGCAGGTTTACAAACACATAATTACTTAGTTCATCAATTAATTCAATTCAATTCAATAAAATAATCATGAATAAAGTAATTAATTATTTTGAATTAATTAAATCCTAATATTCCTCACCCATCACTACATGACAAAAAATCACTCAACCAATGGGAAATGAGGAAAACAAGCACATGGATTGCAAAAAGGCTTTGCAATCTTGACCACTCAATCTTACAAATCAATCTTGTCCACTCAAAGGGGACACATAATTAAACCTTGACCTCAACCATACTTTGACCAAGGTTATCATTACTTACCCCCTGCACCTTGGGAAATACTATCAATAGGAGGCAGAATTATGTACAAATCACCATTTTATGATTTCACGTCTACTTACATCTACTTTCATTCAAACATCGTAGTTATATTCAATTTGCATCCACTATATTTGGAGGCAAGGATTGATTTCATGCATAGGATCATCATAATAGAAAAATACATCCATGTTTGAGTATATTGGAGCATTTAGAATAGGGAAATTTAGCTTATTTGCATACGTTTGCATCTTAGATCCATCTTTTCATCATTCTTAGCATAATTCTCATTCTAGGGGTTGTTGCTTTAGGATTTCTTTGCAACTAAGAATATTCTTTTATTCCTTCTAGCTAGAGATCCATGAGATGCTCTTGATTTCTTTCATTTATGAATTACTTAACTAGCTAGATCCATAAATCAATTTGAAAGTATGTCTAATTAATGTTTCATGCAGGTTTGTAAGTTGTAGGTTTACACACACACACAAATCCGAATGTGAAAACCCAATTAAGGATCCTGCGGATGAGAAACTTGAAACTTTACCTGAACACTATGAAGAGAGATCATGTATATTGATTGAGCCAGCATAGAAGATAAACATTGGAACCAAGGAAGAGCATAAGATAGTCAGTTTAGAAACATCTTTGTCAAAAGAGGAAAGACAACAATTTATCAACTTTTTCAAGGAAAGACAAGTCGATTTGGCATGGTCGTATACTGATATGCTAGGGTTAGATCTGAACCTAATTATGCACCATTTGAATATAGCTCCAACAGTTAATCTTGTCAATAAAAAAACAAGAAAAATGAACCCACATGTAGCCTTGTTGATTAAAGAAGACTTTAAGAAGCTCATGGATACATGGTTTATTAGGCATATTGTATATGTAGTATGGATTTCAAATATAGTACCTATTTCAAAATCTTATAAGAGCATAAAATTTGTACATATTTTTGTGATTTGAACAAGGCGAATCCCAAGGATGATTTTCCTCTTCCAAACATTGATATAATAGTGGACCTCACAACAAGGCATTCTATGTTCTCCCTAATGGATGGATTCTCTAGATATAATCAAATAAAGATAGCCCCCAAAGCTCAAGATAAAACTGCTTTTACATGTGCACGGGGTACTTTTTGTTGGAATGTAATTCCTTTTGGTCTTAAAAATGTCAGAGCTACATACCAAATATCTATGACAACCATTTTTCATGACATGATGCACACATTCATTGAAGACTATGTGGATGATATTTTGGAAAAATCTTATACAAGAAGTGAACGTCTACCCATTCTAGACAAAATCTTCACAAGGTTGGAAAAATTCAATGTAAGATTAAATCCAAAAAATTTGCATTTGGAGTCTGTTGGTTGTATTTCCTGTTTTGGCAGTTTTCTTGGTTCCTTGTCCTACTCTCTGTATTCTGATGTGCTCAATTCTGTTATCTCTTGTTCATTATGCCCTTACCCATGTCAAGTTTCAGGTTTTCAAGTCTAAACCTTGCTCAATTTGTAAAAACCCTGAAAACCCTCGTCCTTCCAAGTGTTAAATGTTAAAATTAAACCCTAGGTCATGGCGCTTCTATTTCAAAGTTACTTTTTCCATTCACTTAAGGCATGTGTCTCAATTGAATCACCTTGTTGCGATACCCCGAGCGAATATTCCAATTGTCTTCCCGACTTCACGTTTTCCTCGTGTCGCGTGGTCTTGTTTAAATTCAGCATATTCCTTTGGCTTTACGAGACTCAGTGATTCTTTTATGTCGGGTAGTCGCGGGATAATTATGTCATAAAGCATTGTAAAGAAGGGACCCACTGCTTAGTCGGGTGATCGCAGGAGATTCTTAACAGTTATGAAAAATGTCTTCAGACTTCGCGATTACCTTATGTCGCTCTATCACCAAATCAAGCCAAAGTTGAAAGTTAAGACAGGCTTTCAGTCACATGGTCTCGAAATAAAATGACAGTTAAGAAATACAGACCGAGACATTGCGACTGACCGTCCAAGGTTTGCAGTAATGCTTAGTCGGGTTGTCGCCAGAAAAAGATAATGTTTCAGTTTTCCATTATGCAGTAAGAGGACAAATGATTGTATGACATGTGTCATAAGGCGAGTGGATGTTAAAGGATTATTGCATGGTTGCCAGAAGTAGAAAACGCACTCAGCGACGACAAGACTAAGTACTTTCCCTTCAGTCGCAGTGTCTGAGAAAGATTTAAGGGTATGCACGAGCATATAGCGATTAAGCGACGACCGTGGGATGAAGGAATAAGAGGATCTGACGGTGGTCGCGAAGTCTGAGAAGAAAAGTGCCCCAGGGGAAAAGACCTCCCGACTTGGCGAATAAGGTATGTCGCGCAGTCGTCAGAAGTGGGAAAAGGGCGCATATAACTTGTTATGAAAATTTTAATGCTCAAGACTTATATCCCGCGATTGGGCAACTAAGCATTGTCGCATAGTCTTGACATGAAATAAAAGCATTTGGCGATAGGGAGATAACCGTAAAGGGTTAAAGAAGACGGTTGGTCGCAAGGTCTCTGAAAGAATGATGAGTTAGTCTTAACTCTGTGCGACTATGATTTCAGTTGGGTCGCATGATCGCCAGATCGTGACTCAGGTCAGCCAAAGGTAAGAAAGTGCATTGTCACCATGTCTG
>MU226930.1:1893694-1919214 GCA_018584345.1 Thuja plicata | reverse complement strand
AGTCGCTAGATCGGGAGAAGAACAAGAAATATCTGTTTCTATCTTTTTGACTTGTTCCTTTCACCGCTTCTTCTCTCTCTTTCTTTTTGTCTCTCTTGTAACTTTAGGGTTAGGTTTTCTATGACCAACTGAAGCTTGTTGCATCCTTAAGGGATTCCAAGATGGTCAAAAACCTATATATAGCACAAAGAATTGTAATTGTAAAGGGTCTTTGATTTTAGAATATTTTTTGGAAAGAAGATAATATATTACAGAGCTCAGATGTTTTGAACTTCTGTCTCTCTTTTGAGGTTGTATAATCTTTCATGTATGGAAAGCTGGATCATATAAATAATATACAGTGCAATTTTACTCTCTTCCATTGTTGTCTCTTTATTCTCTGTGCATGCTCTTTTATGTTAAGTTTACAAGGTATTCTGAAGCATTATGGTTATTAGGTAACTATCTGATTACTTGCAAGTTTCTTTTAAGGAAAGAACTAAGTTTTGTGAGTAGTTTCAAGGAGCATACTGCTTTGTTTAAGGATTTGATACAATAGTTTTGAGGTGACAGGGTAATTTGTAAGGTAACTTATCTTAATTGCATGTGAGTTGTAAGGCAGTTTACTGTATTTTGTTTCTATGAGATCTAAGCTTATTTGACTCTATAGCCCAAAGGATAGGCACTGGTTCAAAAAATAGTCTAATAATCTATCTTTGTCTAAGTTATTCCAAAATATCAAAACCAATTCAATCAAAATACTTTGTTACTAAGAACACATAAACTGAACTCATAAGGACCTATGTCAGCAGGACACTGTCTACTTTAGTGATTCCTTGGAGAGTGAATCATTAGGTTATCCCTCCTACAATAAAAGGAAGAAGGATGAAAATCCTTGTATCACTGATTCTTTTTATATTTACAACCATGATTTGTATGGTTAAATCTTGTATCTGATTATGTTTGGTCATTTACAAGGTAATTTATCAGTTGGTTTAACAAAGGTACATAGCAAATCAGTGTCCACATTAGTACATACTGTGTAAACAGCAATCATAAAAGGTAAAAGTTGCCTGAGTATATGTGGAACTCAAAAAAGAAGAAGGACCTTATCCAGTCCTTAACAATTAGGCTTTTCTTGTCTCTAAATCAGTATTAGAAGGCATGGTGTTCAAGTAGTCATTTCAAGCACTGTGGTTCATACAAGAAAAATCCCTAACAGAGTCCAATCAGGAAAATGTATACAGTACATTATTTCAACAAAAGGGATAGAGGTGGATCCAGCTAAAGTTAAATCCATCATGGAAATGGTAGCACCATGAGACATTATCCAATTAAGATCTTTGCAAGAAAGGTTATCCATAAGGAGTTTCGTATCATAATTGGCAGAAAAATGTCATTCTTTTACCCAATCGCTACATAAGGACATCTTATTCACACAAGACAACAAATATGAGGAAGCCTTTGCTCTTTTAAAGAAATATTTGATGAATCCTCCCATCCTAATGGCTCCAATACCAGGGAAACCTTTGATACTCTATATATTATCAATATAAAATTCATTCAGAGCCTTAATAGCACAAGAAGATAATCAAGGAAAAGAAAAAGCAATCTACTACATTAGTAGAACTTTGGTGAAATATGAGATGATTTAAACCTTATAGACAGGGCATGTCTAGCAGTGATTTTTGTTTCCCAAAAGCTACGACATTACATGCTAGCACATAAAATCAAGTTTAATTTCTAAGATAGATCCATTGAAATATCTTATTAGTAAATCAGCTCTCACAGGAAGGTTGGCTAAATGGGTCATGGTACTAAGTAAATTTGACATTAAATATATAGACTGAAGAGCTATCAAAGGAAAAGTTATAGAAGATCAATTAGCAGAGGCTCCACTATCAAGTGAAGAACCTATGCAAGTGGAATTTCTAGATGCAAACATTCTTACCAATACACCCAAAATATGGAAATTTTACTTTGACGGTTCATATACTCAACATGGCTCACGGGCAGGAATTCTTTTCATTACACCTTAAGGTTGTGCAATACCAAAATCATATAAACTGCTATTCATATGCACTAATAATATAACAGAATATGAATCACTTGTGATTGGACTCTAGATGGCCTTAGAATGGAGAATTACAGAATTAAAAATCTATGGAGACTCCCAATTGATCATTAATCAAATTAATGATGAATACCAAACCAAAGATGAAAAAATCATGCCTTACAAAAGGATGGATGATGATTTTAATAAATATTTTGTATTGATCACATTCAATCAAATACTAAGAGTTGAGAATAAAGTAATAGATGCCATGGCTACACTATCTTCACTTCTACAAGTACCTGATCAAAATGAAAGATATGAATTCTTGATGGAAGAGTTGGTTAAATCTAAATATGACCATCTTGATTCCCAAATAATTTTCCTAATTGTGGATCATGAATCTACTTGGTATGGTCCTATCTATACATATGTAAAAGATAATACCCTACCATTGGACCAATCTTGAAATGAAAAGAGAAACCTTATATGGCAAGCCTCTTGTTTTACCCTTATAGCCAACACATTATATCAAAAAGGTCTTGATGGGACATTAATTAGGTGTTTAGGTGAGGAATCTAAAATTTCCTTACAAGACGTTCACGAAGGTATTTGTGGATCACACTTGAGTGGGTTTACCTTAGAAAAAAAACTCATTAGGATGGGGTATTATTGGCCAACAATGGAGAAGGATGCATGCCAGTTTGTAAAGATTTTCCAAAAGTGCCAATACCATTGGAAATTGATATGTTTTTGAGCACGAGAATTACATCTATTAACACACCTTGGCTCTTTTATCAATGAGGTTTTGATTTAATTGGGATGATCTATCCTCCCTCTTCAAATCTTCATAAATATATTATAACTTGATGCATCCAAGGATGGAGGATACAAGAATGGACAGTCCAAACCTTGCATTCAATACAAAACAAGGGAAAAAACAAAGCACAACACAAAATAGAGATTGAAGCTACCGACTTTTATAATATCATGAAATTACATCAAACATGTCAAGTTGTAAGGCCTTCCCAGTTATGACCAAATACAAAGAAGATAACAAATCTCATATCTATCCTAAGAGATCTATGTAAGCTTTAGGTCAATAGCCCACTGGTATACCTTCTTCCATCCTTCTATCTTCCCTCTTTCTTATTTTTTAACAAGAAACTAAGCCCTACATTTATACAAAATCATGACCATAAGTCAGCTCAAGAATTAACATTCCCCAAAGTAGGAAACGTCTTACAAATGTAGGTCCAGCCCTATACAAACATAAAATGAGAAGAAGAGATCACATGGAACATTACACAAAGGAACCATGATCCAAACGCTAAGATTGCAATGGCTAAGAAACCCACATCTAGATCGCAACCCAAATCTCAAGTTAAGTCCACGCCAGTCATGAACATGTTGCCCAGTGTCAGAAAATAACTCAAGCATGAACACCAATCAACCTTAAGACCTGCACTCTTAGGAAAAATTTCCTAGAAGAGCCCAAAATAATAATCCACAACTGCATAAGCCAACTCACTCAAATGATCCATCGATAACCAGATCTTCACAGACTAGATCACCAAAGCAGAGAACATATTACCGATCAACAAAACCAACATAACTCAAACCATAAGCAACCAAATGACATGTGACCATAGGAGGATGATCTAAACTCGCCTCAAAACAACATACTATGGACACAAGAACTAAATCACTCATCTGAATTGTCACCAGCTCAACTGCTTGAAACGGGAAATAGGAATTGAAAAGAATAAACTATTTTTGGTTGATGCAAGATCACCAGCTACCCTAGGATGCTCCTGTATCAGACACCCTAGGTGAGAAGAAGATGTTCCATGAGATGAAACCATGAGCATATTATGGAATTCAGAACATATATCCCATACTTATTCTTGATCTACATAACCTCTTGTCCTGCAACCAATATTCTTTGATTCTGTGAATTTACCTGTCTTGCATTTATCTCAGATTCCTCATCTGTAACTTCCAATAACTAACTTCTGCTAATGTCCTTCTTTTGTTCATTCATTATTCTTATATTATAACCCTTCAATGACTTCTATACACCATCAATACTCTTTTGAACCACGTCATCATTAGTGTAACTCTTCTTTAATCTCACATTACCTATAACCTACTTCCCAACAAGTGTCATCACCCGTTGCGCTATCATAGCCAAAGATTCTATCTGCATTTTAATCTCTGCACATTCCTTAGAGATATCCTTCTCCTTCAAATTTATATTCACCTTCATTCTACTGATAGGAATAGGTTCATCAATTTTTTATTTCTCATGTTTTTCACTGTCAATCAGACAACACCTCACAATTCCACGTCTTCCATTCCCTCTTTCCTACAAAGGTATGAATCTATACTTGTGTCCTCCTTTTCTTCCCTCATAGGTATTAGCATGACCATCAAACATAACGTGCCTATCAAACTGCCAAGGTCTTCCAAGTAATATATGACAAGCATCCATAGGTAAAACATCACATAATATCTCACCATAATAATTCCCAATCTTAAAACTAACTAGGCATTTCTCATCAACCCTAGCCTTAAATTCATCTTGCAACCAGCTAATCTGATAAGGGTTTGGATGTTCTTCTTTCCAACTTCAATTTATTAACCATCTCTTCTGAAACAAAGATTGTAGAACTTCCACCATCACTGAGAACATTACATACCTTATCCTTACCCTTACATCTAGTTCTAAACAAATTCCTTCTTTGCACTTGTTCATTAATACATGCAGCAAATCTTCTACTAACAAGGAATTCACCTTCCTCAACAATGTTCATTGTATTCTCTTCTGAAGTAGAGATAGTATCTTTATCCAAATATGTAACCCTTCTCTTAGGGAATTGAAAATCCATATGACCCATTTCACCACATTGAAAATAAGTACACACAAATTCATCTCTTCCTCTTTGTCAACCAATGTAACCTCTAGTAGTTTGGCTACTATTAGATCCCCCATTGGTCTATTTAGGATTCTCAACCACACTGCTACCAGTAGATGATGCACTATACTTACCACCTCGGTTCCTATTATTTTTTCTGCCTTCAAACCTCTTGTTCAACAAATATTATTCTGACGCATGAGCATCCTAGGGTAGTTGGCGAACTTGCATCAACCAAAAATAGTTTGTTCTTTTCAGTTCCTATTTCCAATTTGAATCAGTTGATGTGGTGATGGATAAGATCATTGAGTTAGTTCTTGGGGCCATATTATGTTGTTTTGGGGTGATCTTAGATCATCCTCCTATGGTCACATGTCATTTGGTTGCTTTTGGTTTGAGTTATGTTGGTTTTTCTGATTGGTAGTGTGTTCTCTATTCATGGCGATCTGGTTGGTGAAGATCTAGTTATTGATGGATCATTTGAGTGAGTTGGCTTATGCGGTCATGGATTCTTATTATGGACCTATCTGGGAACATTTTCCTAAGAGCGTAGATCTTAAGGTTGATCGATGTTCATGGTTGAGCTATTTTATGATAGTGGGTAATGTGTTCATGACTGGCGTTGACTTGCCTTGAGATTTGGGTTATAATCTAGATTGTGGGTTTCTTATCCGTTGCGATCTTAGCATGTGGATCATGGTTCCTTTGTGGATTGTTAAATGTGATCACTTCTTCTTATTTTATGTTTGTACAAGGCTGGAACTATTCTTGTAAGATGTTTTCTACGTTGGGGAATGTTATTTCTTGAGTCAACTTATGGTCACAATTTTGTATAAATGTAGGGCTTGGTTTCTTGTTAAAAAGAGAAAAAGGAGAAAAAAGAGAAAGAGGGAAGTTAGAAGGATGGAAGAAGGTATAACATTGGTCTATTGACCCAATGCTTGCAGAGATCTCTTAGGATAGATACAAGATTTTTTTATCTTCTTTTTATTTGGTCGTAACCGGGAAGGCATTACAACCCGACATGTTTGATGTAATTTCATGATATTTATAAAAGATGGTATCTTTAATCTCTATCTTTTGTTGTGCTTTGTGTTTTCCACTGTGTTGTATTGGCTGAAAGGTTTGGACTATCCATTCTTGGATCCTCCATCCTTGACTACATCGATGCTCCTGCATCATAACTGCAACAAAATATTTCACAAAAATGGGTGGAAGTTGTACCCTTATCAACTGCAACAGGAAATCAAATTTCCATGTTTATCTTAAATCACATCATTTGAAAATATAGTATTGCACATGCACTCGTAACTGATAATGGGAGGCAATTTAAAAATGTGGATATCAAAGAGTTATGTCAAAAGTTCCATATCATTTAATATTTCTCTTCCATTTACTATCCCCAAGGAAATGGACAAGCAAAAGCTTCTATAAAGAACATCCTTAAGATCCTTAATAAAATGGTTGATGATTCAAGAAGGGATTGGAACATCCAATTGAATCCAACATTATAGGCTTATAGGAATAGCATTAGAACACCTACTGGAGCTACACCCTTTTTCTCTAGTTTATGGAGCCGAAGCATTCTTACCTTTGGAGGTAGAAATTCCATCCCTTATAATTTATTTACATGGAATATTGATAGATGAAGACTATAGAGTTTCTAGGTTCGAAGAACTAGAATTGCTTCAGGAGAATCACCACCAAGCATATGATCACCTAAAAGTCTATCAAAAGAGGATTTCAAGGAACTACAATAAAAATATCAAACCTAGAGAGTTCCAAGCTGGTGACCTCGTCCTAAGAGAAAATATGAATAATCAACAAGATAGTAAAAAGAAAGGGAAATTTGAGGCAAATTGGCTAGGACCCTTTGTGATCACATCATCCCATGGAACATGAACTTATAAACTAGCCATGTGTGATGGAGAAGAGTATGGAGAACTCATAAACAACATTCATCTTAAGAGGTTCTATACCTAAGTAGTTGAAAGAGTATCAAATAAAAAAGTATAAGATAAGAGAGTATTTGTTTGTAAAGAAAAAATGAACCTGGAAAGAAATTAAAAATAGTAAATATGGAAAAGAAAAAAAAGTTTCTTGGTGAAAACCTAGCAAATAGGTGCCTTGGTAGTGAAAAAAGAAAAGAAAAAGAAAAAATGCAATAAATTCAAGTAGTGAAAACCTGGAAAATAGGCACTACTTGCTCTAGGTTGAGCTCCTTTATCTATCAAGCACTGCATTAACATTTATGCCATCCTTGTATATATCCAACTACATTTATCATCCATGTACATACTCATAATAAAAACCCAATGTTGCATAGTGCAATCATCCAAGAAAGATTTAATCATGATTTGGAATTGTTCTTGGTCCATTATCATTTTCAAAATCCAAACTAGGGGCAAAATCAAACTTTGGGTGATCATAATTACAATAGACACCAACAGAAAACAAACATGTTTAACCAAGATCCAGAATCATGACATTTGAACTTTTCAATCAATCCAAAACTCATTAAAATACAAACATCCAAATTCCAACCAATATCACAACGCAAAATGTCAAATCTGAACGTCAAATACCACAACTTGAACAAAATCAAAATGGAAGAAGATCAATTCAAATCTTTTAAAAATGTGGATCCAATAATAATGGATAAGAGATTCAAATGCACATTTCTTGATTTTTGGACATCATGTATTTTTAGCAACTCTAGGATGTATTTTGACGAGAGGAGCAATGATGAAGCATGATATTTTCTTAGTTTTTTGCTTGTAGGATTTATTCAAAGAAATATGCAAATCAGACTAAAGATGTGATCATGAAATAATCATAAAGGACATTTGCATATGGAAGGAATTAATTCTTTGTCTATTTATGCAAAAGGATACTTATGCCATTTATTTTATTCATACCTTAATGCCAAGATCCACTTGAAACATTGAATCCGACAAAAGTGGTATTCATACCATTATGACTTGAAAATTTAGCCAGTGAGGGTTGTACCAATTTCAGTGATTCACAAAACCTCAATGATGACATTGGTCACATTAAATCCAAAGAAAGAGGTATTCATATCACCATGGTTTGAAAAAAAAAACTAGTGAGGGTTGTACCAATTTCCAAATGATCTACCAAAAATATCAATGATGATAATTGAAAAATATATTAATCCTTTGAAAAGTGACAACAATTTAGTTGCATTCGCATATTACATTCAGATTAGATTAAATCTTGCATTAATAATAAATTTGGGATTTCCCAAGGCAAGGGGGGTCAATCATTCAAGTCAACTCATCAAAATTCTTATTTGGGTGGAATATGTTGGACTTTAACCAAAAAATGCATATCATTTACATCTAGATTCATTTAAATCAATTGCATATCATTCTTCGTTACATATATCCATTAGGTACATTTGCATATCAGGATCATTTTAATAATCATTAAAACATGTAGGTGCATTTATTACCATTATTATTATTTATATGCATTCATTAAACATTTAATTATCATTTAGGTGCATAACATCATCATTTAGTTATATTGCATCATCACATAGAACCATCACATCCATACATTGCATCCATAGAAGAGAAAGCGTCATATAAAACATTTTCCATATATTATCCATTTAATTAAATATACATCTAAGCATTTATATAGGTAATGCATCCATAAAGAATCAACATAAGTAAATGCATCCATACATACTACATATAAAACCACAAAATCAAGCATATAGATAGAACCATATACAATGCATCTATCAAATGTCTCGTGGCATCATCATATCTCATAAAAATTATAAAATCCATGTACAATGACATCAAAGAAGTACCAATCAAAAGTCTTAAAAGGAGGGGGTAATGTTTATCAAATATCCAAAATCAAAGTGTCTATCAAATGTCCACATCAAGAGTCCATCATACACAAAAAAAGAGAGATACATATGTACATCATCAAAATCTGATGTCATCAAAAATATCTAGGCATGACTACCTCCTGACTTTGCAGGTCTCATCATCAAAGTACCACCTACACCTGCACTTGTATATGTCCCTGGGCATCTGTCAAAAGGTCCAACACCACCATATGTACCTGCTCCTACATATGGTCCCCTCAGAGGCCTCAGATATGGACCTATAATATTACAACTATACTGACCTCTCTAATCACTACGACCATGCATGGATATATGAGAAAAAAGATGGAAACAATCTATCTATAGGAATCACTGCATAATGTGCACCACAATAATAAGTGGCTCAAGTTGTCACCCCCGTCAACTCTCTAATATGATCATGATTAACACCCTGCACTATTGTCTTCTCAATAATTTGTGCTAAATTGTTAACATCACCCCAACGCTCCATCTCACGATCCCTCTCTAATTGAGCAAAAACTAAATCTTCCCTCGTAGTAGCCAACTCACCCTTAAGAGCCTAAATTTGTTCCTATAGAAAATTAATATATGCCTGAGCAGTAACTAGCTCCTCACGTAATCTTTGTATCTCCTATACTGGGGCACCCATCTACACAATTGGTACTCCTCTTTGAACATCTTTTACTATATCATGTGTCATACCTGACGTAGCTCTGTTGACAACCCACCCCTGATCTGGAAATACCACTCTCCTCCTCTCGGCAACAAATCCTTGACCATCACCTCCTCGATGACCACCATCATCTCCCCCTTGACCACCATCATCTCCTCCATGAACACCATCATCTCTTCCATGGACACATTTAGTACCCCTACCTCCATCTCCTCCAATAGCTCTACCACCTCTGCCTCCATCTGCCCCAATAGTTCTGTCACCCCTCCCTCTCACTCTTACAACTTGACCACTGCCTACATTTGCATCTCTAGTCCTCCCTCCATATCTTGCCCATCGCTGAGGCTGTTCATCATCCTCATCACTCTCTAGGAGAGGCACTGGCTCATATGGTGAAGTCAATCATGGAAAGAGATGTTCTAAGAACCACTGTGTATAATCATCAATTATGTCTGCATCCATGACATCATCCAAGTAATCACAAGGTACTGGTACTAGTGTGCAAAACTCATCTCTAGTTGTCTCATACGATGCACGTGGTCCCTAGGTAGATCTCTCCTTATGTGTACGTGCATACATGGTCAATCCCTATGGAATACCCTAATTACATCCAAAATGTTGCAATACTCTGGTAACAATGAATCTCTCAACAATATAGGGACTGCGACCAATCAACCATCTAGATGTGAACATGTACAAAACCTCTCATCTATCCTCACACCACTTGTCACATCCCAGATAAGGTGTCCAACATACTGTATCAAAGTCATCAATCTAGCATTGCCAATACTCCAACTTGCCCAACTTAGGATGGACAATCATACCGCTATACCCATGTATGAATGGATTCCACTCCTCTCATACTCTCTCTACTACTAGTCATATCATTGGGATGTGCTCCCAAACCAAAATTTGCAATACTGTAGCACCGATTAACAAGGTTGTTGTGCGATCATATACCACCTGATGTAGTTGATGGTATAAATGAGCCAAAATACATTATTGCGGTCTCCTGATCATATCCTCCAACAGTCTTCCCCAACCATAATGAAACCCATGTGCTATCCTATCTGGCATTAGGAACCCTCCAATCAATGTTGCTAAAACTAAAGGCAGTGGGGCATGCCTCTGTATCATAGTATCTAAGGTCACAGTATACCCTTTAATATGCTCATCATCAAAGAATCATCAAGCTACTTACCCATAATCTATTGGATTGAAGTACACCAACTCTCCCATCACCAGAATCATCAGTATGCGATATACTTCCTCTAGTGTGATGGTCATCTCTCTAGTAGGCAGTTTGAAAGTGTTGTGGCCACTATGCCACCACTCTGCTAAGGCTGCCAATAAACCCCTATTCAATATAGTCTGGGGCATATACAAAAGATATCCAAGACCGCAGCGTCTAATCACTCATATCTCATCACGAAACAAATGCTCAATCATGGAAAAGGTTTTAGTGTACTGAACCCTGATATTCAACTTGTCCAGCTTCACCTATTACAGTCATACATTAAACATCGATATCATATTGATCATCAAGTTTCAATCAAAACATCCTAATATCTACTTTCTCATATGAGATTTCCAAAATCTCAGCAAGCACATCTACTCTTTTGTGCATCTATATTGTGTGACAAAAAATCATCATCTATCCTACCCTATTTTATTGATTAACATCAATACCATATCGATCTATTATTGATTATTCTACAATGACCAATATAATCATGAAATCATCATAATTTACCTATCCACGTTCACTATTTGTCTTGACTTCATTTGTATTCTATCGACACCTTCGACAAAGATCATCAAGCAAATCAAGACATCACACAAAGAGTTTTCAATTTCACAACGAGAGCATCTCAATTGGTAGTACAAATATCAAGATGAAATACACACAATCATGAGTTCATCATACAAATCAAGGATTCATACACATCATAACAAAAAATTAGGTATGATAAATGGGGTGAGTATTGTAAATCACTATTTCATCACCCACATCATGATTGGGGCACATATACATGATATTCAAGGTTTTATCTCACATCAAGAAAAGGAAAAATTGTACCCAGTGAGAAAACCCTCACCCCTGATGTGTTAGGCCTTGCACTCAAGGTGTGATAACTCCCACCTGGCATGCAATGAATCACACCTAAGGTGTGATCCATCCCACTCGGTGTGTGATGTCTCGCACTTGAGGTGTGATGCATCGTACCCAGTGTGTGATGACTCACACTGGTGCAGGAGCACCTTGACCCTAAGCATTATGATAGGTTGCATAATATGCCTATATTTTAAAGTCATTTAGACTTTTCTAACACCATGTCTAAGAAATGGTTAAAGTGCTTGAATATGCACTATAATGTATTTAAAAATAGATTACATGACATTTGTAACCAAAAATGGTAATAAGATTACCATGAGTCATTAAGGAGATAGACGGTTTGTGTAACTGTCGTGATTGTCTATTATTAGACAACATTATGTGAGCATGTGTAAGGGGACAGTTTTTATAACTACCTAGAATCTTGTTAAAAGAGAAGAAGTGTAACTGAATGAAAGAGAGAGGGAGAGTGGAAATATTACAAGAGCGAGCTCAGGGAGAGAGCACAAAAGATTTGAGTAAAGAGTCGGCTCTTTGGCTGAAGGCCAGAGAGCCATGCATGTGTTATGCATTTGTATTTCAAGCCTTTTGAAGTTAATTTGATTGTGTCTAAGTACTCGTTGTGTCTCCCTTTCATATTTTAGTTTTTTGTTTAAATCAATTCTAAATGTATGTTATTACAGATCGGTTACATTGTTGTTTAGATGCCATGTGCATTTGTTTCTCCACAGTCCCGATTTGGGATGTTAGTGTTCACTATATTTGGCAAAGTATCGATTCAGATAATCGAATGCCCACTCTAAAAATGTATTACAAAATGGTTTCAAGAACCATTACTTCCAATTAAGGATTGGTTTAAAACTATGTGGTGGTTATTGAGTTGATGGAAATTTAGTTATGTCACGGGTAGCAAGGTGTCGACAGTCAGTTTGGAAGGAGCCCAGGAATGTTAGTTTCATGATGTAGAACTATTTGCTTTAGAAGACAGAAAAGATGTTAAATAAAATTCTTCCTAAAGTGATAGCCACAAACGACTTTATTCTTATCCTCGGTCTTTGAGTTGTTGAAAAGGTGGCGAGCTTGTATTGTTGTTGTGCATGTTTGAGTTGGAGTCAACCGCGAGATGGTGGGTGAAACATTGATCCATGGGAGACCTTAATGCATGGTAATCAACCATGATGGTAAATCAGCTATGGGAGTAATCATCGGCCATAGGATTAAGTTGATATTATATTTGTTAGAATGGTGAAAAGGAGTAGTCGGCCTTGAAGGATCCGTGGACATGGAGGGTGGCGGCATAATATGTATATGCATCTTTGATGACAGACCCGCGAGCAGACATATGTTCGTTATGATATCCGAGTGGAATGAATATCATTCCCAAGCGATAGTCGACCAGTCTTCAACGAAGAGATGTGTAGATTGGAAATAAAGACTCATCGATGCCCTCTCCTTCAGATGAGTCATTTTTCTCTTGTTGGTCAGTGACCCAAGAGAAAAAGGTTACCGATGTTGGTGAGTTCGATACAAAGAATAGCCAAGAAAATGAGTGAGGAATGCAGATGGAGAATGTTTTAATGAATATTTTGTAGAGGTAGAGGATTGTGTTAATTTCTTCCGCATTAGAATGGTATCAGAGCGAGCGAAAGGTCTGGGTAGTCAGATATTGTGAGACAAAACTTGACCCATCTAGCTGCAAGATGGAAATAAGTTCCTGGAGAGTTTGTGTGGGCAGACAGGTGAGTTCTGTCCTAACCATTATCCAACAGAGATACGTCTGGAGTAGGGTGCCGAGAGAAACCATTGAAGAGAGAGTGGAAGTGCATCACTGGACCGAGTCTGTTGTTGGGTAAGATGGATGGTTTGTGTTGAGTAGTTTTGTTGTGCAGCATTGCGATAGACGGAGTCAGTTTCAGCATCAGAGAGTGCACCAGAAGCGTGTGCAAGGAGCCAGCGTGATACTAGGAATTTCCATAGGGATAGGGAAATCTTTTCTCAATGGGAGTATGGTGTAGGAGCCCCTTGACCCTAAGCATCATGATAGGTTGCATAATATGCCTATATTTTAAAGTCATTTAGACTTTTCAAACACATGTATAATAAATGGTTAAAGTGCTTGAATATTAACTCTAATGTATTTAAAAATAGATTACATGACATTTGTAACCAAAAATGGTAATAAGATTACCATGAGTCATTAAGGAGATAGATGGTTTGTGTAACTGTCGTGATTGTCTATTATTAGACAACATTATGTGAGCATGTGTAAGGGGAAGGTTTTTAACCCTAGGATCTTGATGATCCAATCTTCATTTTATCATTCAAATAATTTAATAGAGGCATATCTTTCACAAGATCAATCAACAACAAAATGTTTCTTTGGTTCTTTTAACAAACAACTTCAAAACTGTCACACATATCTATCCTACAATCATTTATTCATAACTTTTGAACCAGATATCATATTTCAAATCCCTTTTATGTAACTATAGATAATTAGGTTCCTCCAAACATATCACAAACTTAGACAAATCCAATCTTTCAATAAAAAGTTATGATCTCTGTACCAAGACCCATTTTCCTGTCATAAAATAGAAACACTTCTCTCCAAATCCGTCTAGGGCATCACATATCTTTCACAAAACAAGTCCATTTTTAATAAGACCAAATCCATTTGAAACCTATATGAATCTAGTTTACCAAAATTTAAGAAACATATTTTTCCCATTTTTAAATCATGAGATAATCAGAAATCATTGACTGTCACTCCATTGCAAACTGTTTAAAACCAGTTCTTACTAAGAACACTCCAACTTTCACAAATATTTATCAAAATAACTAAGACCAAATGGAAATGAAATCTTATTAATATATCATTCCAATTAATCCAACTATAACTTGAGATTCGTCCATATGTGTCTGTACCAAACAATACAACATGACTGTTCTCAAGAATCCTGGAAACTGCAAACAATAACCTTTCCCAAAACGTGCATAACTTATTCATTTTTTAATTAAATTGAACCAAACAAAAAGGATGAGAAGTATAATTAATTATAATTTAAATAAATTATAAATATACGGGGTTTCTAGGCTGTACAAGGCCGCACAAGGCCACACAAGGCCTGGAAACAACAACATAACAAAAAAGACCAATCAAAATGGAGGTTTAAAACAAACCAATTTGTTCCCAAAATGCTCTCTTCCTTCTCTATTCTTCCAATAATGATTTGGTTTGACCAATAAAAAATATTTATACATATTTTGGTAGTTATAAACTACCCAACCACCCTTATAACCTTTCATATTCGCTTTTACAACTTTAATGCATTTTTGCATTGTTTCTTTTTTTGCAACTTTCTATGCATTTTGACAACTTTTGTGACACTTTATAAAAATGAATCCACACTTTTTAAAACTTCCCTAGACATGTCCAAATAATATATTTAATGCCTTTTACATACTTTCTATCCTTTTCATGGCCTTTTATGCAATTTTGACCTTTTGACCAAACTAGGTTCTAAATGGACAACTAAGAAAAACCTTTACAAAAATGGCTCATTAGCCTTACATTATGATTCAATGGACTCACAATAACATGAATACATAATGGATGATTACATTCAAAATTTTCATTATCCTCCTAGTGTATATCCTTGTTCCCAGGTGCTCCTGCACCATACTCCCGGCCTTCAAAAGTTTCCAAGTCCCTTGGAAACATGGAACCAATAACCTACAAACAAATTATATCAAAACCTTGTCATTTGTCTTCATTTACCTCATCCTCTTCATGCCTCTTTCCTCAAAAAAAATTTCTTCAAGGACACAGGACTGTCCTTTCAATCTTCTTCTCTAATGCCCCTGTCAGTGGAGCATCAATGGTTGCAACTCAAAGGTTCCCAAAAATCCATCACACCTCTTTCTGCTACACAACTACCAACATACTGCCATCTTACCCATCTAAGAGCCTAGAAGATGAACTACCACTCTCTCTTAGTGGCTTCTCTCTTTTCACCTTCTACCCAACTTCATCTTGATGGAGACAATATCAAGACCCCTTCTTAGGTCTTCCACACACACCTTCATAAACTTCCTTATTGAAGCTTTGATGGATAATAACCCTGCAACCAAAACAAGTATACAAACCACAAACAACCAACCCATATGTTTTGTTGGGCTCTGATACCAATTGATGCATTTTTGTCATGCATAAAACTATCACTTGAAAATGCACTATAATGTATTTAAAAAAAGATTACATGACATTTGTAACCAAAAATGGTAATAAGATTACCATGAGTCATTAAGGAGATAGACGGTTTGTGTAACTGTCGTGATTGTCTATTATTAGACAACATTATGTAAGCATGTGTAAGGGGACAGTTTTTATAACTACCTAGAATCTCATTAAAAGAGAAGAAGTGTAACCAAATCAAAGAGAGAGGGAGAGTGGAAAGATTATGAGAGTGAGCTCAGGGAGAGAGCACAAAAGATTTGAGTAAAGAGTCGGCTCTCTAGTTGAAGGCCAGAGAGCCATGCATGTGTTATGCATTTGTATTTCAAGCCTTTTGAATTTAATTTGATTATGTCTAAGTACTCGTCGTGTCTCCCTTTTATATTTTATTTTTCTATTTAAATCATGTCTAAATGTATGTTATTACAGATCGGTTACATTGTTGTTTAGTTGCCATGCATTTTTTCTCCACAGTCCCGATTCAGGATGTTAGTGTTCACTGTATTTGGAAAAGTATCGATTTAGATAATCGAATGCCCACTCTAAAAATGTATTACAAAACGGTTTCAAGAACCGTTACTTCCAATTGAGGATTGGTTTAAAACTATGTGGTGGTTATTGAGTTGATGGAAATTTAGTTATGTCACAGGTAGCAAGGTGTCGACAGTCAGTTTGGAAGGAGCCCAGGAATGATAGTTTCATGATGTAGAACTATTTGCTTTAGAAGACAGAAAAGATGTTAAATAAAATTCTTCCTAAAGTGATAGCCACAAACCACTTTATTCTTATGCTCGGTCTTTGAGTTGTTGAAAAGGTGGCGAGCTTGTATTGTTGCTGTGCATGTTTGAGTTGGAGTCAACCGTGAGATGGTGGGTGAAACATCGGTCCATGGGAGACCTTAATGCATGGTAATCAACCACGATGGTAAATCGGCTATGGGAGTAATCATCGGCCATAGGATTAAGTTGATATTATATTTGTTAGAATGGTGAAAAGGAGTAGTTGGCCTTGAAGGAGCCGTGGACATGGAGGGTGGCGGCATAATATGTATATGCGTCTTTGATGACAGACCCGCAAGCAGACATATGTTTGTTATGATAGTCGAGTGGAATGAATATCATTCCCAAGCGATAGTCGACCAGTCTTCAATGAAGAGATGTGTAGATTGGAAAGAAAGACTCATCAATGCCCTCTCCTTCAGATGAGTCATTTTTCTCTTGTTGGTCAGTGACCCAAGAGAAAAAGATTACCGATGTTGGTGAGTTCGATACAAAGAATAGCCAAGAAAATGAGTGAGGAATGCAGATGGAGAATGTTTTAATGAAGATTTTGCAGAGGTAGAGGATTGTGTTAATTGCCTCCGCATCACGCACCCAAGGTGCAGTCCATCCCACTTAGTGTGCAATGTATCACACCTGAGGTGTGATTCATAACATTTAATATGTGATGTCTTGCACCCAAGGTACAATATATCACACTCAATGTATGATACATCAAACCCAAGATGCCTTTGCACATGAGCTGCACACCAAAAGCGCTCCAACAAGCATGGAAAAATGCCAAAACAAATGACACAAATGCGAGCAGAAAGATATAAAAATATTCGAATACATTTTTAAAAGATATTCATGGATGGAAATCAAGAAAATTTTCACTACCCACATCTTGAATTTCTCAAATCAAAACCCTAGCTGATTGAATCAAGTAAAATTTGACAACGAAAGAGGGGTTTTTCTTGATGCATATTGGGGGGCCATAATGCTGGGTCTACTGTACTGACATATCATCTCAAACTAGTGCTCTGCCACTGGAATCATCATCTCATTAGAAAATATTCTTCTCCACCACAATGCTCAAGCAATTTCACCAAAAAGACAATGCAAAATAAAAGGCAAAATAACCTCTTAAAAAGTTACTTTTTGCAAATAAAGGTGTTTTGGTGGGATTTTTATCCAAAAGGGAATATTATTAATCCTTTATTACTTGGGGCATTTTTTTTTTATCATTGTTGAGCTTAGCATTTATCGAGATTTAAATTGAAGAGGATGAAATTGATCAATTTTTGTTAACGTCAATAAAAATCTTTTTACTAGGCTCGAATATATTGAAAACCATTTTGATTTTAATCCCGAGGGGGCATACTAGCACCAGAGTGCATATTTTTGCGAGTTGGGGAACTTTTTAAAATCAGGGACATCAAGCATCGAAATTCAATTTTTTAAACTAGGGCATCAAAAAGGATCAATTTTCAAATCAAAGATATCAAATTATAAGGGGAACGACATCAGTATCATCACTATAGTGGTATCATCATCAAAATTTGCATCTTGACATCATATCGGGGATTCATATCAAATCAACATCATCAACATCATATTAGGGATTCATATCAAAACATCATCAACATCAACATCATATATGAGATTTATATCGAAACATAATCATCATTAGTATCATATCAGTGGGTCACTTATCAAACATCAGACATCACATAATCAAAATCTGCATATTAACATTGGATTGAACATCAAATCAAGTATCAGACATAAGACATTAGGTATTATTTGAACCAATGTGCTTCACAAATCGATTCAAAGAGGGGCATTTGTATACACCTAAAATTGGTCAACACAAATCAAAGCAAAAAGCAATCAAATACAAGCCATTTTGAATTAATCAAGATCAATAAATCAAATAACTAGGTAATTGAATTATACATTTAATTACTTAGTTCATCAATTAATTAAATTAATTTCAATAAAACAATCATGACTAAAGTAATTAATTATTTTGAATTAATTAAATTCTAATATTCCTCACCCACCATTATGTGACGAAAAATCACTCAACCAATGGGAAATGAGGAAAGCAAGCACATGGATTGCAAAAAGGCTTTTCTATCTTGACCACTCAATCTTAAAAATCAATCTTATCCACTCAAAGGGGACACATCATTAATCCTAAACCTCAACCATACTTTAATCATGGTTATCTTAACTTACACCCTACACCTTGGGAAATCCTATAAATATGAGGCATAATTAAGTACAAATCACCTCTTTACAAATTCACATCTACTTTCATTCAAGCATTGTAGTTATAGTCAATTTGTATCCACTATTTTTGGAGGCAAGGATTGCGTTCATGGATAACATCATCATAATGGAAAAAAATATCCATGTTTGAGTGGATTGGAGCAATTTGAATAGGGAAATTTAGTTTAATGTGCATACATTTTCATCTTAGATCCATCTTTTCATCATTCTTAGCATAATTCTCATTTTAGGGGTTGTCACTCTAGGATTGCTTTGCAACTGGGAGCATTCTTTTAGTCCTTCTAGCTAGAGATCCATGAGACGCTCTTGATTGCTTTCATTTTTTAATTACTTAACTAGTTAGATCCATAATTAAATTTGAATGTCTGTCGAATTAATGTTCCATGCAGGTTTGTAAGTTATAGGTTTACACACACGCAATACTACTAACAAATTTCATCAAATAACATTATATAAATTAATTTTGACGTTTTAAAAGAAAATTGAGAAAAGATATAGATTAACAAATTTGATCAAACTATTTTAATTTGACATTTCATTGGCTCACTTGTACTATTTCAAAATTTTAATAGATTAAAATTGACTAAAATATGATATAATTTAAAAATAGTATTCATTGGTCCACCTTTGAGTAAATATAATGTCATTTTTCAAACAAGAAACACATCTATACTTGTTGCACGCAGGGTAGAGTTATTGATAATTGTAGTTAAATAGTCACTCTTACAATTCTAATTTAAGCAAAAATTCAATATATTAAAAAAAACTTTTGGAATAATTTAAATATAGATGGGGATGAATTGCAATCAACACAACAATCGTAATTTATTAAGTCAAAGGTAGAAATAAATTTCAAATTAAATTATTTTACCGCCATGTCATTCAAATAATTCATCGCTATTTAAATAATTAATAGTGTTGATAATTAAACCACAAAAACCATTACAATCTATTGTTAAAAAATGGAGGACAAGCTATTTTTGCAATGACCATTTCTAAAATTAAATAATAAAAAATACACAATAGTTTTTCAACCATTTAAAACAAGAAATTAAATAAATGTTATGATGTTTGGTTAAATACTATTAACTTTTTAATAGCCAAAATGAAAAAAGTTCAAAGATTCCATAGGTCACGATACTCATCAGACTAATAAGATTGTTTACATTTTTATTTATTTATCATCGGTGGCCATTTTTTATTGGAGATATGAACTAGTGGGGTCACATTAGGGGACCCCACCTTATCACTTTGAACTCATTATCGCTCCAGTCACCTTATCTCTCTGAACACCTTATCAATCTCACACCCTTATCACTCTTACACCCTTATAACTCCCCACACCTTATCACTTCCTACCCTTATGACTACACTCCCTCGCCTTATCATTCCACATATGTCACTGTACTTTACCATCAAATACTCTATAACATCTATTGAAGCATCCAATTACACGGTCCAACAAGTGACCACCTTTGTAGGACACAGTATTTGACACGGCTACATAACTGCCAACATCACTCCTCTAGTCACACCTAAATTTCTTCATCCATTATAGATAAAATATCTTCTCACCTTCATAATGGCTACATGCGTTTCAAACTCACAACCTCCACTTTAATGCGATTTGCAACTTGTCATTGCGTTGTGGGGTCATCCCCGAGATTGTTCATGACTTTCATCTAATAAAATAATAGATAAATTAATTTTGATATATTAAAATTTTGAAAAAAAAAATATATTAATAAATTTAATCAAACTATTTTAATTCCAGCATCTTATTACCAATTTATAGAACCTATTGAACCTATTAATATTTTCAAAGATAAATAATATTAAGATCTTACTTCTAACATCCTTTTCAAACAAAACTAATCATTTGAAAGTTTGTGTGATGTTATAACAACTCATTATTCATCTTTCTATGACAACCTATTAACTGCCGCCCTATGTACATTTTTACTATTTCAAATCATGAAAAAACAACAAATTTTATATAGAAGTTTAAGTTCAATGAATTTGTCTTTTAGATTCTATTAGCAGAAGATCTAAGATGCACAAGGAAAAAGAGATTTAGTTGGCATTCTACTTTATACTTTTGTATTTTGAAATGTACGTGATTACCTATTTATTATCTATCCTTGAATCCAATAGACTGGGGGAGAGGAACCAAAATGTGCACACCCTAACTCAGTGGGTCCATGTGGACTGCTACATGGACCCAATTTTTCCTCCACATAGACCACCAATTGGTCTAATATAAACCATTTTTTTCTATTTTGGCACACTAATTGAAACCTTCCTTGGCCCACCCCCTCAACCTGCATGGCCTATCATCTGAATTGGACATAGTGGTTGTGTGGCATTTCATCACAATCCACCCTTCAATCCACCTTATTCAAATTAATTTACCATTGATACCTTACACTATTTCTTGGAGTGGCATTAGCTATGCATTCCTTCTCCTTAATTCCATCACATTGCTCTCATTTTTCAAGCAGTCATTGAATGATCCTGACTCCTTGCCACTTGAGCCAACTTTTATTTCATTCTCTAATGTATCTTTTAGAGGGCTCAATTAATTTCACAACACAACATGTTCACCTAGGGTCTCCCCAACTTCATGTTTGGACCAAAACATGGTCACCTGGACACCAACAACACCATTGTTCATTAAGGTATTTACCCCATTATTTTGCATTTAGTGGTTTTTTTGTTCATATTATTGGGTTTAAATATGATTCCATAACTCTATTTAATTCCCCCTTTTCATCTTGTAGGTGTTTAGCGGAGGATTCAAATACGACATGAAAATTAAAGTATATACACCATTCATTTACAATCACTAGTGTTTTCTTTGCATTACTCAGTAAAAATATGACACCATTACTAGATATACTTCCTCCCTTTTGATATTGCATGTAGTGAAAGGAGGTTATGAATACAACATGTAAGTTAATGTATTTACGTTGTTATTTTGCATTCATTTTTATTTTCTCTCTATTATTTGATTCAAACTTGTTACCATAGCCATATATTCTTCCTCCACTTTTCATCTTGCAGGTATTGACAATAGGTTTTGAAGACAACATGCAAGTTAAGGTATATACACCATTCTTTTCCATTCAATTTTTTTCCTTTGCATTATTCAGTTCAAATCTAATGTTAGAGTTTCATTTCCTTCCTCCCCTTTTGTCTTGCATGTACTGACAAGGTTTTGAATATGACATGCAAGTTAATGTATACACACCATTGTTTTTTATTTACTGGTTTTTCTTTGCATTATTTGGTTTAAATCCTTCACCATAGCCATATATACTTCCTTCACTTTTCATCTTGCATGCACCCACAAGAGGTTTTAAATATGACATGTAGGTTAAGGTATATATGTCATTGTTTTGCATTCACTAGTTTTTTCTCTACATTATTCAATTAAAATCCAACATCATGGTTGCAGTTACTTCCTGCCCTTTTTCATGTTGCAGGTTTTGGTAAGAGGTTTCAAAGATGACCACTGGCAAGAGTAATGTTTAGATTTTGGAGAGCATCTCTTTGACCCAGGTGAGGATTTTTCCTCACCGAGGTCATCCATTCTTAATTTTGTTCATCTTGAATGTTTTAAATTTCATATTTTGTTTTGGGCATTTTAATTTTAATTTTTTATTTTTTGTTTTGAGCATTTCCTTAACTTGTAACTCTGATATGATCTAAATTTGTGTGTGCTTATTTTGCAAACTTCTTAGTAATTTTGTGTTTACGAGCACTGCAATTTGTGTTCATAAACTCACATATATCACAAAGGGAAATGTATTCTTCTTGTCTAGCTTCACTCATATTTTATAGATCTACAATGTTGTTGGTTTCAAAAAAAGGGTTTTTGATGGGATGCATTCAAAATGTTTTTTGTTCAAGCATCATTGTTCATACTAGGGTTTAACTATTATTATTAGGGTTTAATTTTTTTTGTTAATATTAGGGTGTAAGGGTTTAAAATTCACTGTTAATATTAGAGTTTCAAATTTTCTATTAATGTATTGTTATCATTCATTGTTAATATTGGAATTTGCCTATTAATATAAGGATTCAAATTTAATGTTAGATTTATGGTTTAACTATTTGTATGAGGGTTTAAAATCCACTGTTAATGTCAGGGTAAAACTATTAGGGTTTAAATAAGAAATTGGAAATATTAGGGTTTGTAAAGTTGATAGACCATGTGCTTCTCATGTTTTCTTGTGTTGTGAATTCAAAGGGTCAGATGAAATAGAAATAGGTTATTACAAACCTCTCTATCTACTTCAAATTGTGTTTTTATTGGATGAAATTACTCTATAACATACTTACTATCCTTGGGGAATGTTTGTGAATGTAAAAAATGTCACTTACAAGTAATAATATTGTGTTTTTAGATCTTGAAGTCTTCATGATACCTGCAATAAAGTTTTTCCCTTCAACACTTGATTTTATTTAGAACTTCGTGTCCCTATCCATCTTTTATGATGCTCAAAATGCCTTATTATCCTTGTCCTTAAGAAGGTCATCATGGAATGTCTCTCCTATCCATTTTTACACTCTCAACTATTCTAATATAGTCTACTTATTCTTACCTTCTAGGGCCCCTTTGGTTCAAGAGAATTAGTCTCCTAGACTATCATGATCACATTGTATTTTATTTTATTTTCTTGAAAAGTACCATAAATAGTTTCCTTCGTGTTTTTTCCCTTATTCTTAGGTTTGGCATATCTCTCATCCTCTTTGAAGAACTCTATCACTATCATTTGTGTGTGAAAACAATATTTTGTTGACCTCTATTATAATATCTACTCCACATCTTCACTTGGAATGTTCTTCTTTTTGTCTTCTAATGTAATTTTCATAACTATTATACACTTGCATTTATAGTGATTGTGAGTATCACCTATTCTATCTCATAGATATTTTTTCTTTCTTGGATCATCATCAACACACTCTTGTTCTTGTAGCATTTCCATGTCATTGAATTGTAGGAGCATTCTCCTTTAATCTTTCGTATTGTCCTGTCTTCTTTTGTAAGGGATCATTCCTCTTCTCAAACCCCTACATAATATAAAGTATTGTCACTTCTCAAAATATTTTCATTTAATGACTATCATTAATGTTTATAAAAACCCTTAAATATGATTGTACTAACATCTCCTTTTATTGGTGAAATTCCAAAAACCAACTAGAAGGGTGTGTTGGCTCACGGGAACCAGGGACAAGTTGCTCAAAACATAATCTTGAAGTGCATTCAAATGGAGGAAGCAATGGAGATTTGGCTTCCTGATTTTATGATGGACCATATAGTTTTATCAATGAGCCACATGTTGGTGGGGAAATTTTCCTCGTTAAGGCAAACAATTAACATGGTTATAAGATGAGTGGCAGATAGATGGAGTTTGAAAGTGTTAGAATAGTCCCAAAGGATAACTGAGAGGGGGGGGGTGAATCAGTTATTAGCCAATTTAATTCTTTTCTCTTATTAACTTCATAATACAATAAAGTAAATACACATTCAGATAACACAATAGCCAACACTTCAATTTGGTTATGGGGAAACCAAATGGTTAAAACCCTGGTGGGAATTAGTACCCACAATGAACTATACTTGTTTATAGTAATCTCTGCTAGAAGATATTTCAACCCTGTTAGGAGTTGTACTTTATAATGCAATAAGTATAGTGACATAATTAAGGGCCTAACCCTATTAAGATTCTTTTACAAATAACCCTGTTAGGGGTGAGGACTCACTGTCCAAAAGCTCACTACTTCAATGGTGAAGGCTACAACCTTCTGTAGAACAGATATACACTATATCTGATGATGAACTGTAGAGTAGACCTGCTATCTTGATCAGTTGAAATGTATTGTAAACTTCAACTGCTTATTCACATAGATCCTTGATGAATGAAACAACTATGATATTCTGCTCTGTACTGTTTTTGTCTTCATTCTTATCATTCACACTTTGCATTTATAAATGAACTACTATAAGTATCTTCTTTAAAGTAGAAGGTCATGACGGCTCTTGGAAACACTTCAACAACATATTTATCAGCTTAACTAAAAACACAAACAATATTAAGTCTGCGTAATACAAACTAAATAGACGCGACACTTCACTAAGTTGGCTTCACCAAATCATCTCAAATAGCACGATCCTAATGTTACATGATAGGCGCTTTTAACCAAACATAGTTAACTCATAACTAATCATGAATATACACACGCATATCCCAAAGATAGGTGCAACTCAAGAAACACGTTAAATATGTCAGCTCTGAATAGATACTCTTCCAGAACTGTAACTGCCAATAACAGAATTACACAACTTGACTAAAACATCATATCTAGACCTGCGTGTATGAATATAGTAACCAAGGCATGTCTACAACATGCATCTAACTGCACAAGGTTGGATAATACTATTCTGATAAGTTCATACAGAATGTTGCTATATATTATATGTTGTCATCAATGACAAACATACAATCAATCAACTGCACAGAAACAAATCTCCAACAATCTCCCCCTTTGACATTGATGGCAACATATGATTTTAAAAACATCCTCTGTTCATGGTG